>SKCR01035437.1:0-537078 GCA_019454045.1 Zanthoxylum bungeanum | reverse complement strand
TAGATAGGACGTTGGTAGAGCATAGGCTGCCAATCATGCCAAGTCATAGGCCTCACAGCAGCCTCCTCGGAGGTTTGCGCCTAATGTCATGCCTGATATTAAGAAAGAAGTTGAACGACTGTTAGAGGCAAAATTCATTAGGACGACCAGATATGTAGAATGGTTGTCAAATATTGTCCCAGTTAGGAAAAAGAATGGAAAGATAAGGATTTGTATAGATTTCAGAAATTTAAACCTGGCAACACCAAATGATCAATACCCAATGCCGACAGTAGATTCCCTAGTGGATTCCACGACAGGGTATCAGGTATACTCGTTTATGGATGGGTATGCGGGCTATAATCAGATTTACATCGCCGAAGACGATGTACATAAGACGGCCTTTAGATGCCCAGGTTCTCTAGGGTGTTATGAATGGGCGGTCATGCCATTCGGCCTGAAAAATGCTGGTGCCACTTATCAGCGGGCTATGAACTTGATCTTTCATGACATGATTGGCGAATTCGTAGAAGTCTATGTGGACGATATAGTGGCTAAATCCGTGACTATGGACGAACATTTTGGCCACTTAGCAGCGGCCTTCGAACGAATGAGAGGTTCAAACTAAGAATGAACCCTGCCAAATGTGCTTTCGGGGTGTGCGCAGGAAATTTCCTAGGGTTTCTAGTGCACCAACGGGGAATTGAGATCGACACCAATAAGTCTCAGGCAATCACTGAAGCTATGCCACCCCGAAATAAAAAAGAGTTGCAGAGGTTTTTAGGGCAAATTAACTTCTTAAGGCGATTCATCTCCAACTGTGCAGGAAAAACAAAAGTGTTCTCCTCCTTATTAAAGCTAAAGGGCGAGGACAATTCGTCTGGACCGAGGAACATCAACAATCATTTGACAGCCTGAAGAAATACTTGTCACAGCCGCCGGTGATGGTACCTCCAGTGCCAGGAAAGCCAATAAAGTTGTACATAGCGGCTGAAGAGCGGTCTATAGCTGGGATGATCGCGCAAGATGACGACATGAACATCGAGAGAGCCATTTACTATATTAGCAGACAATTGCTGAATTATGAAGTAATATTCTCCCATGGAGAAATTATGTTTGGCTTTATACTTCACATGTACTAAATTACGAGCCTACCTTAGGCCGAATATAGTGTACTTGATTACAAGAATTAATATAATAAAGTACATGTTTTCTCGTCCCATCTTGCATCAAAGAGTCGGTTTTTGGTCACTATCACTTTCAGAATTTGATATACGGCATGAACCCCAAAGGGCCGTTAAAAATCAAGCCTTGGCCGATTTTTTGGCCGACCATCCATGTCTTAGCACGATAAAGGAAATAGGAATGGATCTGGACGAATGCAGTCTGAAACCATGGACGATGTATTTCGACGGATCCAGCACAATGAAGGGAGCTGGAATAGGATTAGTCATGGTCAGCCCGTTGGGAGAATCTTTTCGATTCTTAGTCAAGTTGACCGAATACTGCACTAATAACCAGGCCGAATACGAAGCCTTGATACTTGGGCTAGAGATGCTCCTCAATATGGGAGTAACCCATGCGTCCATCAAGGGAGATTCGCAGCTGGTAATTCAACAAGTGATAGAGCTTTCAAATGTCAAAGCCCATCAGTAATGGCATTATTAGACGTGGCCAAAGAATTAGTAGAACGATTTGATCACGCTGAATTGGAGTACATTCCGAGGGCGAAGAACGAATTGGCCAATAGCTTAGCCCAAGCAGCCTCCGGATATAAACAGACAAACACATGTAAGGTATGCAGAGCGAAGAGGTTGAGCCAGTCCTCATGAGGCGAGCTAAAGATACGGACGCTATGGTTATCGAAGCCGAAAAAGGGGACGATTGGAGAAGCGAAATCAAGACATTCCTAAAGCAGCCCGAAGCATGGAAGGATCAAAAGCTAAAACTTAAAGCTTTGAACTATGTAGTATCAGGAGATGTGCTATATAAGAAACGACAAGATGGTTTGTTGTTGAAATGTGTAGGGCCATCCGAATCCAAAACTATCATGGCCGAAGTGCATGAAGGCATTTGTGGGGCTCACCAAGCCGAGGTAAAGATGAGATGGTTGATTATACGAAGCGGCTATTATTGGCCAAAGATGGGAGAATCGTGCACCTCATATGCCAAAGGATGCATTGCTTGTCAGAAGCACAGACCTATTCAGAGGGCTCCAGCAACTGAGATGGTCCCAGTCATTAACCGTGGCCGTTTATGGGATGGGCGATAGACTTGATAGGGAAGATTTATCCTGCATCAAGTAAGAGGCATACTTTCATCGTCGTTGCCACCGACTTCTTCACTAAATGGGTGGAGGCCATCCCAGTTGTAGAAATCTCCCAAGAGCAGATCATCAAGTTCATAAAGGAACATATAATTCACCGATTTGGTATACCACAGACAATAATGGTAGATCATGGTACTTCATTAAACGGTGAAAAGGTAAAAGACTTCCTGGGCGAATACGGAGTCCGATTAGTGAACACTACTCCCTACTACCCTCAGTCAAATGGTCAAGCAGAATCAACCAACAAGACCCTTAAAGGATTAAATCGGAAAATGGTGACGGATAATGCCACACAGTGGGATGAATATTTGAGTCAAGCGTTATGGGCCTATAGAACGTCACCGCGAACAAGTACTTCGGTGATGCCGTTCCAATTAGTGTATGGTCAAGAGGCTGTGCTTCCAGTAGAAATAAATATTGAGTCTACCAGGGTAATGCTGCAAGAAAAACTGACACAGGAAAACTACGACGAGGCAATGATCCAGAACTTGTTGGAATTGGACGACATCAGATGTGATACGCTAAATCATTTAGAAGCACAAAAGAAAAGGATAACCAAAGAATGCAACCTCAGAGTAATGGCTAAATCGTACAGGGAAGGCGAATTAGTGTGGAAGACTGTGTTGCCACTTGGTTCTAAGGACCCAGCGTATGGCAAATGGTCGCCCAATTGGGAAGGCCCATTCATGGTAAAAACGTGTTGCCAAATGGAGCCTATCATCTACAAGACTTAAACGGAAGAGTGCATACAAGCATACAAAAAAAGAAAATACTTAAAGAAATATGTGCCCTCATTATGGGAGCACGAAAATAAAAGGCACTGACAATAATAAATTCTCATCTCATTAAATATGGACGAAAACGTCCTAAGAATACAAGGATAGACGATATAACGTCTTACAAAATATTACTTTTGGCCCGAAGATCGCCGAAAATCCCCAGGCACCCCTTAATGGCCGAAAGCGTCTCCCTCCTCAGGCGTCATTCGTCATGTATTCATATACCCACTGCGTCTAAGTCGGCCAGGCTTTTCTCGAAATTGATGCGGGCCAATCCCTCGTACTCTGCCATAGACTCGTCCATCTCCTCCTTGAGTAACGAGGGTCCTCCTCTTAGCCTCCTTCCTCATGCGGCTTTCCTCAAGAAGACGCTGAATCTCTTTTAGTTGTCGCTCCAGGTCCAGGAAGACCGATTCTTCGGTCACCATTTCTTCTGTTGTCCCCTCAAGGCCTGATGTCGGTGCTTCGAGAGAATCACGAAGCGTTTCTTTCCTCATCACAGAAGAATGAAGCCCGATCTTCTGGCTGTGCACATTGCGATACCGAGAGAGATGAGGTTTACTATGTCATTTTGCATTTCTTGGAGAAAAAGCCGATCATCAACAGATATTGGCAAAGTAGGGAGGGCCAATATTCGGTTCAACTCGGAGGAGCTTTTGTCCAATTGAAGGACGTTCTCCGGCCGCGCGGCTTGATTAATTTCTAGTGCAGCGAATGAAGCATATTGGCCAAGAACCTCCTGAAGGGCCTCCATGTCTGTGCTGGTGCTGACCAAAGGCGAATGAGGCCGAAAAGAAGCAGAAGACAGACATCCAAAGCGATCCAAAATGTCCTGGATTGTTTGCAACAATGGGTCGGATACCTGTACACAGAAGAAATTAGCAAGTATAAGCGAGGATAAGGACGAACTAGAGAAGAAGAAAAAACTTACCATCCCAGAACCAGAACCAGAGGGTTGACCCACCAGTGCCTCGAATGCCTCAGCCGCGGGCTGCGCTAACTCTCTTGTTGAAATGAAGGCCATTGGGATGATGAATGCTGGGGGACAAGAGTCGACTGTGGTGCGGCCTGAGGAGAAGACGGCCGAGCAGGAGAAACTCATTGCAAAATGGGAGACTCATCCCGAGGGGTGACGGCTGCTCAGGAGCAGCCAGTACTTGGACTATCTGAGCAGGAGCTGCGAAAAAGAAACAACCATGAGAGCCGAAGATGACGACCGCTCAAGCTCAAGAAACTCCACTTGAGGAGAAGAAGACAGATGAGCCAAAGACGACGGTTATGCTGAGACCAAAGTCTGATGCGCAGAAGTGCTGAGAGATACCGCTTCTGGAATCGAATGTTGTGGCACAATAGTCGGCCGAACATCTACAAGAGAATCGGAGTCGGACGAATCAGAAATATAAATGATTTCATCTTCTTCGTAAATGCGACGAAGTACGTCGTCTTTATACATAGACCGAGCCTCCTCTAATGACTCCAATTCGGCCAAACTATAGAGGCCGTCCACGTCCTTATAACTCCCTCTGAGTCCTGAGGTAGACATCATGCGTACTAAAGGGTAGAATTGCCTAAGGTAATGCCACATAGTCCCAGTCGGCCAGATAGGCTCTGGCACTTCATCCTCATCATCCGGATCCTGCACGATTGGTACAGAACCGTCCGAAGAAGCGCTCAAATGGGGAATGATCACCAGGAATCTCCTCAACTCTTAGACGCGAATAGCCAGATTCAACAGATGGCTCCGTACCTTGGGGTCGGCTCCAATTGCATCTCCCTCTCCTGGGATTGCATCATGACGGGACCTTCGACAACGTCATCCTCATCAGAGGGAAATTGAACAGCCGGCATCCCTGCAGGTCCCGCTCCCTATTTTCGCCCACAAGAGCTTCGGCCTCCGGAATTCGCGCATTTCGAGAATTGCTGAAGGCGGATCAATCTTAAGGGCCTGTACCAAATGCACAGTCATGATATCAAGATACCTCAAACTTGTATGAATGTAAAAGAAAGCAGGTCTCAAGCTCATACCTTAGAGCGACGGACGAGCGGAACGTCCGAATCAGAACTTCGGCTGGGAGAAGGCTGCTTCCTTTTAGCAAGCTTTATGCTCTTGGGTTTAGACGCCTCAGCTACCTTCTTTGACCCCGACGGCTCAGAAGATTTGGGGGACAAAGGAATAAAAGAAAACACCCTCGCGGGAGGCAAAGAAAAATATCGCTCACGGGTGATTGCCAGAAACGGTCAAAGCAACGATGAACCGATGTACAAGGAGCGAAAGAGCTATGACAAAAGAAGACAGCAAGGAGCGAGTCTCCACTAAGGAGTCCTCAACTTCAGAAACAGAAAAGACCTTAAAACGGTCTGACACGCAGAATACGAATGAAGAGAGCAAGAGGCCACCCTTGGACGAGGCCAAATTGACGGGCGACGAAGTTGGACGAATATGCCTCTACTCCAGCCTTGCCATTGGCCCCGGTCAAGATGTCATGAACCAAGTCACGACTGTATAAAAACTTGCGCCATAAACGAAGAAATGATTCATCCTCTTCCGAAAGGGGAAGGTCATGAACAAAAGACGGACTGTTCGACACAGTGAAAGGGAAAAAAGAAGGAACCCGAGAAAAGTATAAAAATAATCAAAGTAGCACGAGGAAGGAAAGAAGACGGCCTAAGCTGAGTGAAGAGAAGGCTGGCACAAGAGTAAGGGTGAGTCGAATCAATTATGCCAAAAATAGGAAAATATGCTCTTAACCAAAGTTGGACAATCCACAAGGGGCCAGAGGCAAGAGGTGATGACCCCGACCGAAGTTGCTTTTGAATGACGGCCAACCCCCGATACATGGCGGCAAGAAGAAAAGAGGCCAAGTCTAAATGACGGCCATGGGCGAGATCAGAAGAAATGGGGAGGTAACCCACCACAGGTTTTTGGCTGGGTGTACAAACGATATATTTGTACAGCCAGTAATGAAGGAAGGTTGTACGTTCTAACATTGAAACCGTACCAGCCGTTTTCGAATATTGCGGAGAAGAGAAGAATAAGACGAAAAAGAGGAATGGCTTATTGAAGGAAGGGGAAAACGAAAGGGTGTGGAGGCCGAAATGGTCGCTCCGAGAGGGGTCAAACCGGTAAGAGCACCAATATCACGAAGGGTGATAGTAAAGGGCCGACCGGAAAAATGAATACATTGTACTCGGAAGACCAAAAGAGTAAGGAAATGGGAAACAAGTTGCGATCAAAAGCTGGTAGAGACAAGAAAGCTCAATAAGAGGAAGAAGATGGTGTTTGTCTAAAAAGGCACGGGTATACGCATGTAACAACATACGTTGATACTAGGCTTCGAAAACTGTATCAGGCTTGGGCCAGGTGCGAATTGGACTGGACTGAGCAAGGACATAAATGTTAAGTGGTTTAGAAAACGGAGGGCTAGAAGAAAAAGGAAATTGTTGAGCCAACGGGGCCGTTGCGATAGCGTTATCATCAATGAAGATGGGGCCAAGAGCGCACTGGCCGAAATCCTCATCAAGAGTGTGAAGGCCAAACACGCCCACAAGAGAGTCTTCCAATGCCAACTTGTAATCAGCGAAAGTTGAGTCGTTAGTTTTGGGAAAAGAGGAAGAAGAAGCCATTGATGACAAAAGATCAAGAAAGAAGTACAAGCGAGTTTACAGAAAAGGTAGAGGTATAGCGAGAGACAGAGAGGGGTGAAGCCTTATGGACAGATGAAGGGTTTAACCTGAGACATCTGTCACAACATGAATCGTCGAGGAGTAAGAGCAACGGGAAAACGGAAAAAGATAGAAATTTGCCCTAGACAGGTGTTCAAATGCAACTCGCTGCGCAAGTGACGTGCGACAGAAGGAAACACGAAAGTGACATAAAAAGCGGCTTTTAAATGGGCCTCATGATGAAACATGTAGGAAAGGGTCGCACATTTATTGTAGATATGATGGTTTTGCATAGAACTCTAAGGGACGGCCCGACAAACTATAGGGCGAAAAATCTAACCCCGAATCTACTTCGCTCGACCCCGCTACTTCGGCCTCCAACAGATCGGCCGAGTCTCAGAATCTTACATCGACCTTCAGAATCGGCCAATAACATGTGTCAACACTACACTTTCCAAAGTCTTCGTCCAAGCCTTCTCCATTATTAACGCAAAGACTGATATGACAAGACCATCAGGTCACGGGTTTACTCTGACAGAGGACCAGACTTTGGGCAGGGAGCCCCTCCAATCGATCAGACAACACGTGAAAAAACCCTTCACGTGACAAAAGTACCAAAGAAAACCCTTCACCACCTATTTAAAGGGCAACCTTACTAACCAAACTCTCCATAGTCAAACAGAGTCCCGAAAAGGAGAAGGAAAAGATTAGAAAAGGCGAAGCAGAGTTGGGAAAAGGAAAAGCTCTACATGAAACATAGGCCACCAGAGATGGAAGCCTCTCTTTAGTAATGTGTGAAATGGAATGTAAAAAGACTCGCTAACGGCCATCCACACGGTGTAAGGTGTGAAATGAAATTTAAGGTTGTGGATGGGCTGTGTCCGTTAGCGACAGATTGTCCGGGGTTCTTTTTGTGGAAGGTACTGCACCTCCCGAGTTGCGACTGGGTTAAGCTCGTTAACAACAGCTTGCCTGAGCTTCTCTACGCGGAGCATGCTGCTTACATGGGACCTCGGATTTTTATAGACTGGGGATCGATCGAATAGTGGGCCGGTCGAAGGCAGAAAGGAATGGTCTTAAGTTTCTCTCATTCCAATCTATACGCTTTTTTTTTTCTTCGACCAGAAATCCATCCTACAGGTTCTCTGGACTGAGGGATTGGCCGGGTACCATCCCTCGATTGGAGTAGCGGTCTTCCCTGAAATGAGGAAACAATGAACCGGGATGGAAGACTAAAAAGAAAATTCACCTCGATCTTCACACTCCCCATGCAATCAAGGTAAATTTGGGGGACAATTGTTGGACCATAGGATGAAGTCGCCCTAGGACGAAAGGAAGAACGAAGAGAAGAAGGACGATGGGCCGAAGAGCGACGAAGAGCTTGGGGCGACCGGACCAATGGTTAGGGCGAAAGCCCATGATGCGGTTACTCCCACGATCGTAGCAGTTGGACGATTTTCCCTCCATAACCAAGCAGTTGAGACACGCAGCTCAGCGGTTACAGGCACGATCTTGCAGCTGCAGGGAGATACTGGAACCGCCTAAAACGGTTGACAAGCTTCACTATAAAAGCCTACCTACACTAAGAGAATAGAGCCCGATCAAATGAAGACTCAAATGAGCATATTTTTATTTTTCATTTCTTAGATTGTAATCTTAGGACTGTAACTTGTGTGCTTGCGCCCCTTGGAGGCTTATTCACTTAATCAAACATCGATTGCTGGGACATTGTCTCAGGAGGTTTGAACCTTACACGCTCTTCTTTCTTCACGCATAAAAATTACGTAAACAATAATATATTCTTAAAATTCTATTGAAATAAAATTAAAAACTTACTTATATATATATTGAAGAAAAATCAACCTTTAATCCAGGAACCATATCATGAGTTAGCCAACATGGTTGAAACCAAACTGAAAACCACCAAATCACTAAACCATACCAATTAGGATTTGTTTGGTATTATGATTTGACATGTGATGGGGTGATAAAATTATATTTGGGTCAAAATAAATTTTTTAAGTGTTCGATTAATAATGTAAAATTATGATTACTAACCTGATTTCTTTCAAAAATTGAGCTTTAAAAAAATTAAAATTTTTTATCTTTTCTCCACCATCAAAATATTAAAAAAACATACCGCAATTATTTTTTAACATAAATTAAAATTTCATAATATTGGACCATTTATTCACCACCATTTTTTTATCCCAACATGAAAAGTTGGAAAACCAGCCGGTAATCAGCAGTAATCAGTAAAAACCCGCCGCCAGTTTTAAAAAAGGAATCCGATTCCATACGACGTCGCTTTCATTAAAACCACGTCACGTGCATTCCAGCAATACGGCGTTTTTTCTAGAGAAAACGCTCCTCAATAAAATGGCGAATCATCCCACCGCCTGTCTTCAGTTAAACGATCGTATATCGCAAGCTGCATTTTATTCTTTCAAGTTTAAGCAGCCAGTTCAATTTCAAGTAACCGTGAAGAGCAAGAGACGAAGCGATGGGGCATTCTGGTAATTTACAGCTAAAGCTGGTGAATGGCGATGCTGGCTATGTGCTCGAGGATATTCCTCACTTGACTGATTACATTCCTGATCTCGCCGTATGTATTTCTTTTTCTCCGCATTTATATACGTGTGCATTTTTTTTGTATATATATTTATTTATGATTATCTTGCATGCTTGATTGATTCGATCGGTTTTATTTTATTTTTTTCATAATGTTTCCTTTTTTTTTTGGTGAATACATATGTGATTATCTTGCTTGATTGATTCGGTCGTTGCTGGCCAAGTTTTGCGTATTTTGATCTTCAATCTCAAAGAAGCTTTCTTGCTTGTTTATTTAGTTTTATTATTATTTTTTTTAATATAATGTTTATTAAAAAAATTAAATAAATTTGTAGATGTATATACATTCAGGAATTAAGTACCTATTTATTTATTTGGAAAATTGTTTGTACTGCAGACCTATCCCAATCCATTGCAATTCAACGCTGCTTATTCAGTCGTCAAGTAAGTAATAATTTGTTTCTTTAACTTCAAGTTCACATGAATCAGTTGCTAATTGTATTTATTTATAGTGCTCTTGATTTAATTTGGATATGTGATTGCAGGCAGTATTTTGTCAATGTAGATGACACAGTAGCTCAAAAGGTGAATTTAGGCGTAAACTTTCAATTTGTTGAAGAATTTTCTTATAATAATTTTTTTTTTTTGATTTATTCTGTTTTTACTGGTTATTAGATTGTTGTACACAAAGATGGTCCAAGAGGGACACATTTTCGACGTGCTGGACCTCGCCAAAAGGTGATTTTCTTATATTGTTCAAATGTTGCTGTATGACTAGTGAAACGTGTGTTACTGAACAGTTAATGATTTGTTGTACAGGTGTATTTTGAATCAGATGAAGTGCATGCATGTATTGTAACATGTGGTGGTCTTTGCCCTGGCCTCAACACCGTGATCAGGGAAATTGTGTGTGGTCTTTATCACATGTATGGTGTGAGCAAAGTCCTTGGAATAGATGTAAGTGGCCAAGGCCATGTTATTATATGTGCAAGGTCAATGCATGATTTCATTAGTCACAGATATGTACATTCATGCATCCCTAATATGTGCATATATATATATATATCCTCTGGTGATAAGTATAGCATTATCATGCAATGAAATGAAGGAAAGTAGCTTAACTTAAATTTAAGTACAACAATCTTGATGCTCGTCAAGAGGAGCAATTTATGTATGTCTAAATAGGAGATCATCAAAAGCATTATTTTATTTCTCTGAAACTATAAGAGGACTGCTCATCTCTATGGCACACACTCATTTTTTTACATGGCACAGGTCCACAAACCATTTCTCCAGTTTCATATCCTTAAAATGTATTGATCATTTTTGACCTCTATAAGATGTTAAAAGAGATAGTAGACTATTGTTGCGTTAGAGTTTCAACTCATAAGTAGCAATTAAAAATAAAATTAAAATTTTGCTGGAAAAATGCTGATGGAAACAATCAATTTACCAATCCCAAGTATATGAGTTATTGTGTCCGCGTAGAAGAGATTGCACTTATGCAAGTCTTATGCATAATAAGTTAGTAACTCCCATTTTTGCACATTTACAAAGTTTAACGCTTGGTTTAAATATGAGACATGCTCAGTTTTGGCTGTCACTCACCAGCAGTTTATGTTTCATACTTTTGCAGGGAGGATACAGGGGCTTCTATTCCAAAAATACCATTGATTTAACCCCTAAGGTTGTCAATGACATCCATAAGCGTGGAGGTACGATCCTTGGGACATCAAGAGGAGGCCATGATACTTCAAAGATAGTTGACAGCATTCAGGATCGTGGAATTAATCAGGTTTGTGAATGGGATTTTTTCTTTTGGTGAATATATATATATATATATATATTTGTTTTAGTTACTTTTGAAATGGAAAATGTGGTGATAAATGAATTATGAATGTGCTGCTGCTTGGCACATTAATCCCGTTATAGGTTCTGATATTGACCTTTTATGATCCAGGTTTATATAATTGGAGGCGATGGAACTCATAAAGGAGCAGCAGTTATTTACGAGGTAATATAATTTGGGATATTAGGAGTTATTAATAACTTTCAATTGTTGCTTACAGATTGATCAATTTATGCAACAGCTTGTTAAAATGTTGCTATTTGTATTATGTGATTTGCACATTTGGCTGATGGGACACGGCTGCTGAAAAATTTGCACCTTTATAAGGAGTTCTTCTGAACATTAAATCTGTGATGTGCCAAATCGATTATTTACTAGTTTACTCTCCCCTGCTTCACATGGTCACTCACTACATCTTCTTAATCATCAGTTGGATATATATATATATATATTGCCGTTTGGATTTGATCACTTTCTACTTCCTTATTTTGAACTTTGTTGTTGAAGTCCTTATATCCCTCCATAACATGGTCACCGTTTTACTGCTTTATTTGGACTTATGTCCAATATTGCTTACCAAATTTGGAGGTCGCTACTGCAGTATGTTAAAGGTATCTTCTGATTGTAAGGGATGGCTTATGTATGCTTAAAATATTCATAGCAAATATGTATACTCAAATAGTCAAATGTCCCTTGACCAAATTCTATGTTTGATCATACCTTTCTTTTTTATAACTTAATCGCTGATTCTTTGGTTGTTTTAATTGGATTCCAAACCATATAAGTAATGATGTTTATGTGTGGGACAATGTAAAATGTAAATTGATGACATTCTCACTTTGCAGGAAATCAGACGGCGTGGCCTTAAGGTTGCAGTTGCTGGAATTCCAAAAACCATTGATAATGACATTCCGGTCCATATTTCCAGCCCATCTGTTCTAGTTTTAAATCAATTTTGTTCCTCTTTTTTCTATTCTTGTTCTTGTAAGACTTATTCAAAACTTTATTTACTTATGTCTAATTGCCTTAATCCTGATTCAGGTTATTGACAGATCATTTGGTTTTGATACTGCTGTTGAGGAGGCACAACGAGCCATTAATGCCGCACATGTTGAAGCTGAAAGTATTGAGAATGGAATTGGAGTTGTGAAGCTCATGGGACGGTACAGTGGTAAGTTTTGCATCTATATTTCTAGATTCTGATAAGCTTAGTTGATTTATGAATGGAAACCTTAGTAGAAAGTAACTATTTCAGATTTTTAAGTTCTCCTACCTTGTGTTCAGTGCTTACTCCTTTTATCATTTCACCATACTAAGTGAAATCACAACTGCAGGTTTTATTGCAATGTATGCCACCCTTGCTAGCAGAGATGTAGACTGTTGTTTGATTCCAGAGTCGCCTTTCTATCTCGAAGGAGAAGGTGGACTTTACGAATTTATTGAAAAACGACTCAAAGAAAATGGACACATGGTTATTGTCATAGCAGAAGGAGCAGGACAGGATATTCTTACAGAGAGTTTGCAGTCCATGAACCAGCAAGATGCTTCAGGAAACAAACTTCTTCAAGATGTTGGGCTATGGATATCTCAGAAGATCAAGGTATCACTTCTGGTCCAAAACAATTTTTGTAGATTCTAAAATTATATTCACCTTGGATATCAGTTTGTTATGTGTTGGCTATTTATGGAAATTTATCATTTATGATTGTAAATATATGCCATAAAGAGAGACTTATATTTTATTGACCTTAATGAAACAACGATTCTGGAATCTGGATAGATTACAATGGTATCAAATGATCCATGTAACCGACTCCACGTATCGGGAAAAAGATTGTTGTTTGTCAATATAACGTTTCTCTTCCTTTGTTGTAGGATCATTTTGCCAAACTACATAAGATGGCAATTAATCTGAAATATATAGGTCAGTGTTTGCCTTGTTTATAGCTACGTTTCCTCTTAAATTCGACCTAAAGGATATGTTCCAAAGATTCTAATCTATCCAACTTGTTTTGCAGATCCTACATACATGATCCGTGCTATTCCAAGCAATGCATCTGACAATGTCTACTGCACACTGCTTGCTCAGAGTGCAGTTCATGGAGCAATGGCAGGGTATACCGGCTTCACAATTGGTCTTGTCAATGGCAGACATGCTTACATTCCCTTCAATGTATGTTCTTCCATCCTCTTAATAAATCACTGAAATTGATTTAATTTGAGTCTCTGGTTTGGCTTCATATTTAAGCAACTAAAAGCAACTCACTAAGTTGGCTACGCAAATTCACGTCTTCTTTTGGACTTGAAAATCTGGGGAGCTCCTCGTTTTAATGAAGGACCTCTTTTGTTTTTAACAAGATTGACATCTTCTAATGTATAACCTTTTTTTTTTTTTTTTTTTTGGGTTGGCTGAGAGCTGTACTGAGTCGTCATCAATTGTTTTGCATGCAGCGAATCACTGAGAGGCAGAACCAAGTTGTGATCACTGACAGGATGTGGGCAAGACTGCTTTCTTCTACAAACCAGCCAAGCTTCTTAAGTGCCGAAGAACTTGCTGAATTCAAGAGAGAGAGAAACCCTCCAACCCAGTTGTTGGATGGGGAAAATTTCAAAGACAACAAACCCTACCTCGAAGACATAACTACTAAAAACGAGACTCCTGTCGGTAGCCACTATATATGAACACTGAGCTTTACCTGGAATATTGAGGTGTATGTGTTTGTTGGATTAGCATCGTTTCTTTCATGTTAGCTGTACGGATATTTATTTTTTTCAAACTAATCGGGAGTCTGCACAATACTCGGTTTTTTGGTATAATATAATAACCTTTTTTTTTTTTAATTGATTCTGCTCTTATGTGGCTAGATTCTAAAAGGATGTATCTAAGACACATTACGATATGTGCGCTTGATTGTTTAATTGATTCTTGTATAAGGCTAATTCATGGGAAAGAAATTCCTATATTAAAAAACCTACATTCACAGTTTCACTAGCTGTCCAGTTCAATTTCATTAAAAAAAACAAAACAAAAGAAAAACACAAAAAGAAACATTTAACACTGTTTACATTATTGCAACCGGATAATATCAAGGCTTAATCCAAAGTTCGTAAATTATGAGTTGCCTTCAAACAAAAGTTCATATTTTCTTTTCTCAAAATCATTGATGCAAAAAAAACTGTGAGTATAGAGGTTGCAAGGAATTAACTAAATTCAGGAAATGAAACTTCCTTCGACAACATCCACTGATTCAGAACTTAATTTGAAAGTCATATCAACCTAGACGTTTTCAGGATTCTCCTAATAACCAACGAATGACAAGTGCTTTTCCTTGTGCGGTCAAATCCAACTCAACAGAATACTGAGGTACTTATGAAAGAACGGGCGAGTCTGGTCTTTCACAATAAAATAATAGATGAAAATGCCATTAAATGACTTATTAACAGGTTAATAGATCAATAATTATTCTTCGCCGGAACTAGATGTAAAAATTTTGGTAGATAGAGATCTTATCAAAAATTGTTTCGAGGAATGGGCCAGACCGGGTCTTTTCTCAAGTTCCATCACTGGGATTCTGTCACATCTCGGGAAATTCAGGATGTGACCGACAAGAGATGATAATACCAACTCCATCATACCGTACTAGCTAACTTGGTTACATGCATGGCTGCCATACATAATATTTTTTTTTTGGAAACATTGGAAACCCCGCGTCAAACTACCCAACCCGAGCTTAAGTATAGCAAGTAAAACCCCCAGTTGTCCCAAGCTCTTGTAAGAAACGCACCCCCTGAATTCAAACCCAGGACCTAGAGGCCAGATCCTGAGCCCTACACCACCAAACTACGCCCCTTGGGGACCTGCCATACATAACATGTTCATGCGTATGTGCATAATCCGATATGATATATTCATGTGCTGAGCTAACTTAACTAACTTGACATAAACTGATTTCCCGACTTGTTCTTGAGTTACTCAATATGCAATATATTACTGAATTTCTATCATTATGTCTAACGTGACGAGTGTTACTTCCTGACTCATGCTATTCATGCATCCACCGTAACATGCATACTGATTCTATCTACATTTGATCTAACTTGATTAGCATACTACGTAATTTATGACTAATTCATACCTGACATAACATGAACCATACGTAACTTGTATTTACGCTACACATGCATACTATTATCTCATAAATCTGATTTAAACATGATATAAACACGCGTCATTACACATGGACTACTCAACATAAATTACTAAACTTAATTATATCACTAATGAAATGTCTACCATACGTGTGGACCCCGACGACTAACCCTAATGACTGTAGCAACTGGTATCCATAGTCTTCCAAACTCGTTATTCTCATGCATAATGAAGTAACTACAAAACTGAAATTGAGAAGAGTAAGTCGTACAAACGACTTAGTGAGTGAATACAGAAAATGAACGAAAATTGAATAAATATTATATATATATGTGCTGAAGATAAGTCGAACCTGACACCTGGAACATAGGAAAACTGAGAATCTGAAACTGAAATATGTAAGTCATATTTATATATATAACCGCAACATATCTGAAAATTGAAACATGACTAAAAATCTGATACGTTACAACCTGACTAAATATATAAAAACTGAAAACATGTCAATATGGGACTAAAAACTAAAAATTCATCTTGGAAAACTAACACATGAGCTGGAAACATATACTGAAAAGATAACCTTATCTGTAAACTATAAAACGTATTCATGAACTCAAAAACATAAGTGTGAGCTGAAAACATAAACATAAATTGATTTCGTAACATGAACTGGAATGTATGCACGGTTGTAAACTGAAAAATATTATACTTAAATACTGAGCTGTGAATTGAAAAACTCAAACGTGAACTGAAAACATGTCATGAGCTAAAAACATCACCAGTATCGTATCTTGTGGGCATGTAACCTACTTAGCGGGACCTAGTACCGTGTAAGTAGGGGACGCTGAGCTGAATATGCCTAAGAGAGTACGCTATACTGAGCTGAGGGGATGGTACTCTACTGGTGTTTTGAAAATATTTTATGTCTTGTAAAATATTTACTAAAATGCTTAAATTGAAAACCATGGAAAATCATAACTGAAAACGTATATCATAAACATGTAAACTGAAAACATGATATGTAAACTTGTAACATGAAATCGTAAACTGAAAACATAAGTTGAAAACATATAATATGGGCTGAAATACATAAGCATAACATGTGAAAACGTAATCTGAAAATTGAAAACTGACAATATAAAATGAGGACCATACATGAGCTGTAAACATATAAACATGTACTGACATGTATACTGGCTTATACATACAAGCTGGTATGGTACCCATTGTTGGGGCAGTTGTGGAATCACTATAGTCGGATTGCCTGGGCAGCGAAAGTGGGTCTAACCCAATGATATCATGGATAAGTGTATTTTAAAATATTTTAATGAAAAATGCATTCCGATACGAGTCTGTAGGAAAAGAATAGGGACCAAATCAAAGTCTGGAAACTCCGGAACGGAGAAAATGAAGTTTTAGTGTTCGCCAGCCCTATGAGTCGCGACGCGTTGGCTTGAGAGTCGAGACACTCCAAAGTGCAAAAGCAACTTCGAGAGCTGAATGTCTCAGCGTCGCGACACGGAAGGATGAGAGTTGCGACGCTCATAGGTCTGATACTTAGTGTCGCGACATTGGAGGGTCAGAGTCGAGACGTTCACCTGGGCAGTGAACAATTTCAACCTTCAAATCAATCATAAACAATTTTCTCCTATCATTTCTATACACCTTAAAACCAATTTTAACATCGAAACCAACCACAACATATGTTATACAACTACCATACATGTATTCTAAATACATATATGCATTTGTTTGAATTTAAACACAAACCATTTTAGAATCCCATTATGAAATGTCTCATGAACAATTCTAGTTCACCCAAGGTGGTCAAATGATTCAAGAATGGTAGTCATAGCTCTAAGTTTTAATCTAGAGTTAAAAACTCTTATTAATTGTTCTATGTCCAACATAAACATCTTTGACCTAATTACAAACTCATTGTGTTTATACTTCTAAAGAGTCCTAACACAATCTATTAGCCTAATTTCAACTTTAAGCTATGTAATCATGCATCCAATATATAATTCATCACTATATGTTTCACTAATGAAAACTCACTAATGAAGAACATAGCTTAGGAGAAGATCAAACATTACCTAGTAAGCTTGATACAAAGATCCAATTTCCTTCTCATTGTTGACATTGTTGGAGAACTTCCAAGGTTTAGCAAGCTTCATTCCAAGATACAATCTTGATTCCAATGTAAGAAAGCTTCACTCTAAGATCCAATCTTGATTTCTCCTAGATGAAATATTATAGAGATCTTCCAAAGCATCTCTAAACACTTCTCAAACTTAGGCTAATTTCTCCAAGAATTACTTGTATGTAGCTTAGCATTCTCAAGCTCATTTTACTTATACTTAGCTTAAGCTTTTGCTTTTATTAATTAAAACCTTCCTAAAGCTTGCTATTTATAGCAAAACTTAGATAATTTCTAATTAATAAAAGTTGTAATCAGCTTTTAGGTGGGCTTAATCTAATTTTTCCAAATATATATAATTAGGTGTGACTAATCTTCATTGTCTACCACTTTTATTTAATCCAATTAAATCAAGCCAAAACCAAATATTATTACATAATTACAATTACCATAATATCCTCAAATGGTAGAGATAATTATGATTTTACAATTAATCCCTTGTGTAATTATTGAATTAATCCAATTAATCCAATTAGGTCAAAATGAATAATCAATGTTATCCAATAACACTTGATTATCTTAGTTCATAATTATAATATCGAATATTATTTTTTATTCGGCTACCCAAGTGCTCAATGATTACACTTCATATTGAGACTCTCTAAGTTCATACACGTTCGTCATATAAGCCTTGCCAATATGTACGCAATTCATCCACCTCCGAATTCACGAAGAACGCGAACGATCTTTTTGAACTTTACATGTCGAGGTCATTACATATGTTTAACAATCCCACCATCGTAGGCTATTCGAGTTGTGCTTAGGAAACATTGAATACACCGTCAAGTTTTGAAGTCGCACATCTCATGTCGACATGCCCACAATTCTTTACAACTGATGTGATCCACCCTAGGTGATCGGATTTGGCCAAAGTCTTAAGAATCGTGACTTACTCACATGGATACCTAAACCCCTTATGGTACACATACGGGCCGACGGATCCTATCTTGCTTCGTACTTGATTACTGAGTGCATCGATCCACACCCAACGAACATCTAGAGGCCAGAATATGAAAGGTTTCTGATATACATGGCATAAAAGTGTAGAGGATCTCACACAAAATCAATTTTATCTTATAGTTAAAGGATTACATATGCTACTCGACTCGAGGAGATTCCTTATCACTTGTGAGTCATTCAATATTCGGTCCAACCAATACCCATATTTATACGAGTTTCCAAAATTTATAGTACATCGATCGTATTCCAAAACCAACGACTGAGAATATATATATTTTAAGAATAATTACAATAGTAATATTTATCCCAATGTCGGACCACCTAGTGTCCAGTATTACTACATGACTATTCTAAGGTCGATGTCATTCTTAGCATATTTATACACCAGTCTAATGTGTATAATGACAATACCATTAATAAGGTTTGAAATGAAAATATAATTATTTTATTAATAAATAATAAAATATAATGTACTATACATTATCCGGATTGATGCTCCAAGCACTGTGGACACTGGATTTCAACCGAGGTCCACAATCGAGAATTTGTAGGTTGGGGGCACTAGCGATCCTACAAGACAGAGGTAGAGTGAGCGAGAGTAGACTACCCACCGATGTGGTGGGTGCCGGGGGCACTCCGACGCTCAAGTCAGTAGTATGAAATGAGCTGTAAATATGTAAAGTGTAAAAGTAAGGCTTATTATTACCTTGACTTTCTTTTGGTGGTTGTGAGGGCGGTGACAAATGTTTTTGGAAATAGAAAGCTCTCAGAACTTGGTGTCAGAGAATAGAAGCTTGTAAGAAGGATATGAAAACCTCTCTGAACCCTGAGTTATCTCCCATTTTATATATCTGAAAAGAGATTACTTCGTAGCTGTGATAAAAGCTGGCAACGGGCCTACAACATGCTGACATTTCTGGCAAAGGAGGCCACAACGTGGCTTGGATTCAACTTTCGGCGCTGGAAGAATATTTGCATGTGTTTGTGCTTAAAAAAAGAGGAAAGCAGTTGGTATATAATGAGATAGAATTGTCTTGAAGCTATTGGTCTAATTAGAGTCCAATAATTTTGGGTATTGCATACTGTATAGACCTTGCATACTGTTGGGTTTAAGATGAAAATACGATTTTACCCTTGGGTCCAAATTTGGCCCGTACAGTTTGTTCCCTACTCTTTAAGTTAAAGAGTCTTTGACTTGAAGAGTAATATGTCGAGTGTATCATCAAAGATTTGATCCTGATAGTAGATGTCTTCTATGTCTTCTGAAGTAGCTGAAGTTTAAAACTTCAACTTAACTCTACAAGAAACATAGAATGTTCCTAGTCGACTGAACCTGATGAAGTCAGGATAATCCCCATACTACGGGTCCAAAGACCAGAGGAGTTTTCAATGTCGTCTGGACCAGATGAAGGCCAGGTCTTGAACTTGACTCCATATAAGTCATGGGGATTGTTCCCAGTCGACTGAACCATATGAAGGTTAGGATAATCCCCATACTACAGGTCCAAAGACCATGGGAGTTTTCAATGTCGTCTGGACCAGATGAAGGCCATGTCTTGAACTTGACTCCATATGAGTCATGGGGATTGTTCCCAGTCGACTGAACCATATGAAGGTCAGAATAAGCCCATACTACGGGTCCAAAGACCAGGGGAGTTTTCAATGTCCTCTGGACCAGATGAAGGCCATGTCTTGAACTTGACTTCATATGAGTCATGGGGATTGTTCCCAGTCGACTGAACTATATGAAGGTCAGAATAATCCCCATACTAAGGGTCCAAAGACCAGGGGAATCTACAATGTCGCCTAGACCAGATGAAGGCCAAGTCTTCAACTTGACTCTACATGAGCCATGGGGAATGTTCCCAGTCGACTGAACCAGATGAAGGTCAGGATAATTCCCATATTACGGGTCAAAGGAACAGGGGAATGTACAATGTCGTCTGGACCAGATGAAGGACAGGTCTTCAACTTGACTCTATATGAGCCATGAGGAATGTTCCCAGTCGACTAAACCAGATGAAGGTCATGATAATCCCCATACTACGGGTCAAAAGACCAGGGGAATCTACAATTTCGCCTGGACCAGATGAAGGCCATGTCTTCAACTTGACTCTACATGAGCCATGGGGAATGTTCCCAGTCGACTGAACCTAATAAAGGTCAGAATAATCCCCATACTACAGGTGACCATGGGAGTTTACAATATCATCTGGAGGATTTGTCGAATGACTAGTCAACGACTCTTCAATGTAAGAAGCATACTCTGTTTCATTGAAACAATGAGAGATCCTTTACTTGCCTGTTGTGTTGACTGGGCAGAAGGTTGATAATGAAGTCCCGTACGGAGGATGTTTCTTTGTCTTATGTTTCAAGTCAACTATACATATTGATGAAGGTACAAGGGAGTATAGAGATACTAGATACGATAGAGGTCTAAAAAGATTCCATTCTACAACACTTGAAGAAAGTAAATCAGAGTCTTCATGACCCGATGAAGGTCCAAGAAAGTATACACACTCCACTATACCTGATGAAGGTACGTGGGAGTCTACACACTCCATTATGCTTGGTGTAGGTACATGAGAGTCCACACATTCCGTGTATAATGAAGATCCACGAGGGTCTTCATTCCTCACTCTACAGGATCTAACATGAGTCAATGAGGATCTTTACTCTACTAGACCTGAAGAAGGTCTATGAGAGTCTTTCCTTCTCATATTACTAGATCTGATGAAGGTCCATGAGACTACTGTTGAATGAGCTATCAAATAGACCTGATGAAGGTCATCACTTATTTTTCTGATGAGGATTTATGAGACTACGGTCGAATGGACTTGTCGAATGGACTTGATGAAAGTCCAAAGAATTCATCATTCATTCTCCTAGACCTGATGAAGATCCATGAGACTATGGTAGAATGAACATGAAGAATATCTGTCAAGGTCATCACTATTCACACTTCTACGATACTACTGTCGAATGGAGTTGTCGAATGGACCTGATGAAGGTCCATGTGAATCTTCACTCTACCTGACCCGATGAAGGTTAGGAAACTATGGTCAAATGAACCTGATGAAGGTCCATGAAGCTATGGTCGAATGAACCTGATAAAAGTCCAAATGAATCTTCATACTACATGACCTGATGAAGGTCAGAAGACTACGGTCGAATGAACCTGATGAAGGTCTAATTGAATCTTCATACTACCTATCCATGATCCTATTGTCGAATGGAACTGACAAAAGTCCATGAAACACGGTCGAATGAACCTAATGAATGTCTATGAGAATCATCACTCTACTAGACCTGATAAAGGTTAGAAGACTACGGTCGAATGAACCTGATGAAGGTCCATGAAGCTATGGTCGAATGAACCCGATGAAAGTCCAAATGAATCTTCATACTACCTGACCTGATGAAGGTCGGAAGAGTACGGTCGAATGAGGCTTTCCCAATATTTTCTAGAGTTTATGAAAATCCATCCATATAGTCTAGAGTGGATGATAATCTCCATACGTAGTGTGAAGATGATTGTCTTCATATGTAGTATGGAAGAGATGAGTGTCTATCAAGGTCATTACTAATTATACAAGACCTGAATAAGGTCAATGATAGGACAATGATACTATAGTAGAATGATCTTTGATGAAAGTCACATAAAATTTCCATACTACCTAACCTGATAAAGGTTGGTTGATTGGACCTAAGGGAGACCTAAGAGAGTTCTTCATTCTACTAGGCATGATAAAAGATTCCCTATGTAGTATGGAGTTGGCAATATTAAATCAACATAACATGGAGATGATAACTAACCTTTAATTTAGACGGGAGGAGTTGAGAATCATTCCAGGTAGTCTGGGAGAGATTGGAATTTCCTTGTAACATGGAGTTGATGGCCATTCACCTCGTCGTATGAAAATAGTTTTGTTGCTTCGCTTTGATTTCATGCTACAAAAGTGAGATTTATATATGTCGAATAGAGCCTCTGCCAAGCATCATGAGGGTCTTTGTACAATGCTTAGGTTTATTCAGAAAAATGTCACTTTGTTTTGATACTTTGGGCTGGCCTGTTTCAACTTGTGGGACAAGCTTTCGGCCCACCTTTGGATTTTGGTTTTTGCATATTGGGCTGAAGGTTTCGACATGTGACAGCCCTCTCTGATTTAATCGATGTGGGACTCTGCTCTTCTTCTGTTTTGTCGTGGGCGGTGCTTGTGTTTTGTCGCTTTCGGGCTGTTTGCTTTGTTTTTCTGGATAATCCATGTTGAGCTGAAGCTGGTTGGACTGATTGTTTCCTGCGATTGGGCCGTGTAGTCTCAGCTTGGTCATGTTTTTCTTTGTGACCCTTTTGGCCTTTTCTTTGAGCTTTCGCTCGTGTGTTTGGATTTAGGCTGTTATTTCGGCCTGCTTGCCGTGTTGGCAGTTTTTTTTTTTTTTTTACGCATAGGCTGCTCTCTCTCTTGTTGTTTATTTTATATGCATGCAGCCCACATCACAAAGCTTGTTTATTGTTTAATGTGCAGCTCTCTCTCCCAAGCTTGCCCTCTTGCGTACTGACTTTTTTTTTTTTTGCTTTATTTAGTCAACAATTGCAACTTATCTCTTGTGTGGCCCACGTATGCATGGATTTGTCTTTCACTATCTCCATATCTTTTTCCATGGTCCAATAGCTTTCTAAGGTCAACAATTCTCTTATATATATATATATATTTTAATGCTTGTGTGGCTCTCCTATTTGTTGCTTTTAGTAAAAGGAAATTGGAAAACCTAAGTACTTGGGCCCACTCTTTGACTTGCAGGCGACTTTAGTTGTTAGAGTTGAGCATGTAACTTTGTCGAGTGGGGCATTTATTTTATTTTATTTTATTTTTTTATTTTATTTTTTTGTCGAATGGACAGTGAGCTGTCAGGCATGCGATATGGCGCTGCTGGGCTAGGGTTGTGGTGTGAATCACGTGGTTGCCTTGGCTTAGGCAGTGGGCTGTTGTTGATCTGTTCCAAGCTGATTGTTTGATGGTGTGTGTTGCTGGCACATGTCGTATGGCACATCTTTGGCACATGTCGTATGGAGTAGGACATTGTTAGGCTCTCTTTCAATCTAATTCATTGTTGGGCTGATAGATTGTTGCAGTTTCATCTTGTTGTTAGGCCTTAGCTGCTTGGCCGTTTGATCTGTTTTGTTGCTCAGCCTGTGTGTGGGCGTTAATCCATCTGGTTAGCTGCTTCGGGTGGGCTTTTTGCATAGGCTGAATCTTGACAGCCTCAGTTTTTGGGCTTTCTTTTTGCTCGCGAGGTCTGCTTTACTTGTGGGCTGGCGCTCACGTTTTTTTTTTGAGCATTGGCTGTTGAAGAAAGAACCAGCCCACGCTTGACATAGTTATCAGCCCATGAGTAACTATTAAACCATTGTTGTCCATTCGACATCCAAGCGACAATGTATTTTGTGTTTCAATCCACTCATGATTCAACAAAAAGATTCCAGCTCAAACTAAAAGCTTTCCAAAAACCAGCCCAAGCTGTCAGGCCCAAACCAAGCACAACTGAAACCAACCAAAGCAATTAGGCCATCTTCCATCCTTCTAAATTTGTCTTTCAAGCTGGTCATCTCATCACCATTCTTTGTCGAGTAGAACTCGAGCAAGCTAGCTAGTTTTCCCTTGTTCGCGAATACCTAATTTACTCACGGAGGAATGTTTCCTTTATGATCAATGAGTGTGGATTGGATATGCCTCATGCACATAAAAAAATTTGGTCGCATGCCTCACTTTTATTTTCTTTCGCGTGCAGGATACCAATTGATGACTTTCACATAGTCTGTAGGAGATGTCGAGCCTTTTGTGTAGTCTGGAAGAGAAGAAAGACCTTTCATATATCCCATAGGAGGTGGCAATCTTTTTATGTTATCTAGAGAATATGAAAATATTCATATGCAATGGGAAGTTGATGATAATCCCTCTACATAGTCTGGAGGAGACTATCATTTTGCATGTCGTACGGAAAAGATGGTCCCCTGATGGTGGATTTTTACTAGCCATATTGTTGATTGCTTCTAAGAGATTAGCTTGATAAGATAGTTGGGATGACTTGCAGTCTCGCGCCTAGTTGAAGAATGAATAATGTTCTAGACATTATTGGAGATTAGTACTGGAATTTTACATGCCTCGATTTTCATCTTCCATTGATCATTATTTTTTTTGTAGAGTGGCTAGTTGTGCCACCATAGGCTGGTGTCTGTCTGTTGCATGAAGCTACATATAGTTATGTTTGTAAGGATTGTAGACTGAGGGGGTCTCTTCTCGCTATGAATTGCTAAGGCCCCACGGTGGGTGCCAAATTGTGGACGCTGGATTTCGACCGAGGTCCACAATCGAGAATTTATAGGTTGGGGGCACTAGCGATCCTGTAAGACAGAGGTAGAGTGAGCGGGAGTAGACTACCCACCGGTGTGGTGGGTGCCGGGGGCACTCCGACGCTCAAGTCAGTAGTATGAAATGAGTTGTAAATATGTAAAGTGTAAAAGTAAGGCTTATTATTACCTTGACTTTCTTTTGGTGGCCGTGAGGGCGGTGACAAATGTTTTTGGAAATAGAAAGCTCGCAGAACTTGTGTCAGAGAATAGAAGCTTGTAAGAAGGATCTGAAAACCTCTCTGAACCCTGAATTATCTCCCCTTTTATATATCTGAAAAGAGATTACTTCGTAGCTGTGATAAAAGCTGGCAACAGGCCTACAACATGCTGACATTTCTGGCAAAGGAGCCCACAACGTGCCTTGGATTCAACTTTCGGCGCTGGAAGAATATTTGCATGTGTTTGTGCTTAGAAAAAGAGGGAAGCAGTTGGTATATAATGAGATAGAATTTTCTTGAAGCTATTGGTCTAATTAGAGTCCAATAATTTTGGGTCTTACATACTGTTTAGACCTTGCATACTGTTGGGTTTAAGACGAAAAGATGATTTTACCCTTGGGTCCAAATTTGGCCCGTACAAGCACCAACTCCAACAAACTCCCACTTGCTTAGTGCCAATCTGGATGGTACCTCAATCTCATCTTCTCCTCATGTGTATCCAATAAATTAGAAGGTTAGGCCTGTTGGACAATTATGACCCATATCATCACTATTTGTACAGATCATGGTGTTGTTGTACAAATTAACTATGTGACAAAGAAAATTGCCCTTTTATCATTGTAATTGAATTACCTAGATGTATAAATGATAGAAGGTCCATATGATTATTTCCGGATTGAGATGATATGAGACAATATCAATCCACGAAGGTTTAATCATTAAATATCCATAGTCAGAGTATTATCGAGATTGGACATCGATAATGCGTAAAAGACTAGTATTACACTTGTGCACGTTATGGGAGCATAACGGCATAGTTCTCATATATTTGGGTATTGGATACTCATGCAAGTGTAATAGAAGGTTGTGTTTACCGATGGTACGGAAATAGCTACGCTCTGGATAGACCCCTCGAAATTTCATTGGTAGTATGACTATGTGTCTATGGAAGTCCGAATCAGGGTATGTGTATTTGGTCTTAACCTGAGACTTGCACCGCTAATACTTGCGACAATCAATATACTTTGGTTTTGGTCGTCCAGGGATTTAACAGGTTCCGTGTACGCCTCTTCTGGGTATATTGAGAATCGTAGTGTATTGGGTGTGATGTCAAGACGGAAGTATCACTCTAGTCATAGTGGAGATGATGATCACGTAGGATACGGAACTGGTGCTCTTATGTACTGCAGTCATCGGGATAATATGACTAGGTCATGATTATCTGATTATAGAGACTAGTTACCAGAGATCCGATATGTGTTTCGTACGAGGCAGACATGATTTCAGCCCTAGGCCTAGCACGTGACATCCGATACTGGATCGTAATACGCAATACTACGTATACTACGCCTGATATAGATCACATATTCCTATAAGAATATTTCTGGAGAATTGGGTAGGCACGCTACTTTGCTAGAAGCCAACCATGTCTTGTAAATCGGTAAAAACGTGGTACTAGGTACGTACGTGTTCGGATAGTCCGACGACCGGATTTACTACCAACATATCCAGGGATCTCATGGGTCGCTTCCCGAAGATTCACCGATGACGTATGACTCACACTTTATTAATCTGAGATTAATTATAAGAGAGAGAAAATTAATCTGGGATTAATTGCGGAGATATTTTATATGGGATAAAATATTAATTAAAGAGAGAGAACGATTAATTTGGAATTAATCGATAAAATAATATATTCGATATATTATATGAAATTGGATTTCGACGCGGAATTAAAATTAGATTTTAATTCGGGCGAACGAGTTAATTTAGAATTAATTCGTTAGCGATGTGAATAGTAATTTTGCTAGGCATAATTATTTAATTAAATTTGATTTAATTACGTCGCAACGGAAAATTCGTTAATTCGGAATTAGCGAACCCGAGCCCGGGAGTGTTTGCGAGCCCACTCGTATTTTGAATCGAGTGGGGCCCACTTGTCACATCAGTTGTCATATTTAGTTGCTTTTGGTGATGGGTTTTGGTGACAATGATGATAACTTGTTTTACACTCCAATTTGTGTAAGAAATTAAATGACAAATACCAAATATTTGGTATAACATTTTAATTGGTTTTTGAAATCAATTTTTACACACAACATTTTTGACTTTCCTCTCTCATTCTTCTCTTCTCCTCTCACGGCCTTGGGCCATTTTTCTTCCCAAAATTACTGCAATTGCCGAGAATGAAGAGGAAGAAATTAGGGAATTTTGTGGCAAAATTTTCATGGTGCTAGCACACATCCGGAGTCTTACGAAGGTGATAGGGAAACCCACCCGTGGGCATGGAATGCACACCAAGCTTGGAGCTTGAAGGACCAAAAATGGAGCACAAAAATGGTGATTGCCGTGAGCTTCTTGGAGTCAAAGCTTGAAGATTTTTGTTGTTCCTCGCATCGCAAAAGCCGTTCAATGTAAGTATGATTCCGCCATGCTTCTTTTGAGTATTCACACATTTTTATTTACTTGAAATCGATTTTAGGACTAATCTAGAAGCCCAACAAGGCCTTAGTAAGCAGGTCTGTGACTGGTGCGTAAACACACGCGTATAACGCAAGCGCACGTATCGTTCAAGTAGTATAAAAAGTATCGATTCCACGAGGACTTAAAACCTTTGCTATTAATTTTTTATGAGGTCAAATGTTTACAAGTATCTAATAGATTGATTGTTTGATTGAGTGGTGACTTTAAAACTTAAAACAAGTAAAAAACAATTCTTGAAAGTAAATTGAAGAAAATTCAAATTTATAAAACTATCCAGGGTTGTGAATCCTTCCAATATCTATTAAAGATGAAGTTATTATCATACAGTTGGGTAATATATTAATTTATTAACATGGAACACTAAATTATGTAAAAGCCTATTCCGATGGTCGATTACAAATACCCAGTATAACCGAATTGAACCATATGTCTATGTCAACCAAATTACCTGGATTCATTAAGTTTAAGTTCCAATTATGGCTACCCCCGCCCGACAGGTATATTCCTATCCTGTAAGGAAATCTATTAAAGGGTTATCTATCCTCAAGGAAGATCGTGGGCTATTGAGTCTAAGGTTTTTAACCTAAAATCCATTTTCCAAGTTCATTTTAAGTTTACCTAATCAATTTTATTAATAGCCAGTTAATAAAAAGCATTAAGATTAAGACTCAATAAATAAACCTTTATATTACCCAAGCTATAATCTACCCCTTATAAACCGGTAATATTGGATTTCATCACAACCCCAGATAACTGGCTTAGTTACGACACATATTTACGGGTAGTAAAAATTTAAATAAAATAAAAGACATAAAGTAAAATACTGAAAATTAAATACTGAAAAGTAAATTACTGAAAAGTAAAAAAAGTAAAAAGTAAAAAGTAAAAAAAAAAGTAAATTACTGAAAAGTAAATTTCTGAAGAGTAAATTACTGAAAATAAAGTAAAAGTACAAAAAAGAAAATGTTGGGGGTTAGAGGATCAACTTTTATTACTACTATTTTAGATATCTCCTTAATATAATATATTAACTTTACGTGATAATTACCAACCAGCCATAAAGGCGGTATCCTGATTAAGTCAAATTAATAATTAATTACCAACCGACCAACCAGGCAGTATCCATACTTAGTCAGGTTAAAACCAATTTATAATTAATTACCAACCGGTCAATATAAAGGTATCCTCATTAAGTCAAGTTTTAAATAGTTTATATATTATAATTAAGGGAGATTAATCTAAATAGCAATAATAAAAGCTTTACCTTTCACCCAGCAAAGGGGAATTACCTCCTCATTGCTTGAAAAATAAAAACTGCAAAAGTAAAGAAGGAAAGGATTGTGCGTAAAAGTAAATTGCGGAAAGTAAAAACTGAAAAATAAAGAAAAGAAAGTGCGAAAGAGGAAATTAATTACTGAAAGCTGTAAATAAACAACAAGATACAATCTTCTTATTTATTCTTTAGGAATTTCAAAGAAGAAGTATGAATTTTACAAATGAAATGGCTTGGTATTTATAGGCAAAATTTTACCTCCATCAATCATCCATCAAATTCTCCACCAAATCCATTATTAATTTCTCCACTAATTACTCCACCAATCCATTATTAATTGCTCCACTAATTGCTTATCATGTTTGGTGATGATTTGATAATTTTATTATTTATTTATTAATTTATTTTTTGCTTTGAAAATGATTGAAAATGACTTTAATAATTACACACTACACACTTCTGGATGGTTCATCAATTTCAGTCATGAAATATTCAGATTCGAAAATATTTTGTCTTTCAAAGTTGTATATCTTTGAGTCTTATTTAATCTTGCACTTGAATCAGCTCAATCCGATATCGGAGTAAAAAGTTATGCCCAAAATACGATAGATGTACAAAACTGGAATTTCCAAAACCGCACTTTGTCAAAAACGCCATTTCAAGTTTCCAATCTCCAAAATTAAAATATCAAGTCCAATAATTTCCTTATTTGACCCATATTTCGTCCTCAATGATTTCATTGAGACATGATATTATTTTATCTGCAAAATAAAGTAAAACAGATCAAACGTTCATCAAACCCGAGAAACTAAACAAAATATTAAGTTAAAGTGGCGGTAAATATTCATCACACCCCCAAACCTAACATTTTGCTAGTCCTCGAGCAAAAAAAAAAAAAAATTAAACTAAGCCATTTTCGTAGGGATCACGGTTGCATTTAGCGTATGTAAAAAGCCTTTAAACCCCTAGGTGTCCATAGTGGACGAGTTGTAGTCTCGTGAGGGTTTACAGCAATGATACCCACAAACATTTTACAAAAGTAAAAAGGTAGTAAAACTAATGCACTTAAAAGCAAAAAGACAAGAGAAAAGAGAATAAAGAAAGTTAGTGACTAATCAGGTGAAACTTTTACTCCAAGTTACTATTGTTTTTTGTTTCTTTCTAAATTACTGAATAAGTAAATTCTCCGATTATATTACCATTCTCCATATACACAGCCAACAAAGTATTAATCAATCTCATTTTTGCCCACAATAGTCACAAATGTAGTTGATAAGAGAGTAATATTTTTGTCCTAAAGTTCCTATCAGATTTCACACCTTTTTTTATGGCAATGGAATAATTTTTCTCATTTTTCTGATTTTTTCTTTGATTTTAGATTTTTTTTTATTTATATACAATACCTTCCTTTTATGTAGCGAGTGTTAGGTCGGTGACTCCCAAACTAGTTGGCTTTAGGGCACCAGGTGTTAAGACACCCCTACGGACTTAATTACTCAGACTTTAGATATATATATTTTTGCAACATCTTTGATCCATGTAGCGAGCTTTGGGCCAGTGACTCCCAAACCAGTTGGCTTTAGGGCACTAGGTGTTAAAACACCTTATAGACTTAATAATTCGAATCTCAGATTTTTTTTACTCCATCACTTTCTGAGATGCTTCCTCCAATTAAACTAGAGCACTAAATATTACAAACTTTTCAATTATAGCTCATGTCCGTATATTACAATGCATGTTGATAATATCAACTAACTGAGCATATGAAGATCCATTTAGTCAGTTTTATGGAGAATTCACAAATTAAATAATTTAAAAAGAAATAAATAAAAATTAACTTGTTTCGAAATAGGTTTGAGATACGTCTCAGGAGTGGAAACTCCTTACTCAGCTATCTCTTACCAATTCACCTTTTTAGTCAAAATTAAAACACAAAAAACACAAAATATTTTTGTAATTTTTGAAAATTTTCAATTTTTTTGTATTTTTCGAAAATTTTGGACTAAAAAATAAAAACAACACACAACTAAAAATAAAGTACTAGTCAACTAATTCCCTCCCCCAAACCTAAATGAGACATTGTCATCCAATGTCTTAAACAGTAGAAGAAGAGTTAGAAGATAATACCTGGTTAGCCGAAATTCTACAGGAAATTAAAGGTTAAGATCCAGATTAATCCGACGCCTCTTACCACGATCGTCCTCGACCAATTATCTTTGAAAGGATAGGTCAACTTGTGGTTCAGAGGCTAAGATTTGGTCAATTAGATACGGAGCAGTTATGGCAGTAAAGATGAGTTATTTTAAAGGTTTTGACACAAACCCATTTCTCCGGGTATCATCAAGAAACACACAAAGAAAATCATAAAATCCATCAACGTTAAACAGCTCAATTGGTTTCTGGTGTATGTTCAAGTTCGGCCAAGATAGCACTATAAAAATTTCCTCTAATGTACCCAAGCCACCTGGCAAAGCAATAAAAGTATCAGCACAGTTAATCATTTCTACTAGTTGTTCAGACATACCTGGCACGATCAGTTCCTCTCCGTTTGATGATCCAATAAGATTTGCCTCTACCAAGGGTTTTGGGATGATTCCTAAAATGTTACTACCTCATTCCTGTACAGCTTTTGAAACGATCCCCATTAGTCCAAGATTACCTCCGCCATATACTAAGTGCATATTCCTTGCAGCTAAGACTCTACCCAATTCATGTGCTGCTTCTACCGATTGTGGTTTAGTACCAACACTACTACCGCCAAAACACACAGATGTTTTCAACTCGTCTTCTTGAAGTGGCTTCCATGTTTTACTCTGGATGTCTTCAAAAGTGCAATGATGAGTTAAATTTATAATACCTGAAAATGGTGAGTAAAATAATAGCACTAGTACCTGCCAAATGATAATTATTAGTTTAACAGTAAAATGAATCGTGATGAGTAAAAAAAGGTCTGGATCATGTCGGAGAGAGAAAATAAAAGAAACAAACAAAACAAATCACAATTATCAGGAAAAGACAAAGAGATATAATATGTACAAGAAAAGTAGCGGCTTGATTGACGTCTATGCGTCAGGGATAAGCTTCCCATCCAATTTTCTTATAAATTGACAAACATGGTCTTTTTGAGTCAGATTCCCGAGACTTAACTGTTTTCTTTCCTTTTGGAATTGTGCGTATAACACACGAATCTCATGATACACACATCCACTGGGATGCGTCTCAAGAGTTTTAGATATGTCATCCAAAGACTTCTTACTCAAGCGATCCCTAATGAAGTTAATCTTATCTTCGCGGTTATCAGACACCATTCCTAAAGAACGACAACGAGCATTACAAAACATGCGAGCACATTTATAACAAACACAAATTCTTTTGGCTATTCTATTTTTAGCATAAATTCTCCTTCCTAAGCCAGACAGATGTGAAATAAAAGAGTCAGAAGACTCACCTGCCAATTGGACCTGTGCTTCAATAATCCAACAAATGTCAGTAGGAATACCTTTGATCATCAGTAGTCTCATCCGTTCCAAGCGAGCTTTGTAGACTTTCATCAGAGATTTTTGAGAGAGAGAAGGAAATTGCTTGTGAAGTTTTGCGAGAACTTCTTCCATCCTGAAATGTCTTAATCTGAAAAAACTAAACACACCAAATTAAATCACACCAAATCACAATATATACAAAAATTGCATGGGTTGCCTCCCTGCGAGCGCTAAGTTTAAAGTCGTCAGTTAGACGTGACTTCTCGAACGTTAAGTTGGATCTAAAAGTGTGACACTTTCTTTTTGTCGCTCAAATGATTCCTCCCCATTAGTGCTGACACGCTTGTTTTTAACCTTGAAAGTTTTGTTGGAGTCAGGATCATGTATCTCAACGGCTCTGTCTTGTAAAACCTTGGTGATCACAAATGGACCTGACCACCATGATTTTGGCTTCCATGGGAAGAATTTCACCATTGATTTGTTTAACAGTACCTTCTGCCCTGGTTCTAGTTGTATGCGCACTAACTTCTTATCATGTCTTTTACTTGCCTTTTCCTTGTACAATTTGGCATCCTCAAAAGGCTGTATGTGAAAATCCTCCAATTCGTTGAGCTGGTGGAACTTTTTCTCTTCTGTTGCTTGTAGTGCAAGAATAGGCTTCTTCAGTACGCAGTGCGCTTTATCTTCAGGCTCCACAGGTAATTGACATGTTTTAAGTTTGTCAGTAGAATTTTGTCTTTCATCAGAGTTCTGATCGGTACTATGTATCACATCAAGTCTGAAACATTCCTCCTTCTTTTCATCATCTGGGAAATTCATGGCCTTGAAAACATTGAATGTTACTTCTTGGCCTTGTACCCTCATGGTTAGTTCTCCTTTTTGTACATCAATAATGGTTCGACCTGTAGCCAAGAATGGTCTCTCGAGGATGATTGGCACGTCTGCGTCTTCCTCCATATCAATGACAATGAAATCTGCTGGGAAAATGAATTTGTCAACCTTAACTAGCACATCTTCAACTACACCTCTCGGAAATACGAGCGTTCTATCAATAAGTTGTAGTGAGACTGAAGTGGGCATTGTTTCTCCAATCTGCAGTTTCCTAAAAATAGAAAAAGACATCAAGTTAACACTAGCACCTAGATCACACAGAGCCTTACCGAAGACATGTTCTCCTATAGTGCAAGGAATAGTGAAACTGCCAGGATCTTTCAACTTTGGAGGAAGTTTTCTCTGAATGATGGCACTGCATTCTTCTGATAATGCTACTGTTTCATAATCTATCAATCTCCGCTTTCTTGAAAGAATGTCTTTCATAAATTTGGCATAGCTGGGCATTTGTTCCAATGCTTCTGCAATTGGAATGTTGATATGCAGCTTTTTGAACACCTCCAAGAATCGAGCAAATTGCTTGTCCAGTTTATTCTTTTGAAGACGCTGAGGAAAATATGGAGGTGGAGTGATCTGTTCTTTTTCCTTTGCTTCTTTTTCCTCCATCTGTTGCTTTGTTTCTTTTGGAACTTCCTCAGCAGTTGTTTTGGCTCCAACATCTGTGTTGATTTCAGTACCACTTTTTAACATGATGACATAACACTGCTCCTTCCCCATGTTCCTCAGATTTGGTTCAGTATTGCTAGGAAGGTTACCTGGCGGTCTGTAACTCTGAGCATTGGCCAGTTGTCCAATTTGATTCTCCAGTGCTTTAATAGAAGCTAATTGACTTTGAATTAATGCTGCTTGTGATTGAAACATAGCATCATATCTTGCTGCTTGAGAGTCGTGTTTTGCTTCTAACTTTTTCAAGTGGATCAACACTTCTGTTATTCCTCATTCATTTGCCTGCTCCTGGCCTTTGTTCTGTTGTTGGAATCCGGGTGGTGGCTTGTTCATTTGCCCTGAATCGTTGCTCCATGCGAGATTGGGATGATTTCTCCACCATGGGTTGTAGGTGTTGGAATATGGATTGTTCCCCTGTCTGTTGAAATTGTTGACATAATTCACAGTTTCTTTATGTTGGTTGAAAGATTATGATTCAGGTGCTCCTCCAAATGGTGAACTTGTGGATCCACCATTAACTTTCATGTTAAGAGTTTCCATATTTTTGTAAATCACATCCAGCTTGGAATTCAGTGCTGTGTTGGCTCCAACTTCATAAATTCATACAATTCTTTGAATCATGCTCATTTCTGTTGGCCACAAGGAGTTGTTGTTGGCCATTTTTTCAATTAAGTCCCAGGCTTGATCTTCTCCTTTTGTCATTAAAGCTCCTCAAGTAGCAGCATCAATTGTGGTTCTCATTATTCCAGAAAGTCCATTATAAAAAGTTTGGACTTGTAGCCATTTTGCGATCTCATGATGAGGACATTTCCGGAGTAAATATTTGAATCTTTCCCAAGCTTCGCAAAAGGAATCTGAATCTTGCTGCACGGAGGATGTGATGTCATTCCTCAACTTTACAGTTCTGGCTGGTGGAAAGTACTTCGCAAGGAATTTGGTGGTAGAGTGTTTTAAGTTGTGATGCTGGTAACGAATGTAGCCAAGCTTTAGCTCTGTCTTTCAGGGAATATGGAAAAACCTGCAGTCTCATTGCTTCTTCAGCTGCTCGGTTGTAATTGAAAGTACCGCAAACTTCCAAGAAGTTGCTGATGTGGGAATTAGGATATTCAGTTGTATTTCCCCCAAATTGTACTGACTGCCGAATCATCTGGATGCATGTTTTGATGTCACATGCATTTGCTGGTAAATGAGGAAGTACAATACAGGAAATGAAGCCGTCGACCAGCGGAATGGTTCTGTCTCGAATGAGTATCGGTGGTGCAACTTCCAAAGGTTCAGGTTCCATGTTGACCAAAGCTTCTTGGCCTTCTCGCCTTCCCTTCTCAACTGTCTGATGGTTCTTTCAATTTCTGGGTCAAGCGGTCGGAGTTCAAAGCTTCTGGTTCATCTCATGTAGTTTCTGAGAACCTAAAACACAAGAAAACAACAACAATAAGTAAAAAGAAAATTAGATACAAGTAAAAGTATCTAACATCTAAACTAATAATGAAAGATAAATAAGTCCCCGGTAACGGCGCCAAAAACTTTACCGATGCGTAAACACACGCGTATAACGCAAGCGCACGTATCGTTCAAGTAGTATAAAAAGTATCGATCCCACGAGGACTTAAAACCTTTGCTATTAATTTTTTATGAGGTCAAATGTTTACAAGTATCTAATAGATTGGTTGTTTGATTGGGTGGTGACTTTAAAACTCAAAACAAGTAAATAAAATTTCTTGAAAGTAGATTGAAGAAATTTCAAATTTATAAAACTATCCAGGGTTGTGAATCATTCCAATATCTATTAAAGATGAAGTGGTTATCTTACAGTTGGGTAATATATTAATTTATTAACCTGGAACACTAAATTATGTAAAAGTCTCTTCCGATGGTCGATTACAAATACCCAGTATAACCCAATTGAACCATATGTCTATGTAAACCAAATTACCTGGATTCATTAAGTTTAAGTTCCAATTATGGCTACCCCCGCCCGACAGGTATATTCCTATCCTGTAAGGAAATCTATTAAAGGGTTATCTATCCTCAAGGAAGATCGTGGGCTATTGAGTCTAAGGTCTTTAACCTAAAATCCCTTTTCCAAGTTCATTTTAAGTTTACCTAATCAATTTTATTAATGGCCAGTTAATAAAAAACATTAAGATTAAGACTCAATAAATAAACCTTTATATTACCCAAGCTATTATCTAACCCCTTATAAACCGGTGATATTGGATTTCATCACAACCCCAGATAACTGGCTTAGTTACGACACATATTTATAGGTAGTGAAAATTTAAATAAAATAAAAGACATAAAGTAAAATACTGAAAATTAAATACTGAAAAGTAAATTGCTGAAAAGTAAAAAAAGTAAAAAGTAAGTAAAAAGTAAAAAGTAAAAAGTAAAAAAAAATAAAAGTAAATTACTGAAAGTAAATTGTTGAAGAGTAAATTGCTGAAAAGTAAATTACTGAAAATAAAGTAAAAGTACAATAAAAGAAAATGCTAGGGTTAGAGGATTAACTTTTATTACTACTATTTTAGATATCTCCCTTAATATAATATATTAACTTTACGTGATAATTATCAACCAGCCATAAAAGCGGTATCCTGATTAAGTCAAATTAATAATTAATTACCAACCGACCAACCAGGCGGTATCCATACTTAGTCAAGTTAAAACCAATTTATAATTAATTACCAACCGGCCAATATAGCGGTATCCTCATTAAATCAAGTTTTAAATAGTTTATATATTATAATTAAGGGAGATTAATCTATATAGCAATAATAAAAACTTTACCTTTCACCCCAGCAAGGGGGAATTACCTCCTCATTGCTTGAAAAATAAAAACGGCAAAAGTAAAGAAAGGAAAGGATTGTGCGTAAAAGTAAATTGGGAAAGTAAAAACTGAAAAATAAAGAAAAGAAAGTACGAAAGCGGAAATTAATTACTGAAAGCTGTAAATAAACAAACAAGATACAATCTTCTTATTTATTCTTTAGGAATTTCAAAGAAGAAAATATGAATTTTACAAATGAAATGGCTTGGTATTTATAGGCAAAATTTTGCCTCCATCAAATCATCCATCAAATTCTCCACCAAATCCATTATTAATTTCTCCACTAATTACTCCACCAAATCCATTATTAATTGCTCCACTAATTGCTTATCATGTTTGGTGATGATTTGATAATTTTATTATTTATTTATTAATTTATTTTTTGCTTTGAAAATGATTGAAAATGACTTTAATAATTACACACTACACACTTCTGGATGGTTCATCAATTTCGGTCATGAAATCTTCAGAATTCGAAAATATTATGTCTTTCAAAGTTGTAGATCTTTGAGTCTTCTTTAATCTGGCACTTGAATCAGCTCAATCCGATATCGGAGTAAAAAGTTATGCCCAAAATACGATAGATGTACAAAACTGGAATTTCCAAAACTGCACTTTGTCAAAAACGCTTTTTCAAGTTTCCAATCTCCAAAATTAAAATATCAAGTCCAATAATTGCCCTTATTTGACCCATATTTCGTCCTAAATGATTTTATTGAGACCCGATATTATTTTATCTGCAAAATAAACTAAAACACAACAAAACGTTCATCAAACCCGAGAAACTAAGCAAAATATTAAGTTAAAGGGGCGGTAAATATTGATATATTTTCCACTCATGAGTCTGCTATGTTTTCTAGTCCTTGAACCTTTAAGACTACTATGTCTTTTCGTTCAATAAACTCTCTAATTACGTTATATTTCCTATCCACGTGTTTATACTTGGAATGAACCCTCGACTTTTAGCCTGCGTGATGGCTCCAATATTATCACAGCACAATAAGATCGAATCCTCAATTCTAATTTATACAGTATCTTTAGCAGCTTATAAAATCGCTATAAATTCCGCCTCAGTGATGGAATCAACTGTTGAGTCTTACTATGAACATCGCTAACTAATTGCACCATTATTAAAGGTAAATATATATATATATATATATATATATCCAAATGTAGACTATCTATCATCTGGATCTCCTTGGAAGTTAGTGATTATTTAACCCTTAAATTATAGCTCATCTTCTCCGTATATGAGAAACTTATCCTTAGTACTCTTAAGATATTTCAGGATATATTTCATGGTTGTCTAATGATCATTACTTGGATCAGATTGATATCGGCTAGTCACAATGATGACTAAACTGATGTCAGGTCTCGTACATAACATAACATAACGTACATAACATAACATAACATACATAATGCTTCCTAGAAGCAAAAGGCAAGTTAGAAGTTCTAATGATCTATTCCTCAGTCTGAGGTGCCATTTTCTTCGAAAGATGTATGTCATATCGGAAAAAGTACATTTACTGCATTACAGTTGGTAAAACCATACCTTTTTAATATTTTTTCTATTTTCGTGAATTGCGATAATCCTATAAGCTTCCCAACTCTATCACAGTAGAGCCTTATACCTAGTATATAAGAAATTTCACCCATATCTTTCATGGAGAAGTTCTTGCAAAGGTAGACTTTCACACTTTACATCAATCTTGTATCATTTCCAATGATGAGGATGTGGTCTACATATAAAACTAGGAAAACTATTATGCTCCCACTCATTTTCTTATAGACACATGGTTCTTCCTCGTTCTTGATAAATCCTGATAATCTAATTATCTCATCAAAACGACGATTCCAGCTTCAGGATGCCTTATTTAAGTCCATAAATAGACTTCTAGAGCTTACAAACCTAGTTTGAAGTCTCACTGGATACAAAACCCTCTGGTTGTTCCATATAGATATCCTCATAAAGGAATCCTTTTAGGAAAGCGGTATTTACATCCATCTGTCATATCTCACATTTATGATATGCAGTAAAGGCTAAAATAATCCTAATGGATTTTAGTATGGCTACTGGTGAAAAAGATTTCTCATAGTCAATCCTAGGACATTGAGTGTAATCTTTCGCTACCATTCGGACCTTAAAGGTTTTCACCTTTCTATCGGGCCCTCGCTTCCTATTATAAACCCATTTACAACCAATAGGTTTAATTCCTTCAGGACGTTCAACTAGTCCCAGACTTGATTGACATGCATAGAATCCATCTCAGAATTCATGGCTTCTTACCATTTTCCCGAATCGATATCCAATATCGCTTGTTTATACGTAGTCGGTTCTGTTTCCTTCAAGAGGAGAACATCAATGCTCACATCAGATTTTAAAAATATTCTCTTATGAGACCTTGATATTTTATTTGACTTACGTAGAACCTGTGTTTTAGATCCTTCACCTAGTTGGATCTCATATTCTATCTCAGGTTCCTTACTGTTGGGATCAAACTCATCAAGTTCAATCTTTCTACAATTCTTACTTTCTCTCAAAAATTTCTTTTCAAGAAAAGTGGCAAAACGAACAACAAATACATTTCGTTGCTCGGAATCATAGGATTGATATCCCATGGAATTATCAGGATATCCAACGAACCTACATTTATACACTATGGGTGCTAGTTTATCCCACTGCGCAACTCTAACGTATGTAGGACAACCCCAAATCTTTAAATGCATAAGACTTGGATTTCTACCGATTCATATCTGATAAGGGGTCATAGAAACAACATTCAATGGAACCCTATTAAGTATGTAGGCATCAGTAAGTAAAGCGTGACCCCAAAGGTAATAAAAAAGATCTGTATAGCTCATCATGGATCGCACCATATCCAATAAAGTACGATTTCTTCGCTCAGACACACCATTGTATTGAGGTGTTCCTGGCGGGCTATATTGGGCAAGAATTTCATTATCCCTTAAATAACTTCTGAATTTATTGCTCATAAATTCACCATTTTGATCTAATCAAAGGCACTTTGATGAATTTATTGGTTTATTTTATTACTTCGTTTCAGAATATCTTAAAGTTATCAAATATTTCCGATTTATAGACTTATCATTCGTGAATATCACGAAGTATATAGAAACAACATGAGCGGCATAATTTAATAGACCACACACATCGCTGTGTATTAGTTCCAATAAATTTTTAGCACGATGCCCAACACCAAGAAATATGACCTATATCATTTCCCCTAGGAAACATGACTCACAAATCAGATAAGGATCTAAGGTAAGATTTTCAATCAAACCATCCTTAACCAATTTTATAGACGTCTAACACCTATGTGGCCAATTTCATATGCCTTAATTCAATATTATTTAATTCAGATCTATTGCTGATATTTTCTTCTACATTAAAGGCATCTCTATATGTTTCTAACACATAGTGACCGTTAGATAAAAAAACATTACCTTTGTCAAATAAACATAAAACAACATATTTAATGTTTATTTTATATCATTCTTTATATAATATCGGTAAAGATATTATTTATCTAATAATAGAGGACATATAAAGACAGTCTTGTAAATCTTATTTACATTTATTAGGGAGATCTAGAACAACTATTCCTATGGCTTTGACATCCAATGTCTCGCCATAGCCAACTCTAAGCTGGATCTCTCATATGTTTAGCCTTATTTTAACTCTTATGGTGTTGCAAATATAAATAGGACTACCGGTGTCTAACACCCAACCATTATTTGCATCCAAGGCTAATGAGATGTCAATAATAGTAAAAATACAAAGCGTACATAGGGTTCCTGCTTTTCCTTTCATCTCTGGACAATCTTTCTTCCAGTATCCAGACCTTTTGTAGTGTAGATATGCACACGAGCTACAAGCGGTCTTGCAGTTTGTTTCTAAGAATATTTCTTCTATAATTTTCTTAGACTTCCTAGAAATATTTGAAGAGCTTGCTCCACCATAGAGGTACATAGTGAGATTCTATTTCTTCAAATCATGTTATGCCTATCGTAACGTATTATTAAGCTCTTCATATGTGGCTTGCATCGAATGCATCACAAAGCCAACATATGTACCGGGTAAAGAAGACAAGATCAGATATTGGCCTAGCCAATCATCTATCTAAATGTCTTGTCATTCCATCTATCAGATCTGGTCAATCATGTTCCAAACATGAATTCTAACCACTCCCTTATCCTTGAGCGTAGCATGGAAAAATTCCTTAGACCTCCGAAATATCTCAATTTCTTGATTTACTTTGAACAACTCCTTGAGTGCTCTCATAATGCTCCAAGCATTTGGTACATCTTCGTACTGTCTAAGTAAATTAGAAATAAATTCGACAGATATTGGATTGAGTGTAACATACCTCAATCATTCTGATTCCAAAGCAAGGCGGATGTTCATCTCATACTCTAATTAGTTTAAGACTATTTATCCAAAAGTTACACTAATGGATTTGCGGCAGCCATTTACAAGACAACATTTAAACACTAGCAGTACATTGTTCATTCAATATAAAAACACTAATTGATTATGAAATTTTAAATCTATTAGTGTCTGTGGGAACACAGAAATCTGGGCGACGCATGCTGTCATAGGCTCGCGGTCTAGTCGGGAGTACGGAGTAGCCACGGGGACTAAATCGGAGAATAATGGAGTCGCCACCCGGTGTGAACCGGGAAAATGAGATTTAAGGCCGCACTCACCCCTCGCAAGGGAAAAACTCAAACCGTTGGGTTCGAAATGGTCCATTATTTATGTCACTTATAATGAAAGGATTTATATAATAATTTAATCAAGCTTAAGTAACACTTATTTCTAGGAGTATCATGCTTCTAAATTCACATATACAAAATAAAACTTACACATATATTTCACATCTAAGATTGCATTCTTGGAAGTACATCAAATGAGCGACAAATATACAACTTTATTGGCATATTATATTCAAGAGAACACAAGCACACATACTAACCACACAAGCACACATGTGAGCACCTTCTCAAGTGGTACGTGGAATTGTATCCCAAGTACGGACCGTACTACCGTCCATTCGGAATCGGCTACGAATTTATGTCTGGGTTTCCATCCGATATACCACAAGAAATAATACTCAAATGTTATCATGACATAAGTATATGAATTGTAATACATTAAACACATTGCATTCATACATGTGGGGATAGCTACTAGGAAGACTATGTATGAAATCTAATGAAAAAGACTCAGTTCAGTGGGTACGTGAAGGTTCGCGTTCATGTAGCGTTTGAGAACGCGTTCGAACAGAACCAGACCTGATGCATGATAAGACTAAGAAAGTGCGTGTGCGTTCACGTAGCGTTCGAGAACACGTTCGAATGGTAAACATAAGGTTCGCGTCCGTATAGCGTTCGAGAACGCGTTCGAATGGAACCAGACCTGATGCATTATGAGACTAAGAAAGTGTGTGTGCGTTCGCGTAGCGTTCGAGAACGCATTCGAACGGTAAATAGAAGGTTCACGTTCGTGTAGCGTTCGAGAACGCGTTCGAACGGAACCAGACCTGATGCATGCAACATAAAGAATAAAGACAACAATGTTAAGCTCAGTATGTCTGATTAAACGTATCTTGCATTCAACCGAACACACATCAACCGGCGCGGCGAAGCATCGTGGTAAAGGGCTTTAACCCTTCCCCGTAGGGGATCTTCCATTCCACTTACTAAGCCCATGCGCTCGATTGAATCATGCATACATAGAATTAAAAGCAATAATATCAAACTAGTATGCCCGATTGAACGTGTCTTGCATTTAACCGAACATACATCAACCGGCGCGGCGAAGCATCATGGTAAATGGCTTTAACCCTTCCCCATAGGGATCTTTCATTCCACTTACTAAGCCCATGCGCTCGATTGAGTCATGCATACATAGAATTAAAAGCAATAATATCAAACTAGTATGCCCGATTGAACGTGTCTTGCATTCAACCGAACACACATCAACCAGCACGGCGAAACATCGTGGTAAAGGGCTTTAACCCTTCCCCATAAGGGATCTTTCATTCCACTTACTAAGCCCATGCGCTCGATTGAGTCATACGTAAATAAGCAATATGCAGAAATCGAGTGACGAAAAATAAATAAATCAAAGCAACATGAAACAAAAGGAGGTGCTGTTTATTCAAGTGGTACGTGGAGGTGTATCCCAAGTATAGACCGCACTACCGTCCATTTGGATTCGGCTACGGAATTTACGTCTGGGTTTCCATCCTATATACCACAAGACACGACACTTTTCCATTCATCCAATACCCACAACACACATCATACACAAACAAGATTCAACTAATAATTAAAATACAATCAAAATAAATAACAAAAATCAAATAAAGATGAGTGTGAAAAGTACCCTCAGGTCTAACCTTTTAAGCCGTCTCTCAGACTCGCGTTTCACGAAGATCGAAAGGGGTAAAACTCCACAACTTTTCTGGTTCACTGGTTTGCCTTTTCCTTCACCGTTTAGCCGCTCAAGCTACTATTTCGACTCCGTTTTGCTGCTGTTTCCTTGCGGTTTCGCTGCCGTTTCCTCTGTATTTTTGCTCACTATTTCAGGTCTTGTTTTTGGTGTTTTAGGCTACTGTTTTTGACATAGTTTACCGCTGTTTTAAGGTGATTTTGGCTGCTATGTTTGGTGTGATTTTTGGTGATGTGTGGAGGTTTATAGGACTAGTTTTCGGTGGTGATTAAAGGTTGTTTTGGTGGTTGTAGGGGGTGTGAATGGCTATTGTATTTTCAGTGATGTGAGGGTAAGGATGAAGGGAATGATTTGCTATCTTTCTTGTGATTGGCGTGTGATGTCTTAAGGTTTCTTATTGTGATTTGCGTGTGAGTAGTGTATGAGCTAGCGGATTGGATGTCTTGGGCGTGGGCCAGAGAGATTCGATAGGAGAGGTGGCTAGGTTATGGGTTGTTTATATAGAGAAGGGCTAAGGCTTCACCTTGTCTCACAAGGAAGGGATTTTTGCATTAAAGAGAGAGATGATTTGGTGTTGAGCAAGGAAAGTCAAAGATTGAGGGGGGACAAATCTTGGCTAGATTAGAAATACAAAATATTTAATTTGTTATGATTGATTTTAATTAGGCATGACATCTTTTTAATTTAGTATGTGATTTGCTTGGTTAGGAAGTTAATATATTTGATTTATCTTTATTAAGTATGATTATTTTTATGTTTTATTTAATTGGTAAATGTTTTAAAATATTTTATTTAATATTTAATGATTAATTTAATTAAATTGGGATGTGTTTTATGGGCTTTGGGGGGCTAATTGGGCTGAGGTGCGAGGGTAGCAGCAAAACCAGAAACACCGACGCCGTTCGAACGCCAATTCAAACGTGGCACGAACGTCCGCAATCTGCCTGAAGTTCGAACAAAGTAACGAACACAGCACTAACGAAGACAGTGAACTTGTGAAATGAACTAGATGACGTACTTATTCTGAATTTCCCCTTCCGACCTTCGTTTCCCGCAATGCCTACAGTCGCCCCCAATTGAGACTCATCATCGGGTTTCACATGCGAAAATGCAATGCCTACAGTCGCCCCCACTTTGATGGGACCTGTGTAGTGTGTGACTTTGAACAATCCTATCAAAGTTATGCAATGCATTTTTACTTACCTGGCTCGGCTGCTGCCTCGAGCTGAGTTGGTACTGCAGCGGACCTCGATCCTGGGATGCGTCCCGATAATTGCAACCGACAACGGGGGCACCTCGACCATGGGCACCTCGACCCAATACCGCTGACTATACGGACCTCGCCCTCGAACTGATGATGTAGTGGGTACCTCGACCCTTGGTACCTCGACCCGGAACTACAACTGACAACGGGGGCATCTCGACCCTGGGCACCTCGACCCAACACCGCTGACTATAGGGACCTCGCCCTCGAACTGATGATGTAGTGGGCACCTCGACCCTGGGCACCTCGACCCGGAACTACAACCGACAACGGGGGCACCTCGACCCTGGGCACCTCGACCCAACACCGCTGTCAATAACGACCACGCCCTCGAATTGATGATGTGTCTCCATACCTGGAGATGACATGATATGGGCCCCGCCCCCAAGCTGATATGGGCCTCGCCCCTTGGGACTCATCCCAAAAACTGAAATTGCGTTGACGCTGCTTGGCTCATTTCTGCCGCTTTCTCCCTTCTTCGAACCTGCGAACACAAAACAGAAACAAACACGAAGAGAATGCAATGTTACATGTATGCATGAATGATTTTCTTATTCCGTTGGGTTAGGTCTTCTACTAATTCTCGTGGTGACTGCTCGGTCTTCTCGTCCTCAGGCAAATTATTGTTTCAACCTGTCTACGTTGATCGGCTTGGTGAACTCGTTCCCCTCCAAGTCTGATAGCTTCACTGCTCCATTTCCCATTACTTTCTGCACTATGTAAGGCCCTTCACAGTTTGGTCTGAATTTTCCTCTCGGATCTGTCGTCGACGGCCTCGACTGCTTAAGTACCAAATCACCCTTTCTGATCTTGGTAGGACGCACTTTCTTGTTGAATGCCCGAGCTAGTCTCTTCTGATACAAATGCATGTGATACAAAGACTTCGTTCTCTTCTCATCCAATAGTGCTAACTGATCAAACCTCTGTGCGGCCCATTCCCGTTCCGGTAATTCTGCCTCTGCTAATACCCTCATAGACTGTATTTCCACTTCTACTGGCAATACTGCTTCCATTCCATAGACCAAAGAGTAAGGTGTGGCCCATGTTGATGTTCTTACTGATGTTTTGTACCCCCACAAAGCATACGGTAATTTCTCGGCCCAATCTTTGCAATTTTCTGTCATCTTGGCTAAGATTGTCTTTATAGTCTTGTTGCCTGCCTCAACTGCCCCATTTTCCTGCGGCTTGTACGGTGACGACTTGTGGTGGACTATCCCATACCTCTGTAATATTGCATTCGTCTCTCCTTGAAACTGGACCCCGTTGTCTGTCACTACATGATGCGGCATACCATACCGACAAATGAGGTTCCGAGCTATAAACTTTGCCATCTGCTTTGCTGTAACATTACAGAATGATTCGGCTTCCACCCACTTCGAGAAGTAATCTACTGCCACTACTATGAAGCGATGCCCATTTGATGCATTCGGTCGAATTTCCCCGATCATATCAATCCCCCATGCTGAGAAAGGCCATGGCTCTGACAACCCGTGCAATTCTGTGTGTGGTAAGTGATTCAAATTACCATGTGCTTGACATTCATGACAGTGCTTTACCATTTTCGCGCAGTTTGTTTCCATGGTTGACCAATAAAAACCTTGTCTCACTATCTTGCGGGACATATTCAACCCGTTCATGTGCGGACCACATACTCCGGCGTGTATTTCTTCCATTACATGCTGGCTTCTTCCTTTCTCAAACACTTCAACTGAATACCGTTTGCTTGCCTATTGTACAGTTCCCCTTTCAAAATCACATACTGGGAAGCTAATTTTGAATGGCTATTCTGTCTTTTCTGCCTGCCCCTTCCAGGAGTTCATCATGTTCCAGATACCTCTGAATGTCATAATACCAAGGTTTACCGTCGTCGACCTCAACTTCCAGAATTCACTCTATCTCATAAACAGGTTTGCCTGCTGTTGTCAGTATCAACGGTCTCATCACTAACTTTTCCGGATTTTCCCAAGTCGCTGCCAGTGTAGCCAATGCATCTGCCATCTGATTCTCTTCTCTCGGTAAGTGCTGAAACTTACACTCGGGGATAACTTGTGACAATTTTCTGAGGTGAAAAAGGTAAGGCTTCAACCGTTCTTCCTTCAATTCTCATTCTCCTCGCATCTGCTGGACTACCAACATAGAATCTCCGTAGACTTCCACACTTCCGGCCTTCAAGGCTATCAATGCTGTCAAACCAAAAGCACATGCTTCATACTCGGCCATGTTATTAGTCACTCTGAATGTCAACCTCTTGGCTAAGGGCAAATTCTCTCCCTCGGGGGTCACTATCACGATCCCAATTCCGGCTCCCTTGTAATTCACTGCTCCGTCAAAAACACATCTTCCATCTCTGAACTGTTATTGCTGGATTTCTTCATCTGGAAATCAAACTTATACTGATCCCCCTCAACAGGTTGCAATGCCAGAAACTCAGCTACTGCTCGCCATTTGATCACTTGGAGGTGAGATACTCAATGTCAAACTCTGTCAGCAATACCAACCATCTGCCCAATTTTCCCACTAGTGAAGGCACCAAATGAAGATATTTCAGAGGATTCTCCTTTGCCACCACCTGGATCTTGTAAGACTGGAAATAATGTCGCAACTTTCTGGAAGCCCATACCACTGCAAGACAGATCTTCTCAACCTCCTGATATCGAGCCTCATACGGGAGCATCTTCTTACTCAGATAATAAACTGCATGTTCTACCCATGTCTCATATGCTTGTACCATCATAGCCCCCAGTGATTCTGATTCTATAGCCAAATACAATATCAAAGGTCTGCCCGGTCTCAGAGGTTTCAATACATGTGGCTTTATCAAGTTCCATCTCACTGGCTGATCTTTTCTCAACAGTTTGAAGATAGGCTCACATAACGATGTCAACTTGGCATAAACTGACTGATGTACTGAATCTTCCCCAAGAATGCTCTGACTTCCTTTTCTGTCTTCGGTGCAGGGATTTCTTGATTGCCTTGAATCTTTTTGGAGTCTACCTCTATTCCGCTCATTCCCACTGTATGACCAAGCAATTTCCCTGATGTCAGATGTCACCCCAACACACATTTCTTGGGGTTTAGCCGTAGTTGTATCTGTCAACTCTCTGAAGAACCTTTCCAGTGCTTCAATATGCCCAACCCTTGTTTTTGATTTCACCATCATCATTCATCCACATACACCTCAATCTCTTTGTGCATCAAGTCGTGGAAAAGTGTAGTGGCCATCAGCTGATAAGTAGCTCCCGCATTCTTAAGCCCAAACGTCATCACCTTGTAACAATAAGTACCCCACTCGGTAACAAATACAGTCTGTGTTTATCTTCCTCAGCCATAGAACCTGATTGTAACCTGAAAACCCATTTGCAAATGAATGCATAGCGGATAAGTCGCGCTATCAACCAGAACATCTATATGCGGCAAAGGGAATCATCTTTCGGACAAGCTTTATTGAGCTCTATAATCCCACACATTCTGACCTTCCCATCCTTCTTTGGTACCGACACTATATTAGCCAACCACTCAGGATACTTTACTACCTCCAGGAATCCCACATCTATCTGTTTCTTAACTTCCTCTCTGACTTTCTCAGCCCATTCTGGTCTTATCCGTCGGAGTTTCTGTTTTACTGGCCTCATATTCGGATAAGTTGGTATTGTGTGCTATGCAATGTTTCTGTCTACCCCAGACAGTCCTTCATAGGACCAAGCAAACACTTTGGCATATCTGACCAACAACTTCTTCTAGTTTCTCCCTCTCTTCGGGGGTTACTTCACTTGCAATCAGAATTTCCTGGGGTTCTCAAGTGTACCCAAGTTAAATGCAATAGTTCTGGCTGGACAAATGTCAAATATGCTTGATTCGTGCAGAGTAAATGGAAATGACTCAGGCAAGTAAGCAAAAGAAATGTCTTTATTATTGGATAATGCGGAAGTATATTCAAACAAATCAGGAAGGTAAATGTCTTCATTATCTATAGACACTTCTTCCTCTGCAATCAGATCTTCCTCTGGCTTTCGTCCTTTCCCAGAGTTAGGCTCTCCAACTTCATCAGTTTTCCTCCCAATTCTCTTCTTCTTTCTCCGCAATTTCTTCACTATCAGCTCTTAACCCAACATATATCCTGGAAGATCTCAAACCCAGGTACCACAATTCCATTAACTTCCACAGGCTCGGGCTCCCCTTGATATCCTGAAGCTTTTCACAAAACATTCCATCAGTTTCAGGCCCTTTTTCTTACCTTTGGCTTTTCTTCATCAGACTTGTACCCCAAACCCTTCCGATTAGTATGTCCTCTGAAATCTGGTAATTTTGAACATTTACCTGGCTCAAACTTCATTTTCTCCATAATCCTAGCCACTCTAGGACCACACCACTCCTCAAAAGTAGCTGACACCTGGAACCTCGTGAAAGGTTATATCTCCAAGGCAGCCACGACATTATCTAACTCAGCCCGGATGGTGACAACTTCTCCCTCATACGGGAACTTGATCATCTGATGCAAAGTGGAAGGCACGCCCCCAAGTTTGTGAAACCAAGGCCTTCCCAACAATAAGGCGAAAGTAGCCGGGATGTCCAGTACTGTGAACTCACGACCTCATCTTCAATCGGTCCTACCTCGACCGTAGCCACAAAGGTACCCTCAACTCCCTTTTACTGTCATCATAAGCCTTAATAGTCATACTGGAGGGGTCCAAGTCTGTTGCTTTCATACCCAATCTCGCCAGAATTTTCAGCGGGTACACATTGATGGATGAACCGTCATCCACCATTATACATGAAGTTCTCTTGCCCCTCACCTCGGCCTTGATAAATAGAGGCCTGTTATGATTTCTCCCATCCGCCGGGAGTTCATCCTCAGAAAAGGATATCTGCAAAGCTTCTTTCTGAACCGACCCAACAAACATTGCGGGGTTGGCATCTTCCGGTACTACAATCTTGCTCAAGGCCTTAACCATGGCCTGCCTATACTCTCGAGACGCACATAACAGTTCCCAGATACTCACTTGTGCTCTAGTCTTCCTCAATTGCCTCAACACTATATCTCCCTCAGTATTTTCTGCAGTCTCAACCACTTCTCTACCATATGTCAAAACTTCCTTACCTTTTTCCGCCATATCATTGTAAAAACGACCGCTACGTGTCATTCCCCTTACTTCTTCCTCATCACTGCTAGAGAAATCAAGCCAAAATTTTTTCCCCTGCTCAAACTCATCTTCACTAGTACTATCCCAGATTCCCAGGCAAAAGGCTTGAGGGTGAAAGGATTTCAGGACAAGGTCTTTCTGGGAGGCCAGATGAATCATATAGGCGGTGGTGGTACGGCACGGTAGTTGGGTAAGGGTTTCTGTGTGTGTCGGGCTGTTCTGTTTCTGGGTTAGGTATTTTTTTGGAGTCTATCAGGTCTTGGATTTCATGGTGAAGTCGGGCGCAGTTGTCGGTGTCATGGCCATTTTGTTGGTGGAAGTGACAGTAAAGGCTTAGGTTATAATGTGATGGTAGGGGATTGGGTAATGGTTTTGCTTCCAAGGGTTTTAAGAGCCCTAGCCTCTTCAATTTCTCTAGCACCTTGGACAGGGGCCTTCCTGTAGGCATTGCATTTTCGCATGTGAAACCCGATGATGAGTCTCATTTGGAGGCACTACCTTTTTAGCTAAGGATATTGCGGGAAACGGAGGTCGGAAGGGGAAATTCAGAATAAGTACGTCATCAAGTTCATTCCACAAGTTCACTGTCTTCGTTAGTGCTGCGTTCGTTACTTCGTTCGAACCTCAGGCAGATTGCGGACGTTCGTGCCACGTTTTAATTGGCGTTTTCGAACGGCGTCGATGTTTCTGGTTTTGCTGCTAGCCTCGCACCCCAGCCCATTTAGCCCCCCAAAGCCCATAAAACACATCCCAATTAATTAAATTAAACATTAAATATTAAGTAAAATATTTAAATCATTTACCAATTAAATAAAACATAAAATAATCATACCTAATAAAGATAAATCAAATATATTAACTCCATAACTAAAAAAATCACATACTAAATTAAAAAGATGTCATGCCTAATTAAAATCAATCATAATAAATTAAAGATTTTGTATTCCTAATCTAAACCAAATTTGTCCCCCATCAATCTTTGACTTTCCTTGCTCAACACCAAATCAAATCCTCACTTTAATGCAAAAATCCCTTCTTATGAGACAAGGTGAAGCCCTAGCCCTTCTCTATATAAAACAACCCCTAACCTAGCCACCCCTCCTCTCGAATCTCTCTAGCTCATACACTACTCACACGTAAGTCACATGAAGAAACCTTAAGACATCACACGCCAATCACAAGAGAGATAGCAAATCATCCCTTCATCCTTACCCTCACATCACTGAAAATACAGCAGCCATTCACCCCCCCTACAACCACCAAAACAACCCCTAATCACCACCGAAAATCAGCCCCATAAACCTCCACACATCACCGAAAATCACACAAACACAGCAGCCCAAAATCACCTTAAAACAGCAGTAAAACTACGCCAAAAATAGTAGCCTAAAACACCAAGAAGAACACCCAAAACAATCCATCAAGGACATCAAAACAGTCCACAAACAATAAGCAGAAAATACAGAGGAAACGGTAGTAAAACCACAAGGAAACAGCAGCAAAACGGAGTCGAAACAGTAGCTTGAGCGGCCGAACAGCGAAGGAAAAGGAAAACCAGTGAACCAGAAAAGTTGCGGAGCTTTACCCCTTCCGATCTTCGTGAAACGGGAGTCCGAGAGATGGCTTAAAAGGTTAGACCTGAGGGTACTTCCCACACTCATCTTCATTTGATTCTTGTTATCTATTTTGACTGTATTTTACTCATTTGTTGAATATTGTTTGTGTATGATGTGTGTTGTGGGTATTGGATGAATGGAAGGGTGTCATCTCTTGTGGTATATCGGATGGAAACCCAGACGTAAATTCCGTAGCCGAATCCGAATGGACGGTAGTGCGGTCTGTACTTGGGATACAACTCCACGTACCACTTGAGTAAACGACACCTTCTTTTGTTTCATGTTGGTTTGATTTATCTATTTTTGTTACTTAAATTCTGCATGTTGCTTATTTGTGAATGATACAATCGAGTGCATGGGCTCAGTAAGTGCGATGAAAGGTCCCCTAATTGGAGGGGTTAAAATCCTTCACCACGATGCTTTGCCGCACCGATTGATGTGTGTTCAGTTGAATGCGAGATACGTTCAATCGGGCATACTAAGTTCGATATGATTGTCTTTATTTTCGTATGTATGATTCAATCGAGCGCATGGGTTTAGTAAGTGTGATGTGAGATCCCCTATGGGGAGGGGTTAAAGCCCTTTACCACGATGCTTTGCCGCGCCGGTTGATGTGTGTTCAGTCGAATGCAAGATACGTTTGATCGGACATATTGAGCTTGACATTGTCATCTTTATTCTTTGTGATTGCATGCATCAGGTCTGGTTCCGTTCGAACACATTCTCAGACGCTACACGAACGCGAACCTTCTGTTTACCATTCGAATGCGTTCTCGAACGCTACGCGAACGCACACACACTTTCTTAGTCTCATAATGCATTAGGTCTGGTTCCGTTCGAACTCGTTCTCGAACGCTATACGAACGCGAACCTTCTATTTACCGTTCGAACATGTTTTCAAATGCTACGCGAATGCGCACCCACTGAACTGAGTCCTCTTCATTAGATTTAACGCATAGTTTTCCTAGTAGCTATCCCCACATGTATGAATACAAATGTGTTTAATGTATTACAATTCATATGCTTATGTCATGATAACATTTTAGTATTATTTCTTGTGGTATATCGGATGGAAACCCAGACGTAAATTCCATAGCCGATTCCGAATGGACGGTAGTGCGGTCTGTACTTGGGATACAATTCCACGTACCACTTGGAAAAGTGCCCACATGTATGCTTGTATGTTTAGTATGTATGCTTGTGTTTTCTTGAACATGATATGCCAATGAAGTTGTATGTTCGTTGCTACTTTGATGTATTTGCAAGCATGCAATCTTAGATGTGAAATGTATGTAAATTTAGGTGTAAATTTCATTTTTGCGCATTTGGATTTAGAAGCATGATACTCTTGGAAATAAGTGTTACTTAAGCTTGATTAAATTATCACATAAATCCTTTCATTACAAGTGACATGAGTAATGGACCATTCCGAACCCAACGGTTTGAGGTCTTCCCTTGCGAAGGGTGAGTGCGACCTTAAATCTCATTTTCCCGGTTCACACCGGGTGGCGACTCCATTATTCTCCGGTTTAGTCCCCCGTGGCTACTCCGTACTCCCGACTAGGCCGCGAGCCTAGGACAGCATGCGTCGCCCAGTTTCCTGTGTTCCCACAGTCTGGCGACTCCACTGGGGATAGAGAATTGGCCCCGAAATATTGTCTTGTAATGTTTGGATTTATGTTTTAATTGACCATGTCTATAGTGGATAAAGTGGGGGTTTAATCAAAGGCACTTTGAGGTTAAGTAATGGTTTGGTGTCTTCCTTCACTCACTACCTTTCTAGAATGAAAAGCTGTGAAGACACCTATATGGCCATCTACTCGTAGCCTTTGTGATGGACTAATTTGGAGGACTCGTTGTTTATTCCTGACACCAAGCGATAAGAGCATAAGAGGCTTGGGTATTTAAGTGAGCCTCGCTCCACCTTCCCTCTGGGGAATCTACAACGGGAAATCCATTTGACAGTCCGTCACACACCATAGCTCATTGGCACGTACCTTAGTGTATAAAAAGGGATGCGCTCCCTTGGACGCTTGAACCCTTGAGTGGGGAGACCTAGTTGTGGGCTATCCTTCGCCGGTGAGAGCCTTTGTCCATACTCTTGCAAATCCACCCATAGACCGGTTTGTATGGTTAAATTAACAATTATTTCCTTGAGAATGTGCTTGTGGACCATCCTCATTTGGATGCAGTTGGACTATTGTCAGAAATGCGGGCTTGCTGGGCCATTTAAACTGGGGCAAGTTCGTACCGTATGACTATTAGGCCCAAAGCTTCTGAAATGTTGATGGGCCATTATGTAAAAATTATTATGTTATGCATTATCTCTCTTCTATGCTTGTGTTTGGGAACATCGTCGTTTGGATCCATTTGGACCAATTGTCATGGGATATGGGCTTGTTGGGCCATTTAAACTGGGACAAGGACGTATTTCATGACTATTGGGCCAAAGGCGTCTAAGTGTTGATGGGCCATTTTGTGCTTTGTGTTCGGAACATTATCATTTGGATTTAGTTGGGCTCCTTGTCATGAGATGTGAACTCGTTGGGCCATTTAAACTGGGATGGGTTCACTCTTGTGACAATTAGCCCGAAAGATTCTAAAATGGTAACGAGCCGATTTATTTGAAAATTTTAATTGATATAATACGTTATATATGTTACATGCATCTCATGCACCTCATGCATACATATATCATGTTAACACCATCTATGTCTTAAAAGACAACATAGATACCGTTTGGGTTAGAGAAGGGACAAGGCTCACTAAAAGAACAAGTATGAGTGAATCCGATAATGAGGTGTCCCGTATGGATCAGTTAGAGAACAGTCTTGCCAAGGTCACTGAACAGTTGCAGGCTTTGACTACTGCTGTGGCTGGTATAGCCGGGTCTCGTGCTGGGGGTAGTTCTGGGGATGCAAGACAAGAGGAACCTCGAACAGATTGGGGGATGATACCCCCACTTTTGATGATGATATGACAGAGTATGCAGCGGGCAGAGTATCTGGGTCTCAGGCAGAGTTACAGAAACTTCGGGATCAGGTTGAGTCGGTTACCCACAAGATGAGGGGTAAGAATGAAGATTTGCTGGATTATGACACACTGACTTTCGAGGAACAGTTGCCGGCACAGTTCAAGATGCCAGATATGGCTAAGTTTAACGAGAATGGGGATCCGAGGGTGCATCTCCGACAGTTTGTATCAGTCATGAGTTCAGTTGGCTTATCTCAACGCCAAGTACAGAAAATGTTTGGAATGTCGCTTGAAGGAGCTCCTGTGGTATGGTACCACAGTTTGGAGAAGAAAGTGAATGAAGATTAGAGGGAGTTGGCTGATGCTTTCCTGAAGCAGTATGTCACTGACTTAGAGATCGATCTGTCACTCCGTGATATAGAGAATGTTAAGCAGAAGTGGATGAGAGTTTTAAGGAGTATGTGGACCGGTGGAGGGGTCAGTTATTGAAAATGCAGACTAGGCCCTCAGAGAAGGATCAGATTAAGATGATTATCAAGGGCACCAAGCCCTCCATTTACAACAAGTTGAGGAGGATGACCTCCATGATTGCAGACTTTCGGCAGTTGAGGGAAACTGTCATGGATATTGAGGAAGAAGAGGCCGAGAATAGAAAATTCTATGGTCTGAACAGGAGGCCTATTGGGGGAACATCGGGAACAAAGCCTGTTTCTGCTGAAATTGCCGCTATCCGGAACCGGCAGTTTTCCAACTTGGGAAGGCCCCTGTCTAAGGTGCTAGAGAAGTTGAGGAGGCAAGGGCTCTTAAAACCCTTGGAAGCCAAACCATTACCCAATCCCCTACCATCACATTATAACCTAAGCCTTTACTGCCACTTCCACCAACAAAAGGGCCATGACACCGACGACTGTGCCCGACTCCGCCATGAAATCCAAGACCTGATAGACTCCAAGAAAATACCTATACCTAACCCAGAAACAGAACAACCTGACACACACAGAAACCCCTTACTCAACTACCGTGCCGTACCACCACCAGTCTATATGATCAATTCTGGCCTCCCAGAAGACCTTGTCCTGAAATCCTTTCACCCTCAAGCCTTTTGCTTGGGAATCTAGGATAGTACTAGTGAAGATGAGTTTGAGCAGGGGAAAAACTTTTGGCTTGATTTCTCTAGCAGTGATAAGGAAGAAGTAAGGGGAATGACACGTAGCGGTCGTTTTTACAATGATATGGCGGAAAAGGGTAAGGAAGTTTTGACAGATGGTAGAGAAGTGGTTGAGACTGGAGAAAATACTGAAGGGGATATATTGCTGAGGCAATTGAGGAAGACTAGAACACAAGTGAGTATCTGGGAATAGGCCTGGGCATTATCGGATTCGAATTCGGATCGGATCGAACCGAATCCGAATTCGATCCGATACAAAATTCGGTGATATATATGATCCGATCGGATCGGAATGGCGAATCGAACTCGATCCGATTCGATCCGAAAATTGTCGGATCGAATTCGATTCGAATCGATTCTAAACGGATCGGATTGGTCCGATCCGAAAATTACAGAGAGCAGCAGTACAGCACTGTCAGCAGACTCAGCACAGCAGGAAGGATCATCCGATTCCAGTAGTCTTGTACACACAACAATAACAATAACATGTTACAACATGACCACAAGATGAAGAAAAATAAAATAGTAGTTGACACATCACACAGTACAGTTACTAGAGTACACACTACACATAACAATACCACAAGATCAAGATGTCAAGATCAACAAAACTATAAAAGACAAAACATGTCCTTCCACTTCCAACACGGCAGCAGGCAGCATCACAACAACATCAAGCCTGCAAAAGATGGAAATTAATAAACAATGTTTCTGAAATATAAAATATAAATATATAACCACTTCATATCGTAAAGGCACCATCATATCGTAAAAAGAGGAAATAAATGAACAAACTATTCTTTGCTACTAAGGCCTTACTTCATACTTCCTTAAATTAATAAGTTCCCCTATTTTTTTAAGCTAGTAAATGTTTATTCAAATAAATAATCAAAGAAAAACATAACTTTGTCAAAATTGTACCTTCAAAGATAATTCGCCCCAACTATGTTGCCAACGACATGATCCGGTGATTGTGATTCAGATTGTAACTTGTGTCTTGTGATATTCTTCAAATAAAATAAAATAAAAAATTATTCACAGTTAGTACTTAGTAAGTTTGCATTTAATGTAATGGTATTCATTATAAAAAATTAAAAATTAAAAATTAAAAAACTAATTAAGTAATTAATAATTTTGTTTTTACCTTCCTCAAGTTTTTCGTAGTACTCTGCCTCCAATAACATTGCTTCCACTTCATTGGTTTTGTCAATTGTAAGCCTATTCCGTATCCAATTTTGAGTGCATATTAGAGCCTCGACCATAACAGGAGTTAATGAGCTACGAAAACTGTCAAGAACACGACCACCCGTACTAAATGCCGATTCAGATGCCACAGTTGATACCGGCATTGCAAAAATATCACGAGCAATCCTAGCCAAAATTGGATACTTACCGGTATTTGCTTTCCACCACATCAGAACACTAAAGCTAGGGTCACGACTAATCTCATAGGGTTCCATTAAATACATTTCAACCTCAGTACTATCCTCTTGATGCATTGCATGACTAGTCTGAAAAACTTGAAATGGATCATCAGGTTGCACGTTTGTATTGCGCTTACGCACTCTATCTTGTACTCGCGGTCTAACAAATGGCTGAGATTGTGTAGCACTAGACCCATCTCCACCAACACCAGTTACACCCCCAGCCCTTGATCCATCACTGTCAACAAACAACCCATTTGTGTCATACCAATCATTATACATATCGTATAATCTCTTCAATAAATCTCTAGAAAACTTTCTCATTTCCTCTATCTTCACATCATCATTATCAAAAAGTATACCAAAGCAAACAGAGGCAAATGTCATCTTACGTCGTGGATCAAGAATAGTACTTACAATCAATAATTTATTGATTTTGGCAGTGGTCTCCCAATATTTATCAAACTTCATCTTCATAGATAATGCCATGTCATGCAAAAGAGGATGTTCATTACGCGCCAGGTTTTTCAAACTTGTATGAATCTTGCAAATCTCATTGTAGGTGAAACAAGATGTGACGGTGGATGAGGCACTGAACATATTCGTTGCATCATAAAAAATCTCCAAAAAATCAGCAAAGTATTGAGCTTTCTCCCAATCTATATCTTTAGGAGGCCCAACCCTTTTGCTCCCATTTTCATCATCTCTAAAATATGGAGCATAGTGACCATCATCATCAATCATTCGATCAAAGGCCCTCTGAAAGTCTAATGCAGCATTCAACATTAAGTAGGTGGAATTCCACCTAGTAGGAACATCTAAGATGACACTGCCCTTGCTCTCAATCTTCTCACGTGCTACCGCCGATTTAAATGCTTCCAATCTTGATGGAGAAGATCTCTCATACTTAACAGCATTTCGAATTGCTATAATGCTGTCATCCATTTGTTTCAAACCATCAGACACAACTAAGTTCAATATGTGAGCACAACACCGCATATGCACATACTCTCCATTAAGCACCAATGCATCTCCCCTCCACGTCTTCATCTTCCTCACCAACTGTTGGATGGCTACGGCATTGGCACTGGCGTTATCCACAGTTATAGTGAAAATTCTCTCAATACCCCAATGCTGTAAACAAGATTCTATTAACCTTCCGATAGTGTCTCCTTTGTGATTGTTAATTGGACAGAAGCTAAGGATTCGCCGATGCAACTGCCAATCATTGTCTATAAAATGTCCAGTGATAACCATGTAATTAATATTTTGAATTGACGTCCATATGTCGGTGGTCAAACTAACTCTCTGATAACCCGCAGATAAAATACTCTTCAACATCACTTTTTCATCAGCAAACAACTGTAGGATATCTCTTGTTATAGTCCTACGAGATGGGACATCAAAACGAGGGACGGCAACACTACAGAAATGTCGAAAACCCTCTTTCTCTATAAAGCTAAATGGTAGCTCGTCAACAATGATCATCTTCACAGCTGCTTTCCGACACGCTGCTTGATTGAAATGACCATCTCTCACGGAGAGATTTCCACTCGTGCCTCCCTCTTCACCAACCCCAACCAAAACACCTTGTGCTTCACAATAAGCCAGATATGATTTGCAAGCCTCCATATGCCTCTTCAAGTTGGTTGTTGACCGATCCTTCGAACTACAAGCATAAGTCTTCTGACAATACATACATTCAGCCCTATCTTGATTATCTTCACACATGCGGAAAACTTTCCACACTTCAGATCTTCTATTTCTTATTTTATTTGCTACTGATGTGATTGATGGCGAACAATCATGTTTTTTTGACAATGGCGGTCTCTTCTGTTTCCTTGGTTCTCTTAATTGTACATCAAATGAATCTGATTCCGACCCACTAATGTCGTGTGAGCTTTCAAACCCACTCATCTACAAGAAAAATAAAATAAACAATTAGAATTTAGACATATGATACTAACTACTGATCATACATCGATTACATTCCATTCAAGTTCCTGTTTCAGTATCAGTATTACATTGTAGAAGAAATTTTTCATAAGAATTATCACAATAGATTCTATGATTCTACTGATTTCAATATTTGAATAATGTACAAAGAAGAGAACAGCAACTATATACATTCATGAAACCCCTAAAATGACTTAAACGCCTTCTTATCAAACATATTAGGCTATTAGCCTCTCCAATACACACCAAATGCATTTCAAATTACAAAATCATAAGAAAACACTATTGATGTAAATAGCAATTATATCAATTCCACCAGAGTATTTGGTTTTGACATCAATCAGAATCAATTCCAGTATAGTTTCAAAAGGAAGCAAGTTAACCACCAAATGACTGAAAGACGCCAAAAAATGAAAAGAATTTTGAGAGGCTTCAAGAATTTAAATCGAAAGAATATATTATGGAGGTTCAAATTGTTTCAACTTCACAAAGCACTAGTCAACAAAGGCCATGAAGAACCATCCAAAATTACGCAAATTTAATGAATCATGGAGGGAGGGCATGAACAACTGGAAACAGTGGATTTAAATTCCATTATGACAATGATCGCGAAATGGCATGGATCAACAATCTACCAACCACAAAACAAGATAAAATCCCAAAACCACTATAAAGGTTAAACATCAGTGCATGGATGATGTAGAGAAAGAAGTAGAGAAAGAAGTTAACTATCTTGATCCTTGATGAAACTTGAAACCTGCGTGGATGATGTCTCTGGTTGTGTCTGATGTCGCTGGTTGTGTACTTGTGTGTGGCTGATTCGAGGAACGGAGGAAGTGGATGATGAAGAACAGATCAACAGAAGAATAGTAGAACTTAGAAGTCTGATTTTTGAAATTTTGATAGTCTGAAACTATGGGTGAGAATCGTGAGATGATAGTATGAGACCGTGAGAGAGTGACAGTAACTGAGAGACTGAGAGTTGAGGTTGAAAGATGAACCAAAATGAACCCTAACTTATGCAAAACGACGTCGTTTTTGACACTGCAAAACGACGTCGTTTTGCTTATAAAAAAAATTTAAAAAAAAAACGATCGGATCGGATCGGATCGGATAAAATCCGATCCGATCCGAAATCCATCGAATCCGTATGTGATTGTCCGATCGGATAAATGAATCGGATCTAATCCGATTCGATCCGATTCGATTCGATCCGAGGCCCACCCCTATCTGGGAACTGTTATGTGCATCTCGGGAGCATAGACAGGCTATGGTTGAGGCCTTGAGCAAGATTGTGGTACCGGAGGATGCCAACCCCGCAATGTTTGTTGGGTCGGTTCAGAAAGAAGCTTTGCAGATATCCTTTTCTGAGAATGAACTCTCGGTGGAGGGAAGAAATCATAACAGGCCTCTATTTATCAGGGCCGAGGTGAGGGGCAAGAAAACTTCATGTTTGATGGTGGATGACGGTTCGTCCATCAATGTGTGCCCGCTGAAAATTTTGGCAAGATTGGGTATGAAAACAACAGACTTGGATCCCTCCAGTATGACTATTAAGGCTTATGATGACAGTAAAAGGGGAGTTGAGGGTACATTTGTGGCTATGGTCAAGGTATGACCGATTGAAGATGAGGTTGAGTTCACAGTGCTGGACATCCCAGCCACTTTTGCCTTATTGTTGGGAAGGCCTTGGTTTCACAAACTTGGGGGCGTGCATTCCACTTTGCATCAGATGATCAAGTTCCCATATGAGGGAGAAGTTGTTACCATCCGGGCTGAGTTAGATAATGTCGTGGCTGCCTTGGAGATACAACCTTTCACGAGGTTTCAGGTGTCAGCTGGGTGGATCCTAGGGTGGCTAAGATTATGGAGAAAATGAAGTTTGAGCCGGGTAAAGGTTCAAATTACCAGATTTCAGAGGACTGACTAATCGGAAGGGTTTGGGGTACAAGTCTGATGAAGAAAAGCCGAAGGTCAAGAAAAAGGGCCTGAAACTAATGGAATGTTTTTGTGAAAGCTTCAGGATATCAAGGGGAGCCTGAACCTGTGGAAGTTAATGGGATTGTGGTGCCTGGATTTGAGATCTTCCAGGATTTGTTGGGTGAGAAACCACTGACTGAAGAAGCTACGGAAGCAGAGATTTGGGAAGAAGAATTGATGAAGTTAGAGAGTCTGACTCTGGGAGAGGATGAGAAGCCTGAGGAAGACCTGATTGCAAAGGAAGAAGTGTCTATAGATGATGAAGACATTTACCTTCCTGATTTGTTTGAATGTACTTCCGCATTATCCAATAATAAAGACATTTATTTTGCTTACTTGCCTGAGTCATTTCCATTTACTCTTTGGGTACACTTGAGAACCCCAAGGGAATTCTGATTGCAAGTGAAGTAACCTCCTAAGAAAGGGAGAAACTGGAAGAAGTATTGGTCAGATATGCCAAAGTATTTGCTTGGTCCTATGAAGACATGCCTGGGGTAGACAGAAACATTGCCCAGCACACAATACCCACTTATCCGAATATGAGGCCAGTAAAATAGAAACTCCGACGGATGAGACCAGAATGGGCTGAGAAAGTCAGAGAGGAAGTTAAGAAACAGATAGATGTGGGGTTCTTGGAAGTAGTAAAGTATCCTGAATGGTTGGCTAACATAGTACCGTACCGAAAAGAGATGGGAAGGTCAGAATGTGTGTAGACTATAGAGATCTCAACAAAGCTTATCAGATTCACTCATACTTGTTCTTTTAGTGAGTCTTGTCCCTTCTCTAACCCAAACGGTATGTATGTTGTCTTTTTGAGACATAGACGGTGTTAACATGATATATGTATGCATGATGTGCATGAGATGTATGTAACATATATAACATATTAAATTAATTAAAATTTTCAAACAAATCGGCCCGTTACCATTTTAGAATCTTTCGGGCTAATTATCACAGGAGTGAACCCATCCCAGTTTAAATGGCCCAACGAGTTCACATCTTATGACAAGGAGCCCAACTAAATCCAAATGGTAATGTTCCGAACACAAGCACAAAGTGTCCCATCAACACTTAGACGCCTTTGGCCCAATAGTCATGAAATACGTCATTGTCCCAGTTTAAATGGCCCAACAAGCCCATATCCCATGACAAATGGTCCAAATGGATCCAAACGACGATGTTCCCAAACACAAGCATAGAAGAAAGATAATGCAAACATAACGTAATAATTTCTACATAATGACCCATCAACATTTCAGAAGCTTTGGGCCTAATAGTCATACGGTACGAACTTGCCCTAGTTTAAATGGCCTAGCAAGCCCGTATTTCTGACAATAGTCCAACTGCATCCAAATGAGGATGGTCCACAAGCACATTCTCAAGGAAATAATTGTTACTTTAACCATACAAATCGGTCTATGGGTGGATTTACAAGAGTATGGACAAAGGCTCTCACCGGCGAAGGATAGCCCACAACTAGGCCTCCCCACTCAAGGGTTCGAGCGACCAATTGAGCGAACCCTTTTTTATACACTAAGGTACGTGCCAATGAGCTATGGTGTGTGACGGACTGTCAAATGGATTTCCCGTTGTAGATTCCCCAGAGGGAAGGTGGAGCGAGGCTCACTTAAATACCCAAGCCTCTTAGGCTCTTATCGCTTGGTGTCAGGAATAAACAACGAGTCCTCCAAATTAGTCCATCACAAAAGGCTACGAGTAGATGGATATATAGGTGTTTTCACAGCTTTTCCTTCTAGAAAGGTAGTGAGTGAAGGAAGACACCAAACCATTACCTAGCCTCAAAATGCCTTTGATTAAACCCCCACTTTATCCACTACAGACATGGTCAATTAAAACATAAATCCAAACATTACAAGACAATATTTCGAGGCCAATTCTCTATCCCCAGTGGAGTCGCCAGACTGTGGGAACATAGAAATCTGGGCGACGCATGCTGTCATAGGCTCGCGGCCTAGTCGGGAGTACGAAGTAGCCACGGGGACTAAACCGGAGAATAATGGATTCGCCACCCGATGTGAACCAGGAAAATGAGATTTAAGGCCGTACTCACCCCTCGCAAGGGAAAACCTCAAACCGTTGGGTTCGGAATGGTCCCTTACTTATGTCACTTGTAATGAAAGGATTTATATAATAATTTAATCAAGCTTAAGTAACACTTATTTCTATGAGTATCATGCTTCTAAATTCACATATACAAAATAAAACTTAGGCATATATTTCACATCTAAGATTGCATGCTTGGAAGTACATCAAATGAGCGACAAACATACAACTTTATTGGCATATTATATTCAAGAGAACACAAGCACACATATTAACCACACAAGCACACATGTGAGCACCTTCTCAAGTGGTACGTGGAATTGTATCCCAAGTACAGACCGTACTACCATCCATTCGGAATAGGCTACGAAATTTATGTCTGGGTTTCCATCCGATAGACCACAAGAAATAATACTCAAATATTATCATGACATAAGTATATGAATTGTAATACATTAAACACATTGCATTCATACATGTGGGGATAGCTACTAGGAAGATTATGTATGAAATCTAATGAATAATGACTCAGTTCAGTGGGTGCGCGTTCGCGTAGTATTTGAAAACACGTTCGAACGGTACACATAAGGTTTGCGTTCGTGTAGCGTTCGAGAACGCGTTCGAACGGAACCAGACCTGATGCATGATAAGACTAAGAAAGTGCGTGTGCGTTCACGTAGCGTTCGAGAACGCGTTCGAATGGTAAACAGAAGGTTCGCGTTTGAGAACGTGTTCGAACGGAACAAGACCTGATGCATTATGAGACTAAGAAAGTGTGTGTGCGTTCACGTAGCATTCGAGAACGCGTTCGAATGGTAAACAGAAGGTTTGCGTTCATGTAGCGTTCGAGAACGCGTTCGAACGGAACCAGACCTGATGCATGCAACATAAAGAATAAAGACAACAATGTCAAGCTCAGTATGTCCGATTAAACGTATCTTACATTCAACCGAACACACATCAACCGGCTCGGCGAAGCATCGTGGTAAAGGGCTTTAACCCTTCCCGTAGGGGATCTTCCATTCCACTTACTAAGCCCATGCGCTCGATTGAATCATGCATACATAGAATTAAAAGCAATAATATCAACTAGTATGCCCGATTGAACGTGTCTTGCATTCAACCGAACACACATCAACCGGCGCGGCGAAGCATCGTGGTAAATGGCTTTAACCCTTCCCCATAGGGGATCTTTCATTCCACTTACTAAGCCCATGCGCTCGATTGAGTCATGCATACATAGAATTAAAGCAATAATATCAAACTAGTATGCCCGATTGAACGTGTCTTGCATTCAACCGAACACACATCAACCAGCGCGGCGAAGCATCGTGTAAAAGGGCTTTACCCTTCCCATAGGGGATCTTTCATTCCACTTACTAAGCCCATGCGCTCGATTGAGTCATACGTAAATAGCAATATGCAGAATTCGAGTGACGAAAAATAAATAAATCAAAGCAACATGAAACAAAAGGAGGTGCTGTTTATTCAAGTGGTACGTGGAGTTGTATCCCAAGTACAGACCGCACTACCGTCCATTCGGATTCGGCTACGGAATTTACGTCTCGGTTTCCATCCTATATACCACAAGACACGACACTTTTCCATTCATCCAATACCCACAACACACATCATACACAAACAAGATTCAACTAATAATTAAAATACAATCAAAATAAATAACAAAAATCAAATAAAGATGAGTGTGAAAAGTACCCTCAGGTCTAACCTTTTAAGCCGTCTCTCGGACTCGCGTTTCACGAAGATCGGAAGAGGTAAAGCTCCACAACTTTTCTGGTTCACTTGTTTGCCTTTTCCTTCACCGTTTAGCCGTTCAAGCTACTATTTCGACTCTGTTTTGCTGCTGTTTCCTTACGGTTTCGCTGCCGTTTCCTCTGTATTTTGCTTACTGTTTCAGGTCTTGTTTTTGGTGTTTTAGGCTACTGTTTTTGACGTAGTTTACCGCTGTTTTATGGTGATTTTGGGCTGCTATGTTTGGTGTGATTTTCGGTGATGTGTGGAGGTTTATGGGGATGGTTTTCGGTGGTGATTAGGGGTTGTTTTGGTGGTTGTAGGGGGTGTGAATGGCTATTGTATTTTCAGTGATGTGAGGGTAAGGATGAAGGGAATGATTTGCTATCTTTCTTGTGATTGGCGTGTGATGTCTTAAGGTTTCTTGCTGTGATTTGCGTCTGAGTAGTGTATGACTAGCGGATTGGATGTCTTGGGCGTGGGCTAGAGAGATTCGAGAGGAGGGGTGGCTAGGTTAGGGGTTGTTTATATAGATAATGGCTATGGCTTCACATTGTCTCACAAGGAATGGATTTTGGCATTAAAGAGAGATATGATTTGGTGTTGAGCAAGGAAAGTCAAAGATTGAGGGGGGACAAATCTTGGCTAGATTAGGAATACAAAATATTTAATTTGTTATGATTGATTTTAATTAGGCATGACATCTTTTTAATTTAGTATGTGATTTGCTTGGTTAGGAAGTTAATATATTTGATTTATCTTTATTAGGTATGATTATATTTTATGTTTTATTTAATTGGTAAATGGTTTAAATATTTTATTTAATATTTAATGTTTAATTTAATTAAATTGGGATGTGTTTTATAGGCTTTGAGGGGCTAATTGGGCTGGGGTGCGAGGCTAGCAGCAAAACCAGAAACACTGACGCCGTTCGAACGCCAATTCGAACGTGGCACGAACGTCCGCAATCTGCCTGAAGTTCGAACGAAGTAACGAACGCAGCACTAACGAAGACAGTGAACTTGTGAAATGAACTAGATGACGTACTTATTCTGAATTTCCCATTCCGACCTTCGTTTCCCGCAATATCCTTAGCTAAAAAGGTAGTGCCTCCAACTGAGACTCATCATCGGGTTTCACATGCGAAAATGCAATGCCTACAGTGTCATCCCACTATTTTACGTAATTATGTAATCTCCCTTTAATGAAAAATAGAAATTTGACTATCAAAATTTCATAGCGGGAAGTGGATCCCATGACATGTACTTCAGCCTCCCACTAATGACGATATTGGTCTTTATAAACTCATTAGGTAGACCTCCAAGGTCAATCACTTCATATGACTTAGAGTTTGGTCCTGAACCGTTTCTTATCCTCACACTAATGACGATATTGGATTAAGACGTGTTCTAGGTGTATACTTGTCATCTGTACTAATGAGCTTCGTATGTACACCCTCACACCAATGACGATATTGGGTGCTGTGTTAATTCAATCACGCTACATCTATATTTTACCGAAGTGACTAGTTCGGGAAGCACTAAATACCCTCACCAACTAATGACGATATTAGATATAAGGTAGTAAGAACTCATTCATCTCCGTATTGACAACAGAACCTTCTAATAATGCTCCCAAAATTACTTGATACGTATTACGTAATTAAAGTAATCACACCTAATCCACGAGAGATTTATGACAATCAAGTCATTTACTTAATTAGGTAAAAATCAATTTAAACATGCAATACATATCCAATATGACTTATGCAATAATTAAATTAAATATTGAGGTATAGATTCAAATACAACATCTAACTGCCAACAGGTATGTTGTGGTTAAGCCTTGTCTCTGATAACCAGTCTTGTTAGGGCAGTGTTTGTGAAACCCCTAGGATCGATTCGGCGCCTGATGAGTGGTATTTATACCACTATTTCCCACTCATTTGACCTAATGTTTTGTATTGTTTCTCGAGTTTTATGAACGTTTTGATGTGTTTTGTTGTTATTTTGCAGATAAATAAAGTTTGGACAGCACTGGAGGCAATTTGGGACAAAACCGGAAAAAATGCACCAACTGGAATATTTCAGTCTTCTCGCGTCGCGCCGCGCATAGCCTTGGCGTCGCGACGCCCAGCCTGCGCCGAAGTTGCTAAAATGCGCCGGGTCCACAAAATCAAATCTGAGAAAAGTTGACTTTGCTAACGTGCGCCGTGCCACGTGTCACCATCACAACGGAGATGCTAAAGTGCGCCGTGCCACGTGTCAAGATCTCATGCTTGGACGGCCACCGCCCCACGTGTGCGCCACGTCGCCTTCCACATCATCAGCATGACGCAAGCAATGACGTCATGAACAGTTGACACGTCAGCATGACGTAAGCAATGACGTCATGAACAGTGCCACGTCATCGGATAAGATTCTGAGCCGACAACCACGCGTGACACGTCGTACTGTACCCAGCGTCGCGACGCTAGTGCAATTTGGGCGGCGCGACGCTGAGCCCCTATCCGCGCCTATAAATAGAGCGCGAAATTTCAGTTTTTGTTGTACCATTTCCTCTCCCAAATCCTATGTAATTAGGGAGTTTCTCTCTCTCTAAGTTCTTTTAATTAGTTTTTGTAATTTTTAACTAAGTTCTGTAATAATAATAATTTACTTTCTTTATTTTACAGTTTTTACTACTCATTATGAGGAGGTAACTTCCTCTGTTAAGGTAAAAGGTAATTCTTTTACTATTACTTCTTAGATTATTCTCCCATAATTATAATATATTCAAGTTTTAAATTGACTTAATCAGGATACCGCCAGATTGGTCGGTGGGTAATAAAATCATATTCCGCCTTTATGGCTGGTTTAATTTAAATTCCGCCTTTATGGCTGGTTTATTTTAAATTCCGCCTTTATGGCTGGTTTATTTTAAATTCCGCCTATATGGCTGGTTATTTTGATGTTCCGCCTTTATGGCTGGTTATTTTTAAAATGATTCCGCCTTTATGGCTGGTTGTTTTTAAACTAATTAAATCAAAATACCGCCTATATGGCTGGATGAAAATGTTTTGCAAAGCTTATATTATATTATGGGAGAAATCTAATTAGTATATAGTAGAAGTAATTCCTTTTTACCTTAGCAATTTTTATTAATTCATTTTCAGCATTTATTTTACTGCATTTACTTTATGCAATTTTATTTTAAGTCTTTTAAGTTTTTAGCCCTAGTTATGTGTCGTAGCTAAGTTAGTTATCTAGGGTTGTGATGAATTTCAATTAAACTGGTTTATAAGGGTTAGATTATAGTTTGGGTAATTTAAAGATTTATTTATTGAGTCTTAATCTTAAAGCTCTTTAATTAACTGGCCATTAATTAAATTGATTAGGTAAACTTAAAATGAACTAGACATAGGGATTTTAAGTTTAAGACCTTAGACTCAATAGCCCACGATCTTCCTTGAGGATAGATAACCCTTTAATAGATTTCCTTACAGGATAGGAATATACCTGTAGGGCGGGGGTAGCCATAATTGGAACTTAGACTTAATGAATCTAGGTAATGTGGTTGACATAGGATATGGTTCAATTGGTTATACTAGGTATTTGTAATTGACCATCGGAAGAGGCTTTTACATAAGTTAGTGTTCCAGGTTAATAAATTGATATTTTACCCAACTATAAGATAACTACTTCATCTTTAAATAATATTGAAATAAATCACAACCCTGGATAGTTTTTAATATTGAATTTCCTTAAAATCTACTTTTAAGCAATTTTAGTTATTTGTCTTTAAATTTAGAATCGTCGCCATTCAAATCAATCAAACAACTTGTTAGATACTGGTAATCATTTGGCCCAATAAATTGATAACAAAAAGGTTTTAAGTCCTCGTGGGATCGATACTTTTTATACTACTTGAACGATACGTACGCTTGCGTTATACGTGTGTGTTTACGCCGGTCAAGTTTTTGGCGCCGTTGCCGGGGACTTAGTTATCTTTTATTATTAGTTTAGGGTTAGATTTTTACTTGTATCTAATTTTTCTTTTTACTTATGTTTTTGTTTTCTTGTATTTCAGGTTCTCAGAAACTTCATGAGACGAACCAGAAGCTTTGAATTCCGACCGCTTGACCCAGAAATTGAAAGAACTATCAGACAGTTGAGAAGGGAAAGGCGAGAAGGCCAAGAAGCTTTAGTCAACATGGAACCTGAACCTTTGGAGGTTGCACCACCAATTCCCATTCGAGACAGAACCATTCCGGTGGTAGATGGCCTCATTTCGTGTATTGTACTTCCTCCTTTACCAGCAAATGCAGGTGATATCAAAACTTGCATTCAGATGATTCAGCAAACAGTTCAGTTTGGGGGAAATGCAACTGAAGATCCTAATGCCCACATCAGCAACTTCCTGGAAGTCTGCGGCACGTTCAATTACAACCGAGGAGCTGAAGAAGCTATGAGGTTGAGAGTTTTCCCATATTCCCTGAAAGACAGAGCAAAAGCATGGCTACATTCACTACCAGCAGGATCAATCACAACCTGGAACACTCTTGCTACAAAATTCCTTGCAAAATACTTTCCACCAGCCAGAACTGCAAAGTTGAGAAATGACATCACATCCTTTGTGCAGCAAGATTCAGAATCCTTGTACGAAGCTTGGGAGAGATACAAAGATTTGCTCCGGAAATGTCCTCACCATGAGATTCCAAAATGGCTTCAAGTCCAAACTTTCTACAATGGACTTTCTGGACTGATGAGAACCACAATCGATGCTGCTGCTGGAGGAGCTTTAATGGCAAAAGGAGAAGATCAAGCTTGGGACCTAATTGAAGAAATGGCCAACAACAACTCCTTGTGGCCAACAGAAAGAAGTCTGATTCAAAGAATTGCAGGAATATATGAAGTTGGAGCTAATACAGCAGTCAACACCAAGCTGGACCAGATATGCAAATTTATGGAGACTCTCAACACTCAAAGCACCACTGGATCCACAAGTTCACCATATGGAGGAGCACCAGAACCACACCAATTTGAAGAAACGGTGAACTATGTCAACAATTTCAACAGACAGGGGAACAATCCATATTCCAACACCTACAACCCAGGGTGGAGGAATCATCCTAATTTTTCTTGGAGCAACAATTCAGGGCAGAAGAACTATCCACCACCTGGATTCCAGCAACAGAGTAAAAAGCCAGGAGCAGACAAATGAACCAGTGATGGCAGAGATGCTAGCTCAATTAAAAAGATATGAAGCCATGATTCAGAGCCAATCAGCTTCCATCAAAGCACTGGAGAATCAAATCGGACAACTGGCCAACGCTCAGAGTTACAGACCACCAGGCAATCTTCCCAGCAACACAGAACCAAATCCAAGGAACCGAGGGAAGGAGCAATGTCAAGCCATTACCTTAAAGAGCGGTACTGAGATCAACAAAGATGTTGGAGTCCAAATAGCTCTGAGGAAGTTCCAAAAGAAACCAGTTCCAGATGGAGGAAAAAGAAGCAAAAGAAAAAGAAGCAAAGGAAAAAGTACCAGAACAGATCACTCCACCACCACCTTTTCCTCAGCGTCTTCAGAAAAACAAACTGGACAAACAGTTTGCTCGTTTCTTGGAGATTTTCAAAAAGCTGCACATTAACATACCATTTGCAGAAGCCTTGGAACAAATGCCCAGTTATGTCAAATTCATGAAAGACATTCTTTCACGAAAACGGAGATTGGGAGATTACGAAACAGTAGCTTTGACAGAAGAATGCAGCGCCATCATTCAGAGGAAACTTCCCCCGAAGTTGAAAGATCCTGGCAGTTTCACAGTTCCTTGCACCATTGGAGAACATTACATTGGTAAGGCTTTATGTGATTTAGGTGCCAGTGTTAATTTAATGCCTTTTTCTATTTACAGGAAATTGCAAATTGGAGAAGCAATGCCTACCTCAGTATCTTTGCAACTTGCTGATCGAACACTCGCATTTCCGAGAGGAGTCGTGGAAAATGTGCTGGTTAAAGTTGACAAACTCATCCTTCCAGCTGACTTCATCATCCTTGACATGGAAGAAGACAAAGAAGTACCTATCATTCTTGGGAGACCATTTTTGGCTACAGGTAAAACTGTAATTGATGTGCAAAAAGGAGAACTAACCATGAAAGTGCAGGACCAAGAAGTGACCTTTAATGTTTTCCAAGCCATGAAATTTCCAAGCGATGAAAAGGAAGAAGAAGAATGCTTCAGAATTGATGTTGTTGATAAAATTGTTCAGAATACTGAGTCAAATCCCACAGATACACTTGAAGCTTGCATCACCAACATGACTGACAGCGAGCTAGATGCTGAAATCTTGCAATGTATCAACTACCTTGACAAACCATTCCGATTCAAAGTAACACCACCAGTTGAAAGCTTGGAACTGCCAAAGAAAGATCGAATCAAACCTTCGATTGAAGAACCACCGCAGCTGGAACTAAAGTTACTGCCGAGCCATCTCAGGTATGCATTTCTTGGAAACTCTTCTGAATTACCTGTTATTATTTCTTCTTCACTAACATTGGAGCAGGAAGAAAAACTACTGAGAGTGTTACGAGAACACAAAAGAGCCATTGGCTGGACTATAGCTGACATTCGAGGCATTAGTCCATCATTCTGCATGCACAAGATTCTGATGAATGATGAATACAAACCAACAGTGGAGCATCAACGGAGACTCAATCCAATCATGAAGGAAGTCGTGAAGAAAGAAATCATCAAATGGTTGGATGCTGGCATCATTTACCCCATCTCAGACAGCACTTGGGTAAGTCCTATGCAGTGTGTACCAAAGAAAGGAGGAATTACTGTTGTCACCAATGAAAAGAACGAGCTGATTCCAACAAGAACGGTGACTGGATGGAGAGTATGTATGGATTACAGGAAGCTGAACAAAGCCACGAGAAAGGACCATTTTCCGCTGCCATTCATTGACCAGATGTTAGACAGACTAGCAGGACATGAATTCTATTGTTTTCTTGATGGATATTCAGGTTACAATCAGATTGCCATCGCACCAGAAGACCAGGAGAAAACTACTTTTACATGTCCCTATGGTACTTTTGCTTTCCGCAGGATGCCATTTGGATTATGTAATGCCCCTGCCACTTTTCAGCGTTGCATGATGGCCATCTTCTCAGATATGCTGGAGCAGAGTATGGAGGTTTTTATGGATGATTTTTCTGTGTTTGGAGATTCTTTTGACCATTGTTTGAAAAATTTGGAACAGGTATTACAAAGGTGCGAAGATACAAACCTGGTACTCAATTGGGAGAAATGCCATTTCATGGTACAGGAAGGCATTGTTCTTGGACACCGGATTTCACAAAAGGGAATCGAGGTAGACAAAGCAAAGATAGAGACAATTGAGAAACTACCTCCACCAACATCTGTAAAAGGGATTCGGAGTTTTCTTGGACATGCAGGTTTTTACAGGAGATTTATCAAAGACTTTTCCAAGATTGCCAAACCTCTTTGCAATCTTCTGGAAAAGGATGTGCCTTTCAACTTCACCAAAGAATGCCAGGAAGCTTTCGAGATCTTAAAACAGAAGCTGATTTCTGCCCCCATCATTGTAGCACCAGATTGGACCCTTCCATTTGAGGTAATGTGTGATGCTAGTGATTTTGCTGTAGGTGCGGTTTTGGGACAACGCAAAGCAAAGATTTTCCACACCATTTACTACTCCAGCAGAACTCTGAATGAAGCTCAACTCAACTATACAACCACTGAAAAGGAGTTGCTAGCAGTTGTGTACGCTTTTGACAAATTCCGCTCCTATCTGCTGGGTCCCAAAGTGGTGGTTTACACAGATCATTCAGCCATCAAATACCTGATCACAAAGAAAGATGCCAAACCCAGATTGATCCGTTGGATACTTCTTTTGCAAGAATTCGACGTGGAGATTCGAGACAGGAAAGGAACAGAAAACCAGGTGGCAGATCACTTATCGAGGCTGGAAATGGAGAAACAGCTGACAAAGAACTGACAATCAAAGAAACTTTTCCAGATGAACAACTGTTTTCCATAAAACAACAGGAAGTCCCTTGGTATGCTGACTATGTTAATTATATTGTAACAGGAAAATGGCCGTTGGAATGGACAACTCAGCAACGGAAGAAGTTTTTCAAAGAAGTCAAGCACTATGTCTGGGATGAACCGTACCTGTTTAAACGCTGTGCTGATCAATTACTGAGACGGTGTGTTCCACAGGAGGAAGTCAACAGTGTTTTGCAACACTGTCATTCATCACCATACGGCGGACACTTCAGTGGAAACAAAACTGCAGCCAAAGTCCTTCAATCAGGTTTGTTCTGGCCCACACTTTTTAAAGATGCTTATCTTTTTGCTTTTCAATGTGACAGGTGCCAGAGAACGGGAATATTTCAAGGAGAAACGAAGGACCGTTGCAAAATATTCTGGAAGTGGAAATATTCGATGTATGGGGTATTGATTTCATGGGACCCTTTGTTCCATCATTTGGGAACCTGTACATTCTGGTTGCTGTAGACTACGTCTCCAAATGGGTTGAGGCAATTGCACTGCCATCCAATGATTCCAAAGTGGTGATCAAATTCCTGAAAAAGAACATTTTCACTCGGTTTGGAACACCTCGAGCAATCATCAGCGATGGTGGCTCTCATTTCTGCAACAAATACTTCGATGCACTCCTATCCAAATACGGAGTTACTCACAAAGTTGCCACAGCTTACCATCCACAGTCAAATGGACAGGTTGAGGTTTCAAACAGGGAGATCAAAAGAATCCTAGAAAGGACCGTTGGATCAACAAGGAGGGACTGGTCTACAAAACTAGATGATGCATTATGGGCCTACAGAACAGCTTACAAGACACCCATTGGTATGTCTCCATATCAATTGGTGTTTGGGAAAGCATGCCATCTGCCAGTTGAGCTTGAACACAAGGCGTATTGGGCACTGAAGAAGTTGAATCTTGACTCACAAGCTGCAGGAGAGAAAAGACTTCACCAACTCAATGAATTGGAGGAATTTCGCCTACAGGCTTATGACAATGCCAAATTATACAAAGAAAAGACCAAAAAATGGCATGACCGAAAAATAGTGCACAGACAGTTAGAACCAAGGCAGCAGGTGTTGTTGTACAACTCGAGATTAAAACTTTTCCCTGGAAAGCTGAAATCTAGGTGGTCAGGACCATTTGTGATCACTCAGGTTTTACCATATGGAGCTGTTGAGTTACTGGATCCCAAAACCAACAACACATTCAAAGTTAACAGTCAGCGTGTCAAGCACTACTGGGGAGAATCATTTGAGCGACAAAAAGAAAGTGTCACACTTTCAGATCCAGCATAAACGTTCAAGAAGTCACGTCTAGCTGACGACTTTAAACTTAGCGCTCGCAGGGAGGCAACCCATGCAATTTTTGTATATATTGTGATTTGTGTGATTTAATTTTGTGTGTTTAGTTTTTGCAGATTAAGTCATTTCAAGATGGAAGAGCTCTCTCAAATCTTCACAAGCAATTTCCTTCTCTCCCTCAAAAATCTCTGATGAAAGTCTACAAAGCTCGCTTGGAACGGATGAGGTTACTGACAATCTATGGTGTTCCCAATGACATTCGTTGGGTAATTGAAGCACGAGTCCGATTGGCAGGTGAATCTTCTGACTCTTTTATTTCACACTTGCCTGGTTTTGGAAGAAGCACCTATGCAAAGAAACGAAGAGCTAAACAAATGGGTGTTTGTTACAAATGTGCACGTTGGAATTGCAACACTCGTTGTCGTTCTTTAGGAATGGTGTCTGATAATCGCGAAGACAAAATTAAATTCATTAGGGATGGCTTGAGTAAGGAGTCTTTAGATGATATATCTTCGACTCTTGAGACGCATCCCAGTGGATATGTTCACATAGAATTTCGCAGATTACATACACAATTTCAAAAAGAAAGACAACAGTTAAGTCTTGGGAATCTGACTAAAAAAGACCCTGTTTGCCAATTTATAAGAAAATTGGATGGGAAGCTTGTCCCTGACGCATAGACGTTAATCAAGCTGTAAATTTTTGTACATATTTATTTCTTTGTCTTTTCCTAATAATATTAATTTGTTTTTTGTTTACTTTTTTTCTCGACAGGATCCAGATCTTGTTGACTATCACGATCTATTTTACTATTTTGCTACTAATCGTCCTTTGGAAGATACTTGTGCTATTTTTACTCACCCTTTTCAGGTATTATAAATTCAACTCATCATTGCACCTTTGAAGTCATCCAGAGTCAGAAAGAAATACATAAAAAAATGGAAGCCACTTCAAGAAGACGAGTTGAAAACATTTGTGTGTTTTGTGGTAGTACTATTGGTACTAAACCACAATACATAGAAGCAGCACATGAATTGGGTCGAGTCTTAGCCGCAAGGAATATGCACTTAATATATGGCGGAGGAAATCTTGGACTTATGGGGATCGTTTCAAAGGCCGTACAAGAAGGAGGCAGTCATTTTTTGGAATCGTCCCAAAACCCTTGGCAGAGGCAAATCTTATTGGATCATCAAACGGAGAGGAACTGATCGTATCAGGTATGTCTGAACGTTTGGTAGAAATGATTAACCGTGCTGATGCTTTTATTGCTTTGCCAGGTGGCTTGGGTACATTGGAGGAAATTTTTATAGTTCTATCTTGGGCGAACCTGAACATACACCAGAAACCAATTGGACTACTCAACGTTGATGGATTTTATGATTTTCTTTGTGTGTTTCTTGATGATGCTCGGAGAAATGGGTTCGTGTCAAAACCTATGAAAGACCTCCTCTTCACTGCCAGACTTGCTCCGGATCTAATAGACCAACTCATAGCCTATGAACCACAAGTTGACCCTATCCTATCAAAGATAAATTGGTCTGAGGACGATCGTGGTAAGAGGCGTCGAATTAATCTGGATCTTAACCTTTAATTTCCTGTAGATTTCAGCTAACCAGGTACAACCTTCTAACTCTCCTTTTACTGTTTAAGACATTGGGGACAATGTCTCATTTAGGTTTGGGGGAGGGATTTAGTTGATTAGTACCTTGTTTTTAGTTTGTATGTTGTTTTTATTTTTAGTCCAAAATTTTTCGAAAAATACAAAAAAATTGAAAATTTTCAAAAATTACAAAAATATTTTGTTTTTATTTTTGTTTTGACTAAAAAGGTGAAATTGGTAAAAGATAGCTGAGTAAGGAGTTTTCACTCCTGATACGTATCTCAAACCATTTATTTCAAAACAAGTTAATTTTTGTTTATTTCCTTTTAAATTATTTAATTTGTGAATTCTCCATAAATCTGACTAAAATGAATCTTCATATGTTCAGTTGACAGGTATTATGAACTTACATGGAAATACATACAGTCATGAGCTAAAATTGAAAAGTTTGTAATATTCCGTGCTATAGTTTAATTGGAGGAAGCATCTCTAAATAGTGATGGAGTAAAAAAAAAAAAAAAAAAAAAAAAAACGTCCGAGATCCGAGTTATTAAGTCTGTAAGGGTGTTTTAACACCTAGTGCCCTAAAACCAACTGGTTTGGGAGTCACTGGCCCAAAGCTCGTTACATGGATCGAAGATGCTGCAAAAATATATATATATCTGAAGTCTGAGTAATTAAGTTCGTAGGGGTGTCTTAACACCTGGTGCCCTAAAGCCAACTGGTTTGGGAGCCACCGACCCAAAGCTCGCTACATAGACGGAAGGTATTGTATATAAATAAAAAATAGAGAAAAAATCAAAGAAAAAATCAGAAAAATCAGAAAATTATTCCATTGCTACAAAAAGGTGTGAAATCTGATAGAACTTTAGGACAAAAATATTACTCTCTTATCAACTGCACTTATGACTGTTGTGGGCAAAAATGAGTTGATTAATATTTTGTTAGCTGTGTATATGGAGAATGGTAAAAATAATCGGAGAATTTACTTATTCGGTAATTTAGAAAGAAACAAAACAACTAGTAACTTGGAGTAGAATTTTCACCTGATTAGTCACTAACTTTCTTTATTCTCTTTTCGCTTGTCTTTTTGCTTTTGTGTGCATTAGTTTTACTACCTTTTTACTTTTGTAAAATGTTTGTGGGTATCATTGCTGTAAACCCTCACGAGACTACACTCGTCCACTAGGGACACCTAGGGGTTTAAAGGCTTGTTGCATACGCTAAATGCAACCGTGATCCCTACGAAAGTGGCTTAGTTAAAGTTTATTTTTATGTTATTTTATTTCTGTTTTGCTCGAGGACTAGCAAAATGTTAGGTTTGGGGGTGTGATGAGTGGTATTTATACCACTATTTCCCACTCATTTGACCTAATGTTTTGTATTGTTTCTCGAGTTTTATGAACGTTTTGATGTGTTTTGTTGTTATTTTGCAGATAAATAAAGTTTGGACAGCACTGGAGGCAATTTGGGACAAAACCGGACAAAAATGCACCAACTGGAATTTTCAGTCTTCTGCGCGTCGCGCCGCGCATAGCCTTGGCGTCGCGACGCCCAGCCTGCGCCGAAGTTGCTAAAATGCGCCGGGTCCACAAAATCAGAATCTGAAAAGTTGACTTTGCTAACGTGCGCCGTGCCACGTGTCACCATCACAAAGGAGATTGCTAACGTGCGCCGTGCCACGTGTCAAGATCTCATTGCTTGGACGGCCACCCAGCCCCACGTGTCGCCACGTCGCCTTCCACATCATCAGCCATGACGCAAGCAATGAAACGTCATGAACATTGGACACGTCAGCATGACGTAAGCAATGACGTCATGAACAGTGCCACGTCATCGGATAAGATTCTGAGCCGACCAACCCAGCGCGTGACACGTGTCGTACTGTAGCCACGTCGCGACGCTAAGTGCAATTTGGGCGGCGCGACGCTGATCCCCATAGACGCCTATAAATAGAGCGCGAAATTTCCAGTTTTGTTGTACCATTTCCTCTCCCAAATCCTATGTAATTAGGGAGTTTCTCTCTCTCTAAGTTCTTTTTATTTAGTTTTTGTAATTTTTAACTAAGTTCTGTAATAATAATAATTTACTTTCTTTATTTTACAGTTTTTACTACTCATTATGAGGAGGTAACTTCCTTCTGTTAAGGTAAAAGGTAATTCTTTTACTATTACTTCTTAGATTATTCTCCCATAATTATAATATATTCAAGTTTTAAATTGACTTAATCAGGATACCGCCAGATTGGTCGGTGGGTAATAAAATTCATATTCCGCCTTTATGGCTGTTTAATTTAAATTCCGCCTTATGGCTGGTTTATTTTAAATTCCGCCTTTATGGCTGGTTTATTTTAAATTCCGCCTATATGGCTGGTTATTTTGATGTCCGCCTTTATGGCTGGTTATTTTTAAAATGATTCCGCCTTTATGGCTGGTTGTTTTTAAACTAATTAAATCAAAATACCGCCTATATGGCTGGATGAAAATGTTTTGCAAAGCTTATATTATATTATGGGAGAAATCTAATTAGTATATAGTAGAAGTAATTCCTTTTTACCTTAGCAATTTTATTTATTTCATTCTTTCAGCAGTTTATTTTACTGCATTTACTTTATGCAATTTTATTTTAAGTCTTTTAAGTTTTTAGCCCTAGTTATGTGTCGTAGCTAAGTTAGTTATCTAGGGTTGTGATGAATTTCAATTAAACTGGTTTATAAGGGTTAGATTATAGTTTGGGTAATTAAAGATTTATTTATTGAGTCTTAATCTTAAAGCTCTTTAATTAACTGGCCATTAATTAAATTGATTAGGTAAACTTAAAATGAACTAGACATAGGGATTTTAAGTTTAAGACCTTAGACTCAATAGCCCACGATCTTCCTTGAGGATAGATAACCCTTTAATAGATTTCCTTACAGGATAGGAATATACCTGTAGGGCGGGGGTAGCCATAATTGGAACTTAGACTTAATGAATCCAGGTAATGTGGTTGACATAGGAATATGGTTCAATTGGGTTATACTGGGTATTTGTAATTGACCATCGGAAGAGGCTTTTACATAAGTTAGTGTTCCAGGTTAATAAATTGATATTTTACCCAACTATAAGATAACTACTTCATCTTTAAATAATATTGAAATAAATCACAACCCTGGATAGTTTTTAATATTGAATTTCCTTAAAATCTACTTTTAAGCAATTTTAGTTATTTGTCTTTAAATTTAGAATCGTCGCCATTTCAAAACAATTAAACAACTTGTTAGATACTGGTAATCATTTGGTCCAATAAATTGATAACAAAAAAGTTTTAAGTCCTCGTGGGATCGATACTTTTTATACTACTTGAACGATACGTACGCTTGCGTTATACGTGTGTGTTTACGCCGGTCAGCGCCCCACACAGCGAAAGTGGGTCTAACTTAATGATATCAGAGATAAGTGTATTTTAAAATATTTAATGAAAAATAAATTCCAATACGAGTCCGTAGGAAAAAACGGGGACCAAATCAGAGTCCAGAAACTCCGGAATGGAGAAAATTAAGTTTTAGTGTTCGTCAGCCCTAGGAGTCACGATGCGCTGGCTTGGGGGTCGAGACGCTCTAAAGTGTGAGAGCAACTTCGAGAGCTGAACGTCTCAGCATCGTGACGTGGAAGGATGGGATTTGCGATGTTCCTAGGTCTGATACTCAGTGTCGCGACACTGGAGGGTCAGAGTCGAGCGCTCACCTTGGGTAGTGAGCAATTTCAACTTCAAATCAATCCTAAAACACTTCCAATTTTCTCCTATCAGTTCAATACAAACTTAAAATCAATTTTAACATCAAAACCAACCACAACACATGTTACAACTAACATACATGTATTCTAAATACACAAATGCATTTGTTTGAATTTAAACACAAACCAATTTAGAATCCCACTATGAAATATCTCATGAACAATTCTAGTTCACCCAAAGGTGGTCAAGTGATTATAGAATGGTAGCCATAACTCTAAGCTTTAAATTAGAGTTCCAAACTCTTATTAATTGTTCTATGTCCAACATAGACATCTTTGACTAAATTATAAACATATCGTGTTTATACTTTTAAAGAGTCCTAACACAATCTATTTGCCTAATTTCAACTTAAGCTATGTAATCATGCATCTAATACATAATTCATCACTATATGTTTCACTAATGAAAACTCACTAATGAAGAACATAGCTTAGGAGAAGATCAAACATTACCTAGTAAGCTTGATACAAAGATCTAATCTCCTTTTCATTGTTGAAATTGTTGGAGAACTTCCAAGGTTTAGCAAGCTTCATTCCAAGATCCAATCTTGATTCCAATGCAAGAAAGCTTCACTCCAAGATCCAATATTGATTTCTCCAAGATGAAATATTATAGTGATATTCCAAAGTATCTCTAAACACTTCTCTAACTTAGGCTAATTTCTCCAAGAATTACATGTTTTTAGCTTAGCATTCTCAAGCTCATTTTACTTATACTTAGCTTAAGCTTTTGCTTTTCTTAATTAAAATCTTCCTAAAGCTTGATATTTATAGCAAAACTTAGGCAATTTTTAATTAATAAAAGTTGTAATCAACTTTTAGGTGGGCTTAATCTAATTTGTCTAAATATATATAATTAGGTATGACTAATCTCCATTGTCCACCACTTTGATTTAATCCAATTAAATCAAGACAAGGATTAGGAAATAGATTAGTTCAATGTTTGTCATTTTGATTTAATCCAATTAAATCAAACTAAAACCACATATTATTACATACTTACAATTACCATAATATCCTCAAATGGTTGAGATAATTATGATTTTACAATTAAGCCCTTGTGTAATTATTGAATTAATCCAATTAGGTCAAAGTGAATAATAAATGTTATCCAATAACACTTGATTATGTTAGTTGATAATTATAATATCTAATATTATTTTTTATTCGGCTACCCAAGTGCTCAATGAGTACACTTCATATTGAGACTCTCTAAGTTTATACACGTTCTTCAAATAAGCCTAGCTAATATGTACGCAATTCAGCCACCTCCGAATTCGCGAAAAACACGAACGACCTTTCTGAACCTTACATGTCGAGGTCATCACATATGTTTAACAATCCCACCGTCGTAGGCTATCCGAGTTGTGCTTAGGAAATATAGAATACACCGTCAAGTTTCCAAGTCGTACATCTCATGTCGACATGTCTACGATTCTTTACAACTGATGTGATCCACCTTAGGTGATCGGCTTTGGCCAAAGTCTTAGGAATCGTGACTTACTCACATGGATACCTAAACCCCTTATGGTACACATACAGGCCGACAGATCCTATCTTACTTCGCACTTTATTACTGAGTGCATCGGTCCACATCCAACGAACATCTAGAGGTCAGACCATGAAAGGTTTCTGACATACATGGTATCAAAGTATGGAGGATCTTACACAAAATCAATGTTATCATATAGTCAAAGGATTACATATGATACTCGACTCGAGGAGATTCGTATTGACGGTGTTGTGTACTTTCAACTATTAGGAATCACTTGTAAGTCATTCAATATTCGGTCCAACTAATACCCACATTTATACGAGTTTTCAAAACTCATGGTACATCGGGTTAAACTATTGGAACTCCAATTCCAATATAAGACATGTGCTAGTCTTCTAGGTTATAGGAATTCGACCGTATTCCAAAACCAACGACTATGAATATATATACACTTTAAGAATAATTTACAATAATAATACTTATCCCAATATCGGACCACATATTGTCCAATATTATTACAAGACTATTCTAAGGTCGATGTCATTCTTAGCATATTTATACATCAGTCTAATATGTATAATGACAATATCATTAATAAGGTTTGAAATGAAAATGTCGTTATTTTATTAATAAATAATAAAATATAATATACTATACATTATCTGGATTGGCGCTCCAAGCATCAACTCCAACACCCATTACCTATTTTAGAATAGGTATGAGATGAGCATCGTCCGAACGGATCCTAACTAGTATTTCTTCATGAGGACATATAAACTGGCAATATAAATATAAACATATGACTCACTCTTAAACTGAAAACTTAATTAGAAATACGTAACTTGTAAGACAGAGAGTGCAAAACGTAAATTATAATGTGAAATCTGAAATAATTATATTGCAATTATAACAAAGGACGAAATATTCACTCACTGGTTTGATGTCTATATACCGACGTGGTAGAATGCAACTAGAGGAACTCATGTATGAAATCTATCATGTGTTCAAGTATGGTTAGCATACCTGAGCATAATAATTTTAAACATGCGCGTGAATGCCATGATGCATGAATATGTTGCAATGTGTGTATTTATGCTGACGGTGCTGACGTGTTAGCTTAAGATGTCTATATAACATCCTAAGCTATGTTTGAACATTGTTTAACTTAAGCTGAGCTGCTAACACTGCTACTAATGCACATGACGTGACATGCTCATGACAAGATAAAATGTTATTTTAACGTGACCAATATTGTCACTTAAAACACCTAAAACATAGCTAACAGAGCTTGCGGCCAAAACCCAAAATCGGCAAACTAACACGATAATTCCAACTTGCCTTGAAATTAATAGCTACAATTATAATGACATGATTCTAACTTAAAAAGACATATTGAAGCCTCATTGAAGGAAGATCTTCAGAGAACATCTGGCTGAAAACGTTAAATTTAGCACTAGCTAGGAGGCAACCCACACATTTATTTTTGTTTTCTTTACTTTACTTTCGTTTTATTTTATTTTTGTATGCTATTTGCGTGTGTAATAATTTGCATGTTTATCAATGCAGGTACTAGCACAACCCACACAACACGCGCAGTCAAATTCTGACCAGCATGAGCCTGATTAACTCTATGCACGGTAGTGTTGGTCCTCACTCTTTGTTTCTTTACGTGTATTTGGGGGTGTATGCATGTGTGCGTGTTAGTGTTAATTCATGTTGTTTTATTAAAAAAAATGGGAAAAAATAGAAAAAGATAAAAAAAAATATTTAAAAAATATTATTATTTTTATTTTTAAGTCATAGGTAGTGAAACATAAGTCTAATAATGAGTATGTTTGCCTTGATATGAAGTCTTAGAAAATGATAAATTCCCAATTGACTTTTATCCGATTTCTTGAGTAGGTGATTTAGGTTAGACTCGTAAGCACATAAAAGTAGGTTTCTAGTAGTGGGAGCCTAGGTAGTTAACAAAGTGACTAGTTGAGGAAATTATTTTAAGATGAATAACGTTTACTTAGATATCTATCTCTGTTTGTAATTATTTGTGATATATGGTATGGATAGAGTAGAAGAAAAAAAATCTTTTGATAAAAAACGAAAGAGCTAAAAAGAAAAATACTTTGGAAAAAAATAAAGATAAACCATCTATAACTGATAAGCATGAAGCTGTCCATGGGCGAGTGTTAGGACTACCATGAAGAGAAATACTACCTTAAATGATAGGTTGGTCAAAAGATAAAGAAAAAGAGATGTCATACCATATCGAGCTCAATAGGCAAATACATAACATTTTTGAAATATCTAGGTTGGTTTGACCTATCAGATGCCAATTTTTTAGACGAAATCACCTAATTGAATTACTTTGGAATCGAGATGTGACCAGACCTTTACACACACACACTGTGAGTCTAATTTAGATGATTTATTCAAGAAATTGAATTTAGATTGTATAGAGTACTTTGAAGGTTCTTTAATTTCATTGATAAGAATTCTTTGAGACAATATTATGTGTAACTATTATGATTGTTTTATGTGTTTTATTATTTTTGCATGATTCCATGTGTATGTTGAATGACGTTTGCAGGTGTCATCGCCGTAAGTCTTCACGAGACTATAACTCGTCCATTAGGGTTGCCTAGGGGTTTAAAGACTTGTTCCATACGCTAAATACAATCATGTCCCTACGAAAGTGACTTAGGTTAATTTAATTTAATTTGTTTTTTATTTATTTTATTACATTTTATTTTGCTCGAGGACGAGCAAAATGTTAAGTTTGGTTTTGTTATGAGCGGTTCAAATACATATATTTTCTGCCCATTTATCTTAATGTTTTGTGGGTGATATCAAGCTTTATGAGCAAATTGATGTGTTTTGGGTGCGTTTTTCAGGTAAAAAATAATATCATGACTCAACAGATTTAACTAGGTGTGAGAACGACAAGATACAGAGCAAATCAAGGATTATTTTGGAGTCAAAACGAGTATACTGAGGAGCGAAGCGCATCGACAAGCGCACATGAGCAAATTGTGACCAGAGAGGTGCTCAATTAGGCGCGTCGCGATGTTTTCCATTAAGCGCCGCGACACGCCAAGTGATGATGAGAATACCCCCCAAAACTCCCTATATAAGCACAAGTTCATCTCAAAAACCTAAAATTAAGCCTCATAATATATTTTGGAGACTTCAGAGCATAGAACGCCTAGAGCAAGGCAATAACGAGTGCATCAACGGTAATTGGAGTTTGAAGCCGAAGACTGCAAACGAGGGTTTCTTTCTTTCATTCTATTTAGCTTTATTTTTTATGCGTTCTTTGCATTGTAATAATGATTAGCTTATTTTTATTGAATATTATAAGTAGCTAATTCATTAAAACTAGGGTTGTAATGGATCATAAGCATGTTTAATTAATTTAATTATATATTTTTATTCCTTTGATTTTGTTATTTATTATTTATTATTCTCTGTGATTTGATGTTTATTTTATTTGTTTGGCCAACAATAGAATAATCTTGGTAAATCCTTAGGAACTCGACGGAGGGAATTTGGGTTAGCCGTGAGAATAAAAGCTTGTGATTTATTCGTTGAATATATTTCCCTTCAGGATAGACATATACCTGCAGGGCATGGCCTTAATGAATTTAATTTAATTTAATTAATATAGATATATATTTAATTGATTTATTCTGAATATATTTACATGATCATCGAAATAGGCTTGTGAATAATTTAATATTCTAGGTTAATAATTAGTAACAACAACCCAATTGAATAAAAGTGTATGAACTTATTCTGTGCATGCCTAGGTAAAGTTGCAACCCTATATTTTTCTATCTATAAGATTTTCCCGACATGTGTCATTTGCTTTGTATTTACTTTTCAATTAAAATCATCAAATCAATTCTATTTTTCAATAGTTTAGTTTAAGTTAAGTAGGTCAATATTGATATTAATAAGATAAATAATAAGTCCATGTGGGTTCGACATCCGACTTTTGTCACTGTATTACTTGAGTGATATGTGTGCTTGCATGCTAGATTTATAAAATCGCATTCACTTAGTATGAGTTGTTCTTGCAAAGATAATAACTGTTAAATCCATCATACATGAGTGGGGGATGATGGAAATGGATTGGGTTCAGGTCACCCATGATGGGTCAAACCTGGCCCACATCCATGTGGGGAAACTACCCTACATGTTCGGATATACACATGAGAAAGTTAAATAACTTCTCCATGTGATGGAAATGAGGAAGTTAAATAACTTCCCCAACCTGATTAATGAATCTTTGCAGAAAAAGGTTGTTAATTATGTTGTGATCATATATTTATTTCAATGTGTTTAAAAATAAATCGTAAGATCCTAAATGAATAATTCATGGATTTACATGGATTTGTTCATTCAGACTCCATAATCTCCCCTTCATATTCCACTACTTGCATATTGTTGCTTGAACATGGTGTGTGGTTTTATCGAACCAAAACCACTTCTTGTCCAGCCCTTAAGCGCTTCTTTCAACTTTCTCTTATTACCATAGGCTCTTTCTCCTCTCTACTTCTTACCTAAAATTGATTTCTTTTATTTATTTATTATGATTTGTTCTTTTTGATGCGACAGAGAACAATGTCGAGTTCTTGATGTGAATACTAATTCCCAACAAAGATGAATTAATGGTAAATTCATGCATTGTCACACCCATCCCTTCAGGTAAGGTAAGGGTGACAGGGATTCGTGAAACTGACAGAGTTTCTCATGTAAAACGGACTAATTCCCTGGATACAATATTAAAATACAATCTGTAACATCATCAATATATATATATATATATATATATGATTAAAAATATATACATCAATACATCAAATTAAGCTTTGTGCCCATACCAAAATAATACACCCACATAGGGAAGACATATCTAGATTCTTCATCTCAAAATACATATCAAAAGACACTCTACTGTTGGGCCAACCTTTCTTCAATGGCAGAATATGATGAAGAAACAGCGGGGAACAAAATGAAGGATCTACTAATCTTCTAAACCTGTAAAATTTAAGAAATGAATAAGCCCACGCTTAGTGCAATGAATCACAGTTTAGTGCCGTTGATAAACAAGTAACAATGCGGATCGAATAAGTCTTTCATAATATGAATAAATACATAAATCTAAAAACTATCCTATAAAATATTTCCTAGAAATCACAAATCACAAATCTTATTTCTCATAAATCCCATTATGTACAAGAATACTCTGCATAAAAAAATGATCATTCATGTATATATACACTCGTGATAGTACGACAAAGCTGGCAACATGGGGCATCCCACGAAAATAACTGACATCCGAAGTAAAATTGACAACATGAGACCTCGTCTTACTGCAAATAATCTGACTTGTATATGTACACGGAGTGCATCATAACATAAAAGGAATTTCTAAAATACATGCTCATTTATCTCAAAAATCATGCAAACTTTCTCATATATTACAAACTCATTATTTCAAACATAATCAATATTCGATCCGTTCTTTTATAGCAAAATATAAACTTTCTAAAAACTAAATTATTTAATGCATTACCTTGAAAATTCATTTTAGAAAACATATATAACTATGTACTTTGAAAAACATCAATGTTACAAGCTTATCCATGCATCTGGTGAGCTGACTACCGAGAAAAGAAATTACGCAGCAGGACCGTCCCTACCAATATTATCTCGATCACCTAAAGAAACATAAGAATATGTAGTAAGGAACATGATCCTAACTATATTACATAACATAATATGTAAGAAATGTGACTTACACGCTCTCGTAATCCTAACGAAATTTCGGCAGTATTATGTCTACAATACGAACTTCAATTATACAATTCATCCTCGTCAACTTACAATCATATTCAATTCGCAATATACATACATCCATAAACAAGTCAACATCATTAGCCCAAATCTCGAGCCTACAATAACTTCCCGCACACATTCTTACTCGATTATATTTTCCGATTAAGACTGTAATTCATTTCCAACCATATGGCAATCATTTATATAGTCTAAGTAAGTAAAATAATTACATTCCAAGGCTAATTATATTTCCGAACACATATATGCATAAATCAAATATAATGACGAATTACACAAAAATTGAGATTTGGAGGTCCGTTACTACTCGGAAAGTTTGGGATAGCATGGAGGGAGACTCGGGGAGATCATGGATGATTTTTTCAGGCACATGGACCCATGCGCCGCCTTTCCAGGCCGCGCGTGGGCCTTACACATCGTGGATTTTACCGCGCGTGAGCTGCACGTGCCGATCAGAATCTAGAATTTCCGGTGGTCGTGCGTTCGCTCACTCCCCTGGTTCCAATGTCACCGACGATTCGTCAATCGGAGTTTCTGATTAACGGGATATCGAGAAAAAAATGAAAAAAAAGTTTCTTATCGAGAAATCAGTGAAAATTGATAGTTTCCTGCGATAATACCACAGTCAAAATATTCTTCTCGTCGAACTCTATGATTTCCTTAAAAGATCTGGTCAAGATCAGCTCCGAATCAGACGGATCGAGACCATAATACTCTCTTTCTCTTCTCTCCCATAATTCTCTCTAGGGGTGTTCACGGGTCGGGTTGGGTTTTTCGATTTTTTTTATGACCCGATCAGGTCGGGTCATTTGGGTCTTTCGACCCGAAACTCGAAATTTGAGAAGGTGACCCGCGCGGGTCGGGTCAAAAAACTGCGGGTCGAATCGGGTCAACATAATATTTAGTAAATATAATATATCTATTTTATTGATACAAATATGACAAGATTTGTGTGTAGCTGAAATGACAAAGTCTTTGATTCAAATTGCTCAAGTTGGGATTCGAACTTGGGATCACACAAAGAGTAAGTAAATACTTTGCCATGTATCATTAAAAATATATATTATAATTATAAGATCATTTACATCGGGTCGGGTCAGACCCGAGTTTTCTGACCTAAACCCGTGACCCGACCCGAAATTTTGGGTCTGGTTCAAATTGACCCGAAATTGAATTTTAAAATTCCTAAACCTGATCGGATCGGATTAGATCGGTTCGAGTTGGGTCGGATCGGTCCGGATATGATCGGGTCCCGCGACCCGACCCTATGAACACCTAGGGGTGAGCAAAACCGATTTTGGTTCCGGTTCCGCATGAAACCGGAACCTACCCGGAAAAAATCGGTTCATAACTAAGTGGAACCGGAACCTACCTAATTAAATAGGGTACCATATTATTCGGTTCCAATTCGGTTCCGGTCCAGTTCCGAATTACCCTATTTATATAACATTGTTAAACTTTAAATTCACTTGTGATAAATAATTACATTTTTAAAATTTATATTTACAATAATTTCCCAAGACATTGTTACCCGATTTAAAATTGTATCTGATACGCATATTTGTTAATTTTTATAGTTTGTTTAGATTGAAAATTGTTATATAGAAAGTCTACGTTATTATGCAGACATGCCTCTGAACAACCTGTGCTACAGATTGCATTTCAATATACAGTTGTTGTGCCTCCTGAGGAACTTTCAAGTGCAAGATTAGGTTCTGCCAGTAGGTATGATTAATCTAATAGACTGGTTTCCTTAAAGTTTATATTTACTATAATTGTTATCTATGATAGATGCAGGTTCTACATTCGGGTATCAAATCGGGTATTGAATCCGATTCTAAATTCGGTTCCGGCTACTCTAGAACCGGAACCGGACCGGTTAAAAATCAGTTCCATCTATTTGGAACCGGAACCAGACCAATTACAACCGATTCTGGTTTCAAATCCGAAATTCTGGTCCGGTTCCAACCGATTCTGGATAGATCCGGAACCGATGCTCACCCTATAAACACCCCTAATTCTCTCTACCTTCCGAAGAGAGAAGAGAAAATTTTTGCTTTATATACTAATTTGAAAATACCATATCTACCCTCCTCACCGGTGTTTAAAATTGGGGTGTTACATGTATGATCCATTCGCCATCATCTTTATGGTTCTGTTTACTTTCGTACCGAAACCTTCTCTTGAACCCTAAAATCTGATCAGACCCATCAACTTGAACCGGCTTGGCTCCCTCCTCACCCTGCCACGCATCTGAAGCAATTTTTCTATATAATTTTTTAGCCTTTGGAGACTGTTTCTTTAGCCAAGTGAAAAAGTACAGATCTTGACCTTTCAGTAAATGGTTTCCTCCAAACATTTCCCAAATCACAGAAGGCTCATTGGAGCCATAAAGATCACATTCAATGATGGGAATATCACAATCTTCATAGAGAATAGGGTTTTGTGTAATCTTGTTGAAGAGGTAGAACTCCAAGAGTTCTTGTTCAATTGGGTAAAACCTGAACCCTACTTGAGACATTTTGTTTGGAGTACTGCCTCTACAACAAGATAACACAAAACCCTCCTATCAAGTTTCTCATTTTAAATTACAGTATTTATCATTAGGTTTTCAATTTTGAGAAGATTATACTCATGATTATTTTTGTGGACGCACTTGTATTTGCCATTGTCTATGATCTTTCTAGTTTAATGGGTCAATGGTTGCTTTTGTTGCTTCTCTGAAATAATTGAAGTTTTAGGGCTTAACCTACAGTAAAGCATGTTTGACGTCTGATCGTAAAATCATAAATTATTTGTCTTTCATAGAAATTCTGAGGTGTGGGCGTCAAAAAATTTACACCACAAAGTATTGGTATTGTGTGGTGCATCCGCATGAAAATTTCGTGCGGAATCCCGCACTACATAATGAATGTTTGTCTTCATATGTAATACAATGGACATTAATAGCACATTTTGCTTATATTATAACATAGAAGAGCAATTTGCTTTCTGTCCAGAAGGTCTTGTGTGGCCTTAGATAAAGAGGAATACTGCTAAAGCTTTATGGCAAACTAGGATACATACAATTGCTAAAATTTGGAACAATTTTCCTGTGCGGACATTCACATATACTAAAATGCCTATTTGAGGCTAGACAACACGATCTAGCTATAATATCATACTATATTGTAGCTAGACAACATTTTCTAGCTTCAAATCTGCATTTTAAAATTTCCCAATGTCTGCACTGATGGAATCTTTTGGGAGATCGGATCGGTAGTTACTAATTCATGATATGAAAATGATGGAGCAATGCCGACCAATCTTGCAACAGGGGTTGGTATTGCTCTGTTATTTTCAAAAACTTGTCTACACTAAGACCTCAATATCTTATTCATTTCCGATTGTCTAGACGAATTGTATTAATTGGCAAAATATGATCATCTTTGCTCTGTTATTTTCAAAAACTTGTCTACACTAAGACCTCAATAGGTATTCTTTTAGTTCAATATTTTCATCAATAGGTACTTTTTTGAATTTTATTTTTCTCAATTTCATCATATAGATAAATAGCCCTTGCTATTAGAAATTGAAGGGATTCTCCTTTCAAATTTATAGCTTTTATTTTTATGATTTTTTTTTTTAACTACCACATAGTATTGTGTCCTCAGTAGGGATGGCAGTGGGTAGGGTATGGTGCGGGTTTTCCATTACCAAACCCGCACCCGCATATGTAAATAAATTACCAAACCCGCACCATACCCGTTGCGAGTTTTAATTTTCATTACCAAACCCGCACCACATATAAAAATAAATTACCAAACCCGCATTGGTACCCAACGGATTTTTTGCGGGTTTTTAAAATATTGAATTACTTTGTGTTCTTAATAATACAATTTTTTTAATTAAATAATTTATTTTTAATTGCTAGCTGTAGTTTTCACATTTGTTTTTCATTTGACATATACAACATGCAATGTATGTATATATAGTACATAGATAACATAATGTATGAAAGACTCAGTACCATATGTTATTTTTTCATATAAACATAATTAAAACGAGTTCTTCCCTTCATAATTATAATGATCTAAGTTAGCCAACTCAATCGAAAATAAGCTAAAAAGTAATCACCAACCCTTGGTCATATTTTTTATGCTAAGTGTAATGAAAGTGATACTTACAAGGCTCAAATGGTGTAAGTGTAATGAAGAAGTGGGAAAGTTACTGAAGTTGCAGCAAACACTAGCTTATTTTGCTCATCTCCCGTTTCTGATCATGTGAACTTAATCCAAATTTTTGTATTATAATTTTATTAACAAGTGTGATTAAAAAAAAACAATAATAGTCATGCAAAAAATCTTCAGTTGGGCAGGTTGCGGGCTGCGGCTGAGTGGGAGTGTGGAACTGTGGATTAGTGTTTTAGGTTTAGGTTTTGTTAGTTGTTTTTATATGAATGTTTTTTTATATTGTCCTAAAAATATTAATTAATAAAAAATAATATTGCGGGTATGCGGATACCCGCATTTTTTTCTTAAATACCAAACCCGCACCGCACCCGAAGCGGGTTCTGCTTTAAATTACCAAACCCGCACCGCACCCACTTATATATTTACCAAATCCTACCCATTGCGGGCGGGTTTTTGCGGGTTTGCGGGTAAAATTGTCATCCCTAGTCCTCAGTGATGAAATGCAAAATGTTTATCTTTCCAATTTTATATCCATGGGCTTCATATCTCATTATATAGGCAGTAAGTTGCATAATGTGCTAATAAAGTAATAATTATTTGTTTTTTGTAGCCTTGCATCAACTACCATTAAATTTTGGAATCTAAACACTCGTTTATTTGAATGCATGATTGATGATTTGAATTTATTATTGAAAATTAGTGGGTGCAAGCTGAAGTTCTGAGTCAATGCTTTACTTTTGGCGGGCATTTGTTTTATTTCTGTTAATGTTCTGGATTTGTATCTATTCAATCTTCATATCCTTGATTGAATGATGGTGAAAAAAAAAAGAAGAGAAAGAGAAACAACGTATTAGTAGATAACAGCCTAAATTTTGTGAAGGTTGGTGTCTTGGTTATTTAGTGGTACTGCTTGCTTTAGCTATTTCTGTATGCTTTCTAATTTTATCAATGACTGATAGTTTTTGTTGTTTCAGTGCTAATTGTCTGTAGGAAAATGTGGTAAAATACAGAGTACTGGGGCCAATCCTGAGAGAATGAAAGGGTAAGGAAAAGTTTTATGGCTTAACGATCAGAAAAATATGTTGTTGATATACTTGTAGTATTTTCTTAATTTTAAGAATGTGCAGTAATGCACTTGCTGAATCAGAAGAGCCATCTACTTGTGTGTCAAGCATGTATTTATATGTTAAGGTGGGTTTTTATGTGTAGCCTAAGATATTGAAGAATACTGCCACTTGTAGGAATCTTTGTGGAAATAAGTATACTTGCGACCAAAGAAGTACACTTGTAGCAGTCTTGAATATACTGCTAGATTTTCCCAGAATCCATAGTTGTACAATGTTCAGGTTCCTAATATTGCTGATAGTGATCGTTGTCCCTTTTTTTTTTTTTGAAAGGGATTGTTGTCCTTTGATTTTTAACTCAAGTTCTTATGTTGGCAGGAATTGAGAATGGGATTATTTTCGCCCTATTTTATTAGAGCATCAACCCAATGTGTGAAAAAATAATATTTTTGATATCTTGTGGCCTTGTAGTTAAATGATATACTTGGCTCTATAATAATTTTGTCTTAAAGTTATTGGATGCCCTTGAATATATGCAGAATCTGAACAATTGTTTAGCTTAATTCATAGCCATTGCTTACCCTGGTCACCTATTTAGTTGATAGATGAATCTAGTATTGAAAGTAGGATTCATAGCTTCTATCATGCACCATTTTGAGGTACTTTGATTTCTTATGTTTTTCGTATGGATATCCAATACTCTAACCTTGTCTTCATGGAAATTGAGGTTTATCCTTTAATTTTTCTGGACATATCATTTGGGATTCAGTACATATTATTCTGAGTTTAATAATTAACTGTAAATTCTTTTTGGGGATTATATGTTAAATTAGCTTTCTAACTCAAATTAGAAATGCTACGAAAAAGAAAACTCAAGGTTAAGTTTGCCTGCGGGGACATGGCATTTCGTTATTTAGTTTCATGGAGTTCTTGCTGACCAAGCTCTTGTGTATGTTTCAGGTTCTGTAACAGTGTTAATGTCACTTCTTAACAATATGGGGGGTGGAAGACTGATAATTTAAAAAGTCAACGAGTATTTTCAAACTTTTGCATAATAAAAGGTGGACAGGTTATAATTTCCCCTTTTTTGTTTCTAATTTGGTATATTTTAAAAAAACAAAAAATGATTTGGCTTATAATAGTCTTGTGATGTTACATTTGTTATACACATTGTAAGTCCACATGGAATGGGGCTTATCTTATTGTTCATTCCCTGTTGACAATACAAAGATTATTAGTTCGCTGTCTGATATCCAATTTGTAGGCTTGAAGGATGGCCGCCCAGCAGACAAGGCTCCCACACTATGGGCTAGGCTTGTTCTCCATTTTATTAAAAACCCTTCCAACAGTTATAATTTTCATTTCCAAATGGATAAAAGGTGATATTATTAACTGCTCACTGTTTACATGGACCAGCAATCAAAAGTTTTGCTTTCTGGCTATAGAATAGTTTGTATAGAAGTAATATTTGCAATGAAGGGGAAAATGAAGAGTAGTTGGTTTCTTATTATATTTTTATTTAGATTAATTGATAGTCAGTTCTTATTAGATTTTCATTGAAGCTTACTAACAAATTGGATAATTTTAAAACATCTTTCCTTGGGGCCTGTTTTGGGATTGAGGTGCTGTGGTTTCTAATTCATGGCTGTTGTGAAGTGGAATCATTAGCTATGGAATATATAAAGACAGAGAGAAGTTTTGAGAATAGAGAATGTATTTTCCAAAGTTAACTGAACAAATTGTTAATACATAAATTGTGCTGTCTGCTTGTTCTGTTCAACTCATGACCCCGAGACTTCGGAAAATGTCAAGGAAACTAAAGTAGGACTAAACGGGGACAAAGCTGTCATAAAAGAGACTTTGTTTTGAAGAATAAAGACCAAAACGTGATTTTGTCCTCATTTAGTATCTTCAGGCGGTCTCTTATTCTCCTGCTGTTGCTGCTTGCTATCTGCCCTTTTGAAGAATATTTGTAGGATGCTTTGCTTTGCTTTGCTTTCTACTGTTTCTTCAGGTTTGACTTGACCTCATGTATTGCAGATGCTCGCCCAAGTCGATTGCAGGCTATCCATCCAAACATGCTCTGTTGTCATGGAGTTGATACATAACAGTGTATCCTGTTTTGGTTTGCACTGCTACAAAAATATGATTATAGGAAATATTTGTGAACAAATTTGAGTAAAGTAGCTCATTGAATTGGATCTTGGCCTTTGAAGCATCTTAATTCTTAAATTGTTGTTGAAGGTAATTTGAGATCTTCAAGTTTTGGGATTCTATTGTTGGCAGAGTTTTGACCTGATGAGGCTAGGCTTTCTTTTAAGTTTTATCCCATCGAACTGAAAAGGTTATGATTGATTTCCTTTAGGGGTTGAAGAACAGAAGAAAATACATTTGCTGATATGGTTTTTGCCTAAGCAATGTGGAGCAGCAGCTATTTTGGGCTGTGAATTGCTGTTTTTTTTTTTTTTAACGACTTTTCCTTACTGTTGATCTGTGGAAAGAGAGTTATTTAATCGGTGATTAATCGTAAATCGTTATTTGAACGATTTGATTATGCTTAATCCGATTTAAATTTATACAGATGATTTTAACTGATTAATCAGTCAATTTCTGAAAAATTATATGATTTCAAATTTTAATTTTTTATTTTTTTTTTCAATATTTTTTGGAGTTTAATTAATGATTTTATATTAAAAATAGAATGATTTCATTAAAAATGATGAAAAATATTTTGATTTAAATTAATTATTACATGGATGATAAATATTTTAGATTGTTTGGTATTTTTAATCATTAATGAATGATTTTTATTGATTTTTGAAAAAGTTTGAGAGATAATTTGGAATATTTTTTTTTATTTTTCAATCACTCTTCTCAATTAATCTCCGATTATTTTCGATTAATCGCAAATCGCTCGAGTTATTTGTTACCGATTTTCGATTAAACTGTCCAATTATGAAGTTTATGATTTGTTACTTATTTCTAGATTCTTCTCGTCAGCAACAAATACTAAGATGCATTTTCCTCATTTTCTCAGTGGTCAAACAGACTCTTTAGAAGTATTGCAATTAAATTCCATGTTTTCAACTGTTAGCTAATAACAAACACCAAAAATAAATACTGGTTATGCATGCTATATATAGTTTACAAATCACCACATCCAAGACGTAAGCATGAATTCAGGAATTAAAGTGAAACCAATCACAGAAACAATGTGTAATGACGCCTTCCGACAAGATATATAGAATGGAAATCCGGACGTAAATTTTATAGTTGATTCCGAATGGTGGGTACATGATCTTGCCATTCTATATATTACTGGCGTACAAGAAGTTATTTGGGCACGTTTGTTTTGTCCGACTCCATTTTTTTCCCCTAATATAACCTCTGAAGTTGATAGAAGCTCGAATAAATCAGAAATCTTCCTCTTATTGTAACTTCACTCATGAGCAACTGAACAGATATAAATTCTTCAAGAATGAAGGAGAGAGTTTGGATGATCTTTTGTATTATATATTATAAGGATATATAGATTATTAAATAATTAGTAATAATACTCATTAAGATGAAGCATTTCAAGAGGACACAAAACAATTTTTAGCTCAACTGGAAAGAAAGAAACAATGAAGATAATAAAAAGGGTAAATTTGCTGCTCAAGGTAGGATAACAATCATAATAATCAAAAGATATAAATGAATTTAAAACTTAGGCAAACCAATGGCTTTAATATATCAAGGGGATTGGATACATATATGTATCATATATAGCCAGCCATATCAGTCTAGATGAATTATATTTCTTACAAGGAATCCTTTTCGTCACTTGACTCACAGATACCCCGAGCAGAAAGTTCCTGCTAGTGTTCCGAAAAACAATAATCTGCCCGCAATTAGAAAGAATTAGCAATATTTTTTAAAGTCAACCCCTATAGACTCCAGAGGGATCTGCATTTTGAATAATCCATGGATGCTCTAGAAGCTTGTGTAGCGGCAGGCGCTGTGGAGAATCCTTGACGAGCATCTGTTTTGAAAGCGAAAATCAAAAAATCAGGCATACCGCTCTCTAACACACATCAAGTATGTAAATTGAATAAACCTGTGAGGTTTCAAGACAGAGAGACTAGACCTGGCTAATAAGGTCCTTAGCAGCAGAAGAGACAATTGGTTTAGGAGGGAACTTTAAATCTACTTGCACAATCCTGGAGAGGAAAATAAAAAGAGAGAGAGATTCATTATAAATAATACAAAATAACAAAACATTAGGCAGAATAAAACACCTTACTGCCGCCCATGACTATGAAGCTTAAACAATTACTTGCAAATTATGCTTACCTTCTATATGTGTCGGAGTGTTCCTTGGCCTCAAAAGGAGGGACCCCATAAAGAAACTCGTAGCACAGAACACCAAGGCTCCAGATATCAACACTAGCATCATGTTCGACACTTTCCACTGTTCATAAGGAGGTGAAATTGGATATTGCTTTTAAGAATTTTCAAATAACTAACCACCATATAATATTTATGTCTAGGTAGTAGCATTAGAGTGAGTGAGTGAATGAAATAAATATTTATGTTTTACTTTACATACCCATCTCAGGTGGGAGGTAATCCAGTGTGCCACACATGGTCCGTCTACGGTTAAATGTATGCACTGACCATCCAAAATCTGCAATCTTCAGCTCACCCTGACAAAACCCATATTGATTGATTAACAGACATGTTTCACCATCAACAAAAACATGACAGAGATTATAAATCACCTGCGCTCCGATTAACAGGTTCTCTGGCTTGATATCTCTGTGTATTACATGCTTCCCATGACAATAGATGAGGGCCCGAGCTAATGATGCAACATACTGCCAAAGGACCATATGCACACACATTAAAAATGATAACCATGTCATAAAAAAAGAGAGATTGTACAGAAGTCCCCCTAATCTGTTAGCCTAACAAATAAACGACATGATATTGACACATACTTCTACAGTCTTGCCTGATTGAAAACCCAGTGAAAACCTGAAAAATCAGGTTCCTGGGAGACAAAAGACTCAGAGGTAGAACTTACAGTGGCAGCACGCCTTTCACTAAAATATTTACACTTTTGAAGCTCCTTGTAGAGTTCACCCTTTGCTGCATATTCTAATATCAAATAAACTCGTTTCTGCAGCAATTCCATGAAAAGAAGAAAAAGTAAGCATTATAATCATATTGCCTTGGGAATTTCCAACTTGAACCACACATGTATGAAATTAGTAGTTCACCTGATCATAGAAGTAACCATAAAGCCGTAATATATTCGGATGTCGGAGATGGCTCTGTATTTCAACTTCTCGTCGCAGCTGATGTTCAACCTGAGACTGCTGCAACTGGCTCTTAAATAGCACCTTTAGAGCCACAATGTGATTGCTCTGATTTGTTAAGAAGAAAAGTGATCAGATTGGAGAGAGTAATTACCATTGCATGTGAAATGCAAGAAATACCACAAACGATGAAGCAGCAACATATGTATATCATTAGTAAAAAGAATACTAGCTGTTCGTGATGCCACATTAACCTTTGTCCTCTCGGATAATTTATCAAGAATACAAAATTACCAAGGATAAAAGAGATTGCTACATAATTAAACTATCATGGCAAGACACTAAAAGAATGACATCTCAGCAACCAAATGAATGACATTTCAGACACAACCCAAAGAAGCAAAGTTTCTACCAATCAAACGACTTCTATCAACCCCAAAAGCTGAAGGAATAAACAGTTTGCAGCAGCCTCTTAAATAGCACTTTTAGAGCCATAATGCAATTGCTCTGATTTGTTAACAAGAAAAGTGATCAGATTGGAGACAGTCATTACCATTTCATGTGCGATGCAAGAAATACCACAAAGTGACAAAAGATGGAGCAGCACCGCAGACATATGTATATCATTTGTAAGAAAAACACTATATATTACTCTGTACTAGCTGTTGGTGATGGCACATTATAATCTTTGTCCTTTAGTATAAATTATCAAGAATACAAAACTACCGAGGATAAAAGAGATTGCTGCATAACTAAACTATCATGGCAAGACACTAAAAGAACGACATCTCAGCAATCAAATGGATGACATTCCAGACACAACCCAAAGCAAGAAGCACAGTTTCTACCAATCAAACAACTTCTATCAACCCCAAAATCTAAATGAATAAACAGTTCGAAAATTGCAAATAATTTGTGCAACTGCAAACAACACTATTCTAAAAAAGGACCTAGGCAGTATCTGGCCATTCCGATTATGCATGAAAACGGTTGCTAGGCGGCAGCCTTTTAAATGGTTTTTTTAGAGCCATAATGCAATTGCTCTAATTTGTTAACAAGAAAAGTGATCAGATTGGAGACAGTAATTACCATTTCATGTGCAATGCAAGAAATACCGCAAAAGATGGAGCAACACCGCAGACATGTGTATATCATTTGTAAGACAAACAGTATAAATTACTCTGTACTAGCTGTTGGTGATGGCACATTATAATCTTTGTCCTTCAGATAATTTATCAAGAATATAAAACTACCAAGGATAAAAGAGATTGCTGCATAACTAAACTATCATGGCAAGACACTAAAAGAACGACATTTTAGACACAACCCAAAGCAAGAAGCACAGTTTCTAGTAATCAAACAACTTCTATCAACCCCAAAAGCTAAATGAATAAACAGTTTTTATAACTAATATTCGAAAATTGCAAATAATTTGTGAAAACAACACTGATCTAAAATTAAAAAAAGGACCTAGGCAGTGCAGTGCTTGGCCGTTCCGATTATGCATAAAAGAGATTGCTGCATAACTAAACTATCATGGCAAGACACTAAAAATTATCTGATAAATTGGTAGTTTTATATTCTTGATAAATTATCTGAAGGACATTTTAGACACAACCCAAAGCAAGAAGCACAGTTTCTAGTAATCAAACAACTTCTATCAACCCCAAAAGCTAAATGAATAAACAGTTTTTATAACTAATATTCGAAAATTGCAAATAATTTGTGAAAACAACACTGATCTAAAATTAAAAAAAGGACCTAGGCAGTGCAGTGCTTGGCCGTTCCGATTATGCATAAAAGAGATTGCTGCATAACTAAACTATCATGACAAGACACTAAAAGAACGACATTTCAAACACAACCCAAAGCAAGAAGCACAGTTTCTAGTAATCAAACAACTTCTATCAACCCCAAAAGCTAAATGAATGTTTTTGTATAACTAACCTTAGAAAATTGCAAATAATTTGTGAAAACAACACTGATCTAAAAAAAAGGACCTAGGCAGTGTTTGACCGTTCCGATTATGCATAAAAGAGATTGCTGCATAACTAAACTATCATGGCAAGACACTAAAAGAAGACATTTCAGACACAACCCAAAGCAAGAAGCACAGTTTCTAGTAATCAAACAACTTCTATCAACTCCAAAAGCTAAATGAATAAACAGTTTGTATAACTAATATTCGAAAATTGCAAATAATTTGTGAAAACAACACTGATCTAAAAAAAAGGACCTAGGCAGTGCTTGGCCGTTCTGATTATGCATGAAAACGGTGTCCGGCGATTAGGCAGTTCTAGGATGGTCAGGTGGGTCTAAGCGGCCACCTAGGCATACGTTTTTTTACCAATTTTTTGAATTAAAAAAATATATATATGGTGCCGCGTAGCATATCCTTTTGTGTGCCGCCTAGAATCCGCCTAGAATGTTTAGGCCCTCCCACCGCACGCCTACCGCCTAGCGTCTTTTAGCACATTGGAAAACAAACAAGCAAACTTACCCTTTTCTCTCTGGCCAAATACACATGACCGAATTTTCCTCTACCAAGAGGCTTTCCTATGTCAAAGTCATTAAGCGTCCATCTTTTTCTGTCCTTTGCTGAAACCTCTGAAGAAGCCTGTAAAAAAAATTAAAAAAATAAACCCCAAAATTAAAAAACCCTAGCATCATCTAAATATCCATTTTTTTTAACACACAAACACGCATGCATACATACATACATATGTTATCGGGATCACGGCATTCGAAAAAATCAAAATAAATGATAACCAACATAATTAAAACCCTTTTCAAGATTCAAATTTTTAAGGAACATTAAAGCATATAAATCATGAATCAGCAGTCGCAATCCTAGAAACATTACCTGGAAACACAAATCAATTAATTCTGCTCAATTAAGAGTTAACTCAATGGACATAACATGAAAGTGCAAAAACTGTCTTAATTCAAGGAAAAACAAAAAAGAAGAGAACCCCCAGTTTATTTTCCAAGAAGACGAAAATACGAAAAAAATTAAAAATAAAAATAAAACCCTGAATTTTAAAATCAGATAATTCAAGAACCCAAACACAATCAAAATTAAAACTTTCTTCTAAATAATTATATAAATTTACCTTCTCTTGCTCTGCAGCAGCAATCGCCATTGGGAGAGAGGATTAGAGAGAGAGAGAGAGAGAGAGAGGGATTGATTGATTGGAGTTGAAGAGGGACAAAGAAGGAAACGGATCTATTGAGGTGTTTTTGAACAAGACATTGCTATAACGGTCATATTAGTACGGACAGCCACGTGGTCCAATCCCGCTCAAGACGCTTTTCAAATTTTTCATTTTTTTAGAGGAGCGTCTTTGCTGTATTCACAAAAAGGGTAATGCTCCAGTCACTGGCCGTGACCCTAATGGTTCAGAGTACGTGATATAATTCGAGACAGGTATATTAGCTTTAGATTTCCTTTTTGTTTTGATCCAACGGTCCAGGTGGGGCTGTGATATTGTTGTTAGTGGGCTTGTCTTATTTCAGTGGGACCTCCATTAGCATGTGATCAAGGCCCAGTTTCTGATTCCACGCTACCCGTTGCGTACTGGGCCGATTCTTCATGGGCTCGTTAAAAACACGACTTGTCGACTATTTGATTGAATTACACACGACTTGTCGTTCACACGCAATCATATATTAATTCCTTGCATGCAAATAATATTTGCATCAACACGACTACACTCATTCAGAAATTCCGAACCTCTTGCAAATAGTATAAATTGATGTGTCAAAACAGAATTAGTTGAATAAAAATACAAAATAATAAAAATAAATTCTTATAAACAATACTGCTATGTCATATCAATATATAAAAAATAATTTGGATAAATATTTGTAGCCCTAACTTAAATATATTGTATGAAAAATGTAATTACTTATAAGTTTTCTATACTATTTTAGGTGTTATATTATTCATTTTAACCATTATAATAATTGAAATAAAAATATATTTTCATTAACAAATGTTGATGGTGGTTTTCAGTCCCGATAAACTTCGAAGTCTGAAGAGGGGCAAAGTGAGTTTTACACTTAACAGATAAAAGCCTAAGGTCATTGTGAAGATGAGAGATCAGACAAAAGGGCCTGGGTCCATGGGGCATAGGCATCTGGCCCAACGAGGAGATCAAAATTAATTTGCACTTGATGCCCGACCCGAGGTGGAAATATGTTCAGAGAAAATGAGGGGAGTGAAGCTCTCAGCACCGACCCGACCTGGTGGGACTAGTCGATCATCTCAATTTCCCGACCCGAGGATTCTTGTAGGGGTTGTAACATTGTAATCTTAGATGGGAGACATAAGCCCTAAACAAAAGTTTGGGTTTACCAAGGATTGATGAGATAGAAGTAGGTCAGCGGCTGATGGGACGGAGTAGGGCTGCGAGCTCATTGACTGACACACGCAATCGAGTGGGAGCATTTATAGTACAAGCTGGCACTGTGGCATAGCGTGTAGCAGTTACCAAAGTGGCATGGTTTAATGAGGTGTCAGATGGCAGAGTTACTTTTGGCAGAGTGGTTGGGGAAGAGAGTCTGTACAGCGATGGCAGGTTCACGTGGCTGACGTCACGAGTTGGTGTAACAGTGGAATTGGACCTAGTATATAAAGGAGTTGAGAGTCCATTGTAAATGGTTGGTCAATTATTTTCTAGTAAGAGATAGTTGTTTCTTCACTTGTAAAAGAGAGAAAAGAATTATGAATTAGAGAGAGAAAAAAAGGTCGGTCAGACCCGATGTGGTAATAAAGATTTCATTTTTCTTGTGCCCGTGGACGTACGTTGGATCCATTCTGCTGAACCACGTTAAATCATTTATTTTATCTGTGTGATTTCCTATTTGCCTGCTAGGTTTGTCTTTGGTTCCAAATAAACCAAACAAATTCACAGTTGAGAGAGGTTTGTTCGAGAAGTGATTTTCCCGAATTACCCCTGGAACGAAAAATAGTTGTCAACAGTTGGCGCCATCTGTGGGGAACAGTACAAGAAACAGTAAACACACTAAGGTGATGGTAGGATACGGGAACCTCGGATCTTCAGAGGCTTCGACGACAGAGTGGATGGAGAAAATTGAAGAAACCATACAAAGTGAGAGAGAGAATGCTCGAAAGGAGAGAGAAGCGACCCAAACTTTCATGAAGGTCATGTTGGAGAAGATTGAGAGGTCAGAGAAAAGGACAGGGATAGAGAGGAAGAAAGTCCCGGCGGAAGGAGAAGAGAGAGAACAATGGGACAAAAGTCTGTGTTTACAATAGCGAGGGGAATGACATTGGTCGGGGATTCAAACCAGGCAAGAAAGAATGATTGTCGGATTAAAGGTTCGGAGATTCTAAAGATGGAAAGGGCTCAAATGATCCAGAGGCTAGACCGGTGCCCATGATGTTCACTGAGGAAGACGCCCAGGGGGTCAACTACCCCCATGATGATGCACTGATAATTATGGCCAATATCGGAGGGGCTGAAGTAGATATGATATTGGTAGACCCTGGGAGTGCGGTGGATATAATCGTCAATGAAGCTTTAGAAGATTTGGGTGTGGAGTACACCACTTTGATCCGAGACGTGATACCGTTATACGGGGTTTAAGGGATCATCTATAGTCCCGCTGGGCTGGGTGCAATTGACTATGACTATAGGGACAACTCCCTTCACATGGATCATTATGATTGATTTTACAGTAGTAGATTACATTAGCAGCTATCAGGTGATCTTAGGGAGGCCCTTTATGATGAAATCAATGGCAGCTATATCATGCTATTACCTGAAGTTGAAGTTTTCGACCCATGAGAGGGTTGGAGTAGTTTGCGGAAGCCAAAAGGTGGATGGGAGTTATTTCGCTGTCGTTTCTAAGGAAACATTATGTATTGAAAAAGTAGGCGCAAAGAAGAAATAAATGGAAGGAGATGCTGCAGAGGTAGAGTCAGCTGATCTTCGACCCGAGGATCCCGCCCAGTTGGGGGCTGGGGAAGAGCTGGAGCTGGTGGAACTTTTCAGCATTGGAAAAATAATAAAGGTCGGGGTAGGATTGAAGCCGAGCTTGAAGAGGCAACTTCTAGGTTTTCTGAAGGAATACACAGACGTTTTCGCATGGGGACACGGATGTTGGGGTAGATGTGGAACCCCTATGGTCGGATTGGTACACCGCGCAGTGAAAATGGGTCTAACCCAAGGATATCAGGGATATATGTATTTTAAAATATTTTTAATGAAAACTACATTCTGATATGAGTTTTTAGGAAAAAACGGGACCAAATCGGAGTTCGAAAACTCCGAAATTGAGAAAATGAAGTTTTAGTGTTTATCAGCCCTCAGAGTCGCGACGCGCAGCCTTGGGAGTCGAGACGCTCCAAAGTGCGAGAGTAACTGTGAGAGCTGAACATCTCGGCATCGCGACGCTGAAAGAGTGGGAGTCGCGACGCCTAGGTCTGATTCTCAGTGTCGCGACGCTGGAAGGTCGGTGTCGCGACTCTCCCCCTAGGCGGTGAGCAATTTCAACCTTCAAATCAATCCTAAATACTTCCAATTTTCTCCTATCATTTCAATACACCTTAAAATCAATTCTTTTAGCAAGAGATAGTTGTTTCTTCACTTGTAAAATAGAGAAAAAGAGGTCGTTCAAACCCGAGGTGGTAATAAAGATTCCATTTTTCTTGTGCCCATGGACATAGGTTGGATTCATTCCGCCGAACCACGTTAAATCCTTTGTTTTGTCTGTGTGATTTCCTATTTGCCTGCTAAGTTTGCATTTGGTTCCCAATAAACCAAATAAATTCACAGTTAATGAAGGTTTGTTCGATGAATGATTTTTCCGAATTACCCCTGAAATAAAAAACAATCGTCAACAACATATGAATTCGTAACATAATAATTGAAATATTCAAAGTATCAATACAAAACCAGTATTTTTATCGATACAAGATGGGTACACGTGTGGAATTCCAAACATACAACTAGAAAAGAATTCTTAGAGTGGTGGTGCTACTAACACTCCACTAAAATTCTAATAAAACTCAATTTCAATTGAAATTCCGAAACTATCCTTAATTGATGTTCATTTCATCTTCTTGATAAAACCCCTTCATTTTCAATCACAGCAACATGATTTTCCCCAAATTTATCTTCAATTAATAATGGTAAATCCATCCATTTTTTTTTGAATCAATCTAACAATAATGGCGCCTCACATGTTTTCATATGCAATCAATCTATCTTAATCTTTTCTTAAGTAATACTTCGTCATGCAACGACCTTGGCTCGGTAGAGTTAATTTTTACAGCTAATTTGTCAATTGGAATTATCAAATTCTAATAAGCCTTTGTTTGGTTGCATGAGAATTAGATTAATAGTTGGGACTTGTTTTGTCTCTAATTCATAGCCATATATTATTTCTTAAAACTGATTATTAATATATCTGATTAGCTCAATTGATTCGAAACGTGTAAAACTTCAGTATTATGGTATAAATTGGAATGCTTTTGGCACCACCATAAGCGTTTTCAAACTCTTATGAAAATAAGGATTTGGGGTTGTTTGAGAGTTTATAGGACCCGATCCGATAAGGTCCCTACATGTGAACCCAACCTGATTGAAGAGTTAAAGGGCAAAGTTTTGATAAGTATTATCTGTCTCGGTGTATTGATCCGAGGAACAAAGATGAGATCACATGTTGACTATTATTGGGCTCGAAAGTCTTATCACGGACCTAGTGAAAATGCCTTTTCGATTGCTTCGGGGGCAATGGCGGTGTTGCAGTGGTCTGAGGTGCTGGGGCTGGAACGTGTCTTTGTTGGGAGATTGGAGTTGTGAGTCGGGGTCAATTCTCACTAGGCCCACTTTGGACTCTTCTTTTGTTTGCTTTGGCCATATGAAATGGGTTAAACCTTTTCACAGACATTGCCGCATCAAGAAAAAATATGAGGTTAGAAATTGAAACATATGATCGAGTCAAATAAAGAGCAGAAAGTAAAAGAATAGTAAAGCAATAAAAGAAGGTCAGCCAGTCAGTCTACCAGGCTGTTTGCCGGCTGGTGGAGGGATCCTCGGTATAAAGCCTGTGTCGGAGAAGAATAAGGAGTTAAATGTTGGAGTTTGTGCTTGGAGTGTCAATCCGAATAATGTATTGTACATTATATTTTATTATTTACTAATAAAATAACTACATTTTCATTTCAAATCTTATTAATGGTAATGTCATTATGCATATTAGATTGATATATAAATATGTTAAAAATGACATCGACCTTAGAATAGTTATGTAGTAATACTGGATGCTGGGTGGTCCGACATTAAGATAATATTACTATTATAAATTATTCTTAAAGTAAATATTCATAATCGTTGGTTTTGGAATACGGTCGAATTCCTATAACCTAGAAGACTAACATCTGTCGTTTATTGAAATTAGAGTTCCAATGCTTTAACCCAATGTACCACACGTGATTCCTAATAGTTGAAAGTACACACCACCTCAATAGGAATCTCCTTGAGTCGAGTAGCATATGTGATCTTTTGATTATGAGATATCATTGATTTTGTGTGTGATCATATACACTTTGATGCCATATATGTCAGAGATCTTTCATGGTATGACCACTAGATGTTCGTTGGGTATGGACCGATGCACTCGTTAATCAAGATAGGATCTGTCGGCCTGTATGTGTACCATTAGGGTTTAAGTATCCATATGAGTAAGTCACGATTCTTAAGATTTTGACCAAAGCTGATCGCCTAAGGTGGATCGCAAATATCAGAAATAATATTCTGATTAGTTGTAAAGATTCGTGGACATGTCAACATGAGATGTGCGCATCAAAAAATTGACGGGGTAATCTATGTTTCCTAAGCATAACTATGATAGCCTACGGCGGATGGATTGTTAAACATATGTGATGACCTCGACTTGTATAGTTCAGAAAGGTCGTTCGTGTTCTTCACGAATTCAAAGGTGGCCGAATTACGTACATATAAGATTAGCTTATATGACAAACGTGTCTGGACTTAGATAGTCTCATTGTTAGTGTTCCTAGAACATGCCAAGGATCTTTAAGAGTGATTCATGTGTGAAAATTACCAAAGAAAGTTGCGGAAAAACTTCCATTGGTTGGATGAGATTTCAAAACTTTTTCTTTGAAGATGGAAGCTCCAAGCTTTCTTAAGTGTTTCCAACACTTGGATGAGTTTCCCTATCACCTTATTCAACTCCTTATGTGCTAGCAAGAACAAGAAAATGAAAGAAAATTTTCTCAATGTTCGGCAATGGAGGTAGGGAGAGAGAGAGAGAGAGTTGTTTTTGTTTTTGTTTTTTTTTTATTTCTAAAATCAATTACCAATTCCAAAAAATCAAAGTTGGTATAAGTCATTCAAAATAAAATACAAAGTGTGTTGGTTTTGGTTAGTGTACAAAACAAGCAATCCAAGTTTTTCACTCAACCTTTAACAACTTCCATCACTAGTCAAACTTGTTGATGTAAATCAAGTGGGTCCCACCACTTTTAAATTCCAAATTTAAGTCGAACAACCAACACGCAACTTCGATCGGGCCCGGGTTCGTTTAATTCCGAATGAAACGAATTTTTCGTTGCGACATAATTAAATATAATTTAATTAAATAATAATGCCTAGCATAATTATTACGAAAGTCGCTTGCAAATTAACTCTAAATTAATTCGTTCGCCCGAATTAAAATCCAATTTTAATTCCGCATTGAAATCTAATTTCAATTAATATATCCAATATATTATTTAATCGATTATTTCCAAATTAATCGTTCTCTTTCTTCTAATCGAATTTTATCCCAGATAAATTCTTACCGTAATTAATCCCAGATTAATTTTCTCTCTCTCATAATTAATCCCAAATTAATTCTATTCGAGTCAAATGTCATCGGTGAATCTTCGGTAAGTGACCCAAGAGTGTTGGACAATTATGACCCATATCGTCACTATTTGTACAGATCATGGTGTTGTTGTACAAATTAACTATGTGACAAAAGAGATTGCACTCTTATCATTTGTGATTAGATCACCTACATGTATAAATGATAGGAGGTCTCTGTGATTTGTTCCTGGATTGAGAATGATATGAGACAGTATCAATTCACGAAGGATAAATCATTAAATATCCCTAGTCAGAGCATTGTCAAGATTAGACATCGATAAATGCGTAAAAGACTAGTATTACACTTGTGAGCGTTGTGAGGGCACAACGGCATAGTTCTCATATATTTGGGTATAGGATACTCATGCAAGTGTAATAGGAGGTTGTGTTTTACCGATGGTATGGGAAACAGCTTCGCTCTGGATAGACCCCCTCGGAATTCCATTGGTAGTATGACTATGTGTCTATGGAAGTCCGAAATCAGGGTAGGTGTATTTGGTCTTAACCTGAGACTTGCACCGCTAATACTTGCGACAATCAATATACTTTGGTTGCGGTCGTCCATGACTTTAATAGGTTCTGTGTACTCCAATGCTGGGTATATTGAGAATCGTAGTGTGTTGGGTGTGATGTCAAGACGTAAGTATCACTCCAGTCATAATGGAGATTATGGTCACGTAGGTGTAGGGGTTTTTAGGGGTAGAATCCGGTAACGCAGCGGAAGCGGTGGAAAATCGTATTTTTCCGATTTCAAAAATTTTTCTCGGATTAATTAAATAAACATATTTATTTAATATTCCAATAATCAAATTATGAAAATAAATTCAATAAATCATATTTAAGTGAATTTACTGAATTGCCCTTACACTTGGTATTTTGTCCATTTTAGTCCGAAATTGATCTAATCAATTTTGAATGATTCTAAATCATTTCTAAGATGAACTTAGCATGTTCAAAACATCAAAACACCAAAAGCACCAAAAATCCCAAAATCTATTCATTTGGCCGAATGTCACCTAAGGTGGGCATTTTGTCCATTTGGTCATTTCATGCTTCAAAACACATCCAAATGTAATCCAATCAACATGAAACTTTATATGCATCATATACACACCCAAATACACAACATATATGAAAATCCCAAAATTTGGAATTGGTCAAGAACCCTAATTTTTCAATTTCCTCAAATTGGACAAATTAGACCAAATTGGTTAAATCCAACACTTCAATCATCTTTCTTCCATCCAATCAAAGTCTCAACACAATGAAACAACTCAAGATCAAATCTAGGTCATCTAAGAGTGGGTCAACAACTCTAGATTAGCAACAAGGTTTCCAAAACTTAAAAGAAAGCTTATAACTACAATAGTCACAATCTTCCTTCATCACACATGCTCAACACTTTCACCAAAACTTCCATCAAAAAAACACAAAGAATAAAGAAAGAAATAACCTAAGAACATCATATGTTAAAGCCTAGATCCTAAGGAATATTTTCCTCTCTAATAGTAAGTTGGAAAAACTTACTAAAATCCAAGCTTTCTTTGGTTTCTTCTTTCTTTCTCACAAGCTTTCTTTGGTTTCCATTAATGGAGTTTTATTTTAAAGTGAATTAGGTTAGTAAATGAAAGTGAAATGAAAACAATATATACTTGTTGCATAAAATGCCTTGGCCGAATTTTCAAATACAATGCACCAAGTTCATTTCAATTTCATTACACTTTAACTTATCAACTTTAATAAATATCTAAAACACTTTAAAGATATTAATATAAAGTCAACAAAGGCAACCAAGAAAAATATAACCCTTATATTCTTAAGGTATGGCCGAATTTAACAAGAAATAAAGGAAAAAGATATTTTCATTTTTCAAACATTTTTGAAAATATCTTAAGAAGTCAAAATCAATTTGACAACCATTCCTTTAATGTATAAGTCAACATTGCAACTTATAATCATTTCCTAACTTTATCATTTGGTGATATATTTATATTTTAATTATATTAATATTTAACAAATAAATAATTAAATAATTAATTAAATACAAATATATCAAATATATGTATTATATTTACTTTAATATATCTCAAATACATATATTGATGATATATGTCAAATACCTTTATTTGACTATTTATTAATGTGTATTTAATAATATCATATATTAAATACAAACCACATTAATTAGGAAATGACGGTTCGGCCCGTTCGCATGTATTTTTCGTTTAACGATTAAACGATTTATAAATAATCATCATTATTCATAAATGTTGCTCTAGTGCTCTACGAGTATGTTTCATTATTGAGACTCTCTAGATTCAGGTATATCCGTCACAAAATCCAATTTCATGTGCATAATCTATCCACCCGTAGATTATGACGACGGATAAACTAGCTGAATCATACAGGTCGAGGTCATTGCATACGTATAACTCCGTCACAGGTATCCAGATAATCCCAGAGATATAGATGTAAACGTCAAATCTCTATAGGTATTATCTCGTCGACGTATCTATTAGCAATCTCTAAATAACACTCGGAACTTACTTCCGATGTATACTGTGGCCACAGATTTAACAGACTGCTAAATATATATGGACTACCTATGCTCTGTACACAGAACTGACGGATCCTATCTTGACACACACAGGATATCCTGAGGATCGATCCACACCCAACGAACAGGCGGAGGTCTGATCTAAATAGATCGGTGACGTGACTGCCATCTAAGTGTGGAGGATGTCTCATACATCCACAGTGGTGTCTCAAGTCGAAGGACCACTATGCTACTCAACCCGAGAAGATTCTTATTGACGTTGGCGTACCATCCATTAAGAATCTTCGGTGAGCCGTTCAGTGTTTATCCACTATAAACACCTACACGTCTATACGAGTCTCCCCAGACTCATGGTTCATTGGGATAAACCATCGGACCAAGTCTCGATATACGACATGTACTGGTCTCAACAGATTTGACTAACCGACCCGTGTTAGCAAATCTTGACCATGAACTTTATTTGATAATATATATCTATAGCAATGACACTTCCCAATGTCAATTACAAACTAACTTTGTAACTGTGTACTGCATTATATATTATCGGGCCTTTGTCTAATATATACATATCACTAAACCACATTTAGTTTCAATCTAATCGTAATCAGATCGAATACGTATATAAAAAAAGAGGTGCAACCATAAATAAGTAATATTATGGAATAAGGGGATGTTCGTATTCATGAATCAGACATAAATACGGTCCGGATTGGCGCTCTGAGCACCAACCCCAACAATTTCTCCCACTTGCTCTAGTGCCAATCCACGGTATCATATACACGTCTCAATGTGTATCATATGCACATGGCCCTCAAAAGCTCACCAGTACTAAGAGAGGCAAGAAACAAGTCCGCTATGAAATATTGAGTTTGTCAAACAAACTCCATCGTTTCCCATAGTCAGCATCATTCATATTTTGTAGAATCTAGATTATACATTAATATGACTATGATGCTACAGCTACTGAGTTGTCCAAGTATTTAAGGATCAAATCCAAAATACTATGAAGACAACCGCAAGCACAATAACAATTTAAAACTTCTAATTTATAAGGTCACTATGCAACTTCATAAGTCAATACTTCATAAGTTGCATTTGATTCCACTCAGTTAGTAGAATCCTTCGTGACACTCCCACTGCATCTTTTGTGACTCTTTATGACGTAGACTGTCTAACGTCATAATTAGTCTCAAAACTAATATGACCCTAATGGTTGCAGACTATATTCTCCATGAATTAGAAACTCGTTCTTAATATCTCAAAGATCACAAAGAACGTGTTTCAAGATCCATCATATGGTCTATAGGATGTCAAAATAACTCGTAACAATTACGATTAAATCGACATCGATAATCGCACATAATAAAGTATTCACTATGTCATCATCAAATGATACATAATATTTGTTTAGACATTCTAATCAATATCTCTTTCGAAAAAGGAATCATCCTTTACGAAAGATGAATACTTTATATAAGACACACAATAACTGTCGAACAGTTATACTAACTGTCATACAGATAGCCTTGTTATGTCTTTCATTAGATCATATCTAATGTACGACTAATAGGAGTATCTCACAAGTCTCTTGGTTTTATATCTTATATAAAACTTTATATCGTATATAAAGAGACTACTCCCACTTTTATCACGGAGTAAAGAAGACTTAGGTAAATCTTTTACCTCATAAACATCTCATTATTACTATAATAATGACAATGTCGTTAAGATATATAACACTAGAAAGTAATATGTACGCTCCCACTAACCCTTCTAATCACATATGTATTCTATATACTTTGACAAGATCAGACAATCTGACGATATCAAAAATAGAGAACACATATTTCTGGAAGACTTATCCGAGTCTACAATAGGCTCTATAAGCTAGCACACTAAACTGCGATCTCAGCAGAACACAAACTCTAGGGCCATTTCAGAATGAACTCTTCAAATAAGGAAATCACAACTGATCTCTTATCTGAATAAGTCATCCAAAAACGCCACTTTGCATTCTTTAGCTAAAATATACAGTTTATTATCAACATTAACCAATATATCTTTAATTGTTCAATTAGCGTGACTAGAGATAAGTTTTCTCAGAATCTACAATAGATTGCTGAGTATAACTTTTCTCACTGTCATACTAAAAGGTCAAACCTTTAATAAGCTCACATTGCTTCCGTTGTGCAAACAATTAGCACATATCATGAACTAATTCATAATGAAAGCGTAATCAAGTTCAAAACTTGATCGTAGTAAGCTATGAACAATCTTAGATCTAAGGTTCAATGGTGAACTTCCAGAATCGATATCAAATATCGCTTCCATTAAAAGTCATAGGATAATTTTTCTTCAATAAGAAAACAACGGAACCATTAAGTATCAAATACTCGTGAATGATTCTGTTATCCTATTGGACTTGCACGGAAGATGTATAAGGGTTGTTTCATCTTATTAATTACATAGTTCCATTTATATTTATCATTCTCACATTTGACTTCAATAAGTCAAGTCTTTTCTACAATAGTTAACATCTGATGTTACACACCAAGTAATAAAACGATTTTATTACTTAGAATCGTAGGAAAGATATTCTATTAAATAGAATACAATATTCTATTAAACAGAATAAACGATAAACTTTTACTTATACCTCCGAGGTGTAAGTAATTTCCATTATATAACTATTATATAAAAGAAAGATTGAAATCTCAAACTTTTCAAGATTCAAATTTTCTACCTATACATATCATATATGCAACTGTAGAAAATAATGGAACATTAATTAAAGAGATGAATTAGTGTTTACTGGAGTATAACCCCAAGAGTATTGAAACTAATTCGGTAACATTCAATATCAGACGAATCAAATCATATAAGATTCGATTGCTCCCACTACTCAATTCCATCAAGATGGAATCGTGGAAGAACAATATTGAATATGAATCATATTCACTAAATAACCTTAGAACTAATTGCTTTAAATTCATACGTTTGATCGTATCAAAGATCTTTGAACAGTTCAAAGACATGTTATGAATTTTGAGGATAAAATTCTCTAAAACCTTTAGATTGAATATATTTGAACAAGTCAAAAATGTTCAATCTACGTTTCATCAGAACGGATTGAAAGTACTTGATACTTTCAAGACTTTCAATATGTGTTCCTTCAGAAACACATAACTAAGTTATGACAATTCATCAACTAAGTTACGAAGTAAAGAAAACTACCTTAAGCAATTATTATTTATAAAACTACATACATCCAATGTATCAGTTAATAAATTTGGTGGTCCAATGACAATCATTGGTTAAACGAGATCTTAATCACTTTCCTGAATACAATATTCATTAAATGGATAAGGATGTGTGGTGTGATCTAGTATCAAACCATCCTTTACCATACGGAATAAGCATCCAATGCTTAAGTGATTAAATTCATAAAGCACCGTTCTAAATTATTTACTTTACCGAATAATTTTTCTTAATGTTTATCTCTACGTCAATGACACTACTAGTTATTATAAAATATGTAACAATTGTTTATAAAGAACAAGTGACTATCCAATAGTCGCAAGTTCCGATATCAAATATCAAAACAATCGTTAACCAATATTTCAAATAACTAGACGGGAGATCTGGTATCCAATACCTATAGTTGTAGTATTGTGAAAATCAATATTTTCTATACACAAATATACGCATCTCCTTTCTTTAGCTTTACTATTTGCATTCAACTATTCACAACAATTGTAAATAACTGATTAGCAAATTGTGTCAGACACATTACCTCTAAAGGTAATTAAAGCTTAGAAACGTCATTACTAGATAAACAAATACCTAATAGGGCTTTCTAAATGCCAGTCAAGAATCTCGAGACATGAACTAATTCAAGTCAATTCTTACTGCATAAGAAATTATTGTCTCTAAAGTATTATATCCTAAAGGGATATCTATCTAGATTATCTATCATGACTTAGAAACTAAGTCATTAACCATCTTTATTTTTGAAGAAAATCGGAACAATAGTTCCCGATGGTTTAGACTAATCTAATAATATCCTAGTCTAGTAGTATCTAGAACCTATTCTAGAATAACTGCAACCAAGAGTCAAGTCAGATAACATATCATAATATGTGTGGAGTAAATAAAAGTTTAATTCTATATAAACAATAGAATAAGGAAACAAACAAGCGGCAATTTCCATAATAACATACACTGCCTAAGTTATGGAATATTTTAAACTTAGCAGTGCCTCCCACTATTTTACGTAATGCCGTATCCCCAACGGAAAGACGAGAATTCAATAATTAAATCGAATTCCATAATGGGAAGAGGACCCCATGAATATATTTCGACTCACAGCAGAGGCACGGTCTCGCCGACGTATATTCACAGGTAGACAACTAATTGTCAATCACTCACTAGTGACTCCAAGGTTCCGGTCCTGGCCGTTTCTCGTTGTCGCTGCGAAGGCAGGCCCACAAGGAGACGTACCAAGGTTAAACTTGTCAATGATAAACTCAAGTTACTTGCGTAACCCTGACAGCTAGGGCACGTTCAGGATTCCGCTTTCGCTTGAATTTATCTAGTATCTAATATACATTCGGCATAAATAAATTTCTATCAGCTACACCCTCACAGCAGAGGCACGGTCTCGGATGTAGTCAACGAAAAGATATTTATAAACCGTATTGACAAGACGGACCAAGAAACAAGTATTCCAAATACTAGTTACTTTAAAACCTTATTAAGCGGGGATATTCCATTAAGTGTCATACACCCTAAATCTAATCAAATTAGATTATACCAGCATGTATAAAGTCAAGAAAACATGATTAAACATTGAATAAAACAAGCTAATCATTTTATGGAGGCCTAGAATCAGACTCGCTCTGATACCATTTTGTAGGGGTTTTTAGGGGTAGAATCCGGTAACGCAGCGGAAGCGGTGGAAAATCGTATTTTTCGATTTCAAAACTTTTTCTCGGATTAATTAAAAAACATATTTATTTAATCCAATAATCAAATTATGAAAATAAATTCAATAAATCATATTTAAGTGAATTTACCGAATTGCCCTTACACTTGGTATTTTGTCCATTTTAGTCCGAAATTGATCTAATCAATTTTGAATGATTCTAAATCATTTCTAAGATGAACTTAGCATGTTCAAAACATCAAAACACCAAAAGCACCAAAAATCCCAAAATCTATTCATTTGGCCGAATGTCACCTAAGGGGGGCATTTCGTCCATTTGGTCATTTCATGCTTCAAAACACATCCAAATGTAATCCAATAAACATGAAACTTTATATGCATCATATAAACACCCAATACACAACATATATGAAAATCCCCAAATTTGGAATTGGTCAAGAACCCTAATTTTTCAATTTCCTCAAATTGGACAAATTAGACCAAATTGGTTAAATCCAACACTTCAATCATCTTTCTTCCATCCAATCAAAGTCTCAACACAATGAAACAACTCAAGATCAAATCTAGGTCATCTAAGAGTGGGTCAACAACTCTAGATTAGCAACAAGGTTCCAAAACCTTAAAAGAAAGCTTATAACTACAATAGTCACAATCTTCCTTCATCACACATGCTCAACACTTTCACCAAAACTTCCATCAACAAAAACACAAAAAATAAAGAAAGAAATAACCTAAGAACATCATATGTTAAAGCCTAGATCCTAAGGAACATTTTCCTCTCTAATAGTAAGTTGGAAAAACTTACTAAAATCCAAGCTTTCTTTGGTTTCTACTTTCTTTCTCACAAGCTTTCTTTGGTTTCCATTAATGGAGTTTTCTTTTAAAGTGAATTAGGTTAGTAAATGAAAGTGAAATGAAAACAATATATACTTGTTGCATAAAATGCCTTGGCCGAATTTGTCAAATACAAATGCACCAAGTTCATTTCAATTTCATTACAATTTAACTTATCAACTTTAATAAATATCTAAAACACTTTAAAGATATTAATATAAAGTCAACAAAGGCAACCAAGAAAAATATAACCCTTATATTCTTAAGGTATTTGCCGAATTTAACAAGAAATAAAGGAAAAAGATATTTTCATTTTTCAAACATTTTTGAACAAATGTCTTAAGAAGTCAAAATCAATTTGACAACCATTTCCTTTAATGTATAAGTCAACAATTGCAACTTATAATCATTTCCTAACTTTATCATTTGGTGATATATTTATATTTTAATTATATTAATCATTTAACAATTAAATAATTAAATAATTAATCAAATACAAATATATCAAATATATGTATTATATTTACTTTAAATATCTCAAATACATATATTGATGATATATGTCAAATACCTTTATTTGACTATTTATTAATGTGTATTTAATAATATCATATATTAAATACAAACACACATTAATTAGGAAATGACGGTTCGGCCGTTCGCATGTATTTTTCGTTTAACGATTAAACGATTTATAAATAATCATCATTATTCATAAATGTTGCTCTAGTGCTCTACGAGTATGTTTCATTATTGAGACTCTCTAGATTCAGGTATATCTGTCACGAAATCCAATTTCATGTGCATAATCTATCCACCCGTAGATTATGAGGATCACGGATAAACTAGCTGAATCATACAGGTCGAGGTCATTGCATACGTATAATCCCTCCGTCACAGGTATCCAGATAATCCCAGAGATATATATGTGAACGTCAAATCTCTATAGGTATTATCTCGTCGACGTATCTATTAGCAATCTTTAAATAACACTCGGAACTTACTTCTGATGTTTACTGTGGCCACAGATTTAACAGACTGCTAAATATATATGGACTATCTATGCTCTGTACACAGAACTGACGGATCCTATCTTGAGACACACAGGATATCCTGAGGATCGATCCACACCCAACGAACAGGCGGAGGTCTGATCTAAATAGATCGGTGACGTGACTGCCATCTAAGTGTGGATGATGTCTCATACATCCACAGTGGTGTCTCAAGTCGAAGGACCACTATGCTACTCAACCCGAGAAGATTCTTATTGACGTTGGCGTACCATCAATTAAGAATCTTCGGTGATCCGTTCAGTGTTTATACACTATAAACACCTACACGTCTATACGAGTCTCCCCAGACTCATGGTTCATTGGGATAAACCATCGGACCAAGTCTCGATATACGACATGTACTGGTCTCAACAGATTTGACTAACCGACCCATGTTAGTGAATCTTGACCAGGAACTTTATTTGATAATATATATCTTTAGCAATTACACTTCCCAATGTCAATTACAAACTATCTTTGTAACTGTGTATTGCATTATATATTATCGGTTCTTTGTCTAATATATACATATCACTAAACAACATTTAGTTTCAATCTAATCATAATCAGATCGAATACGTATATAAAAACAAGAGGTGCAACCATAAATAAGTAATATTATGGAATAAGGGGATGTTAGTATTCATGAATCAGACATAAATACGGTCCGGATTGGCGCTCTGAGCACCAACCCCAATAGTAGGATACGAGACTGGTTCTCTTAAATGCTACAGCTATCGGGATAAAATGACAAGGTCAGGTTTATCCGATTATAGAGACTAGTTACCAGACATCCGACATGTGCTTCGTACGAGGCAGACACAATTCCAGCCCCAGGCCTAGCACGTGATCATCTGATACTGGACAGAAATACGCAATACTACGTATACTACGCCTGATATAGATCCTTTATTCCTGTAAGGATATTTCTGGAGAATTGGGTAGGCATGGCGCTTTGCTAGAAGCCAACCTTGTCTTGTAAATCAGTACAAACGTAGTACGAGGTACTTACGTGTTCGGATAGTCCGACGACCGAATTTACTACCAACATATCCAGGGATCTCATGGGTCGCTTCCCGAAAATTCACTGATGACGTATGACTCGCACTCTAAATTAATCTGAGATTAATTAGAAGAGAGAGAAAATTAATCTGGGATTAATTGCGGAGATATTTTATTTGGGATAAAATATCATTAAAAGAGAGATAACAGTTAACTTGTAATTAATCGAGAAATTAATATATTTGATATATTAAACGAAATTGGATTTCGACGCGGAATTAAAATTAGATTTTAATTCGGGCGAACAAGTTAATTTAGAATTAATTCGTTAGCGACGTGAATAGTGATTTCGCTAGGCGTAATCATTTAATTACGACGCAACGGAAAATTCATTAATTTGGAATTAGCGAACCCGAGCCCGAGCCTGAGATTATTTGCGAGCGCATTCGCATTTCAAATTCGAGTGCGGCACGTAAGTCAAATCAAGCGTCAAATCGCTAGTCGCATCTAACGTCACATCATTCGTCAATCAAGTGATGAATGTCTTTCACTTTGAGTGATTGACGCAAGTCAATATTCATGATTGATGGAAGTGATGTGAGTGGTTGGTGCCATTAAGGCTTGACTTTTTGAAAGCCAAATTCATGTCAAATGAATTTGAAATTCAAATTTGTGTATAAGATACACAAATTAGAAACAAACCACACAACACTCATCTCTCTCACAAATCTCTCTCTCTCACGCCCTTGGGGTAAATTTTCTTCACTGGTTTTGCTTAAAAGTGTGAGCAGTGGGAAGCTTTGAGTTGCGATTTTGTGGCAAAATCGGAAGTGCTAGCACACTACGAAGTCATGCGAAAGTGATAGGGAAGTCCACCCATGAGCCGGGAATCGTTCGACGAAGCTTGGAGCTTGACGAAGACATCCATGGCCGTAAAATCAGTGAGCTGTGAACTGCCACTGCCGAGCAGAATTTGAAGCTTTGTTCCCTCTCGCGTCACTCAACCGATCGATGTAAGTATTCCGCAACTTCGTCGTTGTTATTCACACATGTTTTCTTGCTTTTGATTCGATCTTTGGGACCGTAGAACTCCAATAAAGAGATCCCTGGATATATTGGTAGTAAATCCGGTCATCGGACTATCCGAACACGTGCGTACCCGGTACCGCATTCTTACCGATTTACAAGACATGGTTGGCTTCTAGAAAAGTACCGTGCCTACCCAATTCTCCAGAAATATTCTTTATATGAATATATAATCTCTATCAGGCGTAGTATACTAAGTATTGCGTATTACGATCTAGTATCAGATGTCACATGCTAGGTTTAGGGCTGGAATTGTGTCTGCCTCGTACGAAGCATATATCGGATCACTGGTAACTAGTCTCTTTAATCAGATAATCATGACCTAGTCATATTATCCCGATGAATGCAGTACTTAAGAGTACCAATTCTGTATCCTACGTGATCATCATCTCCATATGACTGAAGTGATACATCCATCTTGACATCACACCCAATACACTACGATTCTCAGTATACCTAGAAAAGGCGTACACATAACCTGTTAAAGCCCCGAACGACCAAAACCAAAGCATACTGATTGTCGCAAGTATTAACGATGCAAGTCTCAGGTTAAGGCCAAATATACCTACCCTGATTCGGATTCCCTTGGACACATAGTCATACTACCAATGGGATTCCGAGGGGTCCCAGAGCGAAGCTGTTTCCGTTCCATCGGTAAACAGAACCTCTTATCACACTTACATAAGTATCCAATACTTAAATTTATGAGAACTATGCCGTTAAGCTTCCATAACGCGTACAAGTGCGATAATAGCCTATTCCGCATTATCGATGTCCAGTCTCGATAATACTACGACTATGGATATTTAATGATTAAACCTTTCGTGGATTAATACTGTCTCATATCTTATTAATCTAGTACTAATCATATAGATTTTTATCATTATATATTCAAGTAATCCAATTATAAAATGATAAAATAGCAATTTCCTTTGTCACATAGTTAATTTTGTACAAGAACACCATGTCATTTACAAAATAGTGATGATATGGGTCATAATTGTCCAACACCCACAATATAAAGTGTAATCGTTGAGCACTTGGGTAACTAGTAATGTTTGATAATAAATAATATTTTATATTATAAGTATCAATTAAAATAATTAAGTGTTATTAGATAATAATAATTATTTACTTTGACCCAATTGGATTAATTAGATTAATCCAAAATCACACAAGGGCTTTGTTGTAATTTCATAAATACCTCTACCATTGGAGGATATTTTGGTAATTATAAATATGTAATAATAGATGTATTTGTCTTGATTTAATTGGATTAAATCAAAGTGGTAGATAAATGAACTAATCCATTTGTTATATTTTATCTTGATTTAATTGGATTAAATCAAAGTGGTATACAAAGGTGATTAGTCACACCTAATTATACATATTTGGGAAAATTGGATTTAGCCCACCTAAAAATTGATTAAGATTTCTATTAATTAAAAATTACATAAGTTTTCCTATAAAATGCAAGCTTGAACAAGCTTTAATTAAGCTTGTGCTTAAGAAAGTTAAGTTTGTGAAAGCTAAAACAAGTAATATTTAAAAATATTAGCCTAAGTAAAAAAAAAAGTGTTTAGAGAAACTATGGAAGTTCTCTACAATATTTTAATAAGGAGAAATCAATATTGGATCTTGGAATCAAGCTTGCTAACTTTGGAAGTTCTCTACAATATTTCAACAATGAGAAAAAGATTGGATCTTTGTATTAAGCTTATTAGGTAAGTTTGATCTTCTCTAAAACTATATTTCTATTAGTGAGTTATCATTAGTGAAACATATAGTGATGTATTATGTATTGGATACATAATAACATAGCTTGATATTGAAATTATGCTAATAAATTATGTATGAATGTTTTGCAAGCATAGACACAATATGCTTGTGATTATGTCAAAATATTTATCTTGGACATAAACATTAAATTAGAGTTTAGAACTATAGATGATAGCTTGGAGTTATGGCTGCCATTCAAGAATCAATTGACAACCTTTGAGTGACCTAGAATTGTTCATGAGTCACTTTATTGTGTGATTCTATTTTGATTTATGTTTTGATTCAAAGAAATGCATATATGTATTTAGAATACATGTATGTTTGTTATATAACATGTGTTGATGTTGGTTTTGATGTTAAAATTAGTTTTTAGGTGTATTGAAGAGTTTAAAATTGGAAGTGTTTTGAATTGGATTCAAGATGAATTTGCTCTCTGACAATATTTTATATAGGGCAGCGTCTCAACTCGGATCATTGGAGTCGCGACACTAAGTGATTACACCCAAAAATAACTTGCGGTTATCGCAGTATAGCTGTGGTGTCGATTCCTCAGAGATATGGTTACATGAACTAATTTACTTAAACAAAAATGTTAACGGTAATTTAATTAAACGAAACGATAGAATTGGTAATTAAAGTAAAGATAAATAAAATAATGAAACGATAATAAAAGATAACAGTAGAGAGATTTGACAAAACATCGAGAATCCATCTTGCATCGAACTCCTATATTTAGTTATTTATTCCTTTTTATTACACAATTGAAGGTTTCACATCCCAAACCAACAACCGGAAGATATTCAAGTCTACACATATTCAAAATCTAAGGTAATTAATGATTATTTTCTCTATGTTAACAGCACACAAAAGTCATCGTTACGAGCTATCTAACGTCGACAATATACCATCAGGCAATACTGCAGCAGAAGACCAACATGCAAAACAGCTTTACCAGTCACAATTGAATTCGCAAACCACACATAGAAGAAGCATGACTGGATCTATATGAGATTTGACAAAACACAATTTCTGGATTAATAAATCGAAAGATAATAGAAAATAATAAACATTAATTTTATTAAACGATAAAAAGATTCTTATGAATCAAAAACACAAATATAGGAATTTAAATACAAGAATTCATCGTTAACTTTGCCTTAGGAGATTAGTTCTCCATGCCGAAGAAAGAAACGACGGTGATAGATCGGAGAGACATCACTCCTTGTTGCTCTCGGCGCTGCTTCGTCTTATTCAACTCTCGGCACTCTCTGCCTCTCGGCGGCTTTTGATTTTGTATTATGCGCAGGCTGCCCTTCTTTATTTCTTGCGCTACTGTGCTTTTATAATACCCGTTGAGGCCTTTTCTCTTTGTTTAATTGTTGTTTATTTATTTTTTCCTTGCGCCGGCCCTATATTCACGTAGCAACTCCTTTTCTCACTTTTGCATGGCTTTCATAATAACCTAAAGCAATTCACGTGCCTTAGCCTTTGACCTGGTCTACTATTGAAGGTTGGAAGATTGGCCCACGTCACTTTCTTTAAGAATTCAAAGTCTCTCTCTTTCTTCTTTGCTATACATGGACTTCTCTTTTTAATTCCTACAATAATAAGTAGAGAAATTACTAAATTAACTTAAATAATAAATACTTTCTAAATTAATATAATAATAAAAATTATATAATAAAATTTAAGATATATTACTAAATACTTAATAATAAATCCGAATAAGTGATGTTTTAAAATACATTTTCATGCACTTATCACTAAGCTTTCAGAGCTGTGGGCGTCGCGGCGCTCACTCTTGCGCATCGTGATGTTGATGTGGGAACATAGGCCACAGAGGTGGGCGACGCTGTCTGGGCTCGCGGCCCGGTCATGAGTACGGAGTAGCCCGCGAGGGGACTAAACCGGAGAATAAATGGAGTCGCCACCCAATGTGAACTGGGAAATGATTTAAGGCCGCACTCACCCCTCGTAAGGGAAGACCTCAAACCGTTGGGTTCGGAATGGTCTCTTATGCCAATTGTAATGAAAGAATTTATGCAATAATATAACCAAGTCTTAGGTAACACATGCAAGATAATTTAAATAAACACACGAATTTACACACCCATAAACGTAAATAAAAATGAAGGCAAATGCATAATTCCATAAACGTATTGAACAATGAAGCGCAATAATATAATTAACAATAACTGTAAAAGCATTAATAATAAAAGCGGATAATTAAGTACGTAATGTAAAAGAAATAACAAAAAGAGGCAAGCATGCATGGAAGTAAACGTGAAGCGATGCGGCAGAATTAATAGAGATAACTAATAGGATGAATACGAAGCGATAAATAACAAGCAAAAAGGTGACTAACGGAATAATAAAAAGGTGCGGCAAAACATCATGGTAAAGGTAGCCTTTAGACATTTCCCTCAAATAGAGGACCTTTAATCCATCCTGATTAGCCCATGCGCAATAAATTGACAATACATAAATAAATAAAGCCATACAAATGGAAAGTAAATAACATAAGAATAAAAGGGATGCGACCAAGGCCGACATCTATATGGGACTTCGTATGCCTGACTGAACATATTTCACATTCAATCAAACATACTTCGTCCGGCGCGACAAAACATCGTGGTAAAGGTAGCCTTTAGGCATTTCCCTCAAATAGAGGACCTTTAATCCATCCTGATTAGCCCATGAGCAATAAATTGACAATACATAAATAAATAAAGCCATATAAACGGAAAGTAAATAACATAAGAATAAAAGGGATGCGACCAAGACCGACATCTATATGAGACTTCGTATGTCTGACTGAACATATTTCACATTCAATCAAACATACTTCGTCTGGCGCGATAAAACATCGTGGTAAAGGTAGCCTTTAGGCATTTCCCTCAAATAGAGGACCTTTAATCCATCCTGATTAGCCCATGCGCAAATACATAAATAAATAAAGCCATACAAACGGAAAGTAATAAACATAAGAATAAAAGGGATGCGACCAAGGTCGACATCTATATGGGACTCCGTATGCCTGACTGAACATATTTCACATTCAATCAAACATACTTGATCCGGCGCGAAAAAATGTCGTGGTAAAGGTAACCTTTAGGCATTTCCCTCAAATAGAGGACCTTTAATCCATCTTGATTAGCCCATGCGCAATAATTGACAATACATAAATAAATAAAGAAATAACACGCAGAAAGTAAATTACGGAATAATAAAAGGGCGCGGTAAAATATTGTGGTAAATGTAGCCTTTAGGATTTTTCTCCCTCAAATAGAGGACCTTTAAACCAACGTAATTAGCCCATGCGCATCAAATAACAATGAATATAAAATAAATAGCGGAACAATAAACATATATTTAAATCACAAAATGAAACACGTGCTTGAAAGTTTCTGAAGCGGTACGTGAAGTTGTATCCCAAGTACAGACCGCACTACTGTCTATTCGGATTCAGGTACAGAATTTACGTCTGGGTTTCCATCTGATATACCGCAATAGATAACACACAATCATTAACCCAATAACAATAATAAACATGAACCATCAAGACGCATGCAATGAAATAATAATAGACAACCGAAAAGATGAATGAAAAGTAGCAAAGGGTTCCCTCATGTCTTACCTTTTAAATCACTTCCCGGGAGTGCGTTACGTCGTTGCCGGAAGGGTTAATGTTCCGTAGCTTTTTTGGTTTTCTGGTTCAATACTTTCCTTCGCTGTTTTGCTATTTTCGCTGTTATTTTCTCTGTCTTTCTTCGCTATTTTCGGTCGCTACTTTCTACGATCTTTTTGGACTGTTTTGGTTATATTTCGGGACTATTTTGCGGTGGTTTTAGGACTGTTTTCAGGGGTATTTTTGGGACTGGTTTTGGGTGATTTGTTAATGGTTTGTGGGCAGTTTGGGCTGTTGTGGGTTTAATTATTCGGTCGGTTAGGGCTGTAGTTTATTTGGTCAGTTTGGTTTTTTCGAGGGGGGAGAGAGGCGTGAAGGTTCTCTGTTTCAGTTGGTGGAGGATCGGCTTAAGGGACGAGAGAGAATGTGGCTTAGAGAACTAGGGTTCGTTCGGTAGGGTCAGAGGCTGTTGTTTGATGTTGTTTGCGTATTAATGAGGGGCTGTGTGTCGGTGAGGGTCTCTATTGTTGTCATGGGGCTGGTGTTCTATTTGTTTCCGAAAGAATAAATGGTCTATGTGTTCGTTAGAGAGAGAAGGTCGAAGCTTTGAGTGTCTAGGGTAAAGGCTGGTTTTTCTTGTTTGTTTTTTGGTGTGAACGGCAGGATGAAGGGTTTATTTTTTTGGTTTAGAGAGAGAGAGAGAAAGGCCAAGTGTTATATGCGTCCAGAGCCAAAGAAGAGAGAGACGAGTTTAGTGAGAGGGACAGTGTGAGGCTAGAGTTTCGTTGTTGTTTTTGTTTGTGGAGATGGGCTGCGAGTGAGGGTGAGGGGTAATTTTCTTATCGTGTGAGGAGTGTGGCTTTTTTTTTGATTGGTCGTGAGTGGTTTTTTTTGTTTGGTGCTTTGTTTTTTTGTTGTTTTGCAAGTTGGTGAGAAGGGTTGTGTGGGTTAGGGTTTCGTTGTTGCTTTTGAGTTGGCCGAGTGAGAGTGTTCTAGAGAGAGGAAGCTTATGTTTTTGTTTTTATGTTTTTTTCGTCGATGAGAATCAAGGAAGACTAGGGTTTGGATTTTGGCCTCTTTTTATAATAGTGTATCTTAGGGTTTCCTTGTTTGTGCATGATTTTAAAAAGGAACAAATCAATCAATTATGAGTGTGTTTAATTTAAGGAAAGAATATTTGTATTTTTGGTGGGGGAATTCTTTAATTTAATTTGGAAGGTGATTGGATTTGATTGGATTTAAATCTTTAGTAATTAGGAAGATGATTTGGTGGGGATTTGATTTAATAATTAGACAGGTGTTTAATATGTGAATATTTTTGGATGGGATTTGGTGGGCCTTGGGCGTGTAGTTTGGTTCTTTGGTGGGCTTGGGCGTGTGGCTTGGTCCTTTCGGCTTGGACGTGTGGCTTGGTGTGGTTGTTGGCGGGGATTTTGGGCCGAGCCTAATAGTTAAAATAGAGATTAATCGAGTGAACCCGAGCTAAAAACAACGAATTAAATCTGAGATGTACTTATTTTTGAATTTTTCCTTTCGACGTTTGTTTCCCGCAACTTCCGTAACTTATTGGGTAATGCCTACAAACGAGACTCATCATCGGGCTTTCATGCAAAAATATAAGTGTCTACAGTCGCCCCCACTTTGATGGGCTTGTGCAGTGTATGACAATGACAACCCTATCAAAGTCATGCGTGCATTTTTACTTACCTGGCTCGCCAGCTATTGCTTAGCTTACCTGTTATTCCGAGATGCTTCAAACTGGGTCGATGAGAGGTGGTCCATTCCCGAACCGTTATTCTGAGGTGTGGTCCATTCCCGAACCGTTACTGTATGAGGTGGTCCATTCCCGAATCGTTATTGTGAGGTGGTTCATTCCGAATCGTTACTGTGAGGTGGTCCATTCCCGAACCGTTACTGTGAGGTGGTCCATTCCCGAACTGTTACTGTGAGGTGGTCCATTCCCGAACCATTACTATGAGGTGGTCCATTCACAAATCTTTACTTTATGAGAGGTGGTCCATTCCCGAATCGTTACTGTATGAGGTGGTCCATTCCCAAACCGTTACTTTATGAGAGGTGGTCCATTCCCGAATCGTTACTGTATGAGGTGGTCCATTCCCGAACCGTTACTGTGAGGTGGTTCATTCCCAAACCGTTACTTTATGAGAGGTGGTTTATTCCCGGATTGCTTGTCTTTGCCACTTTTCCTTTTCTTCAAAACCTGCGAACAAAAACAAAACAAAAAAATGCGTGTATGTGACGTGTATGCATGTATGCATGGATGTATTTCCTATTCCGATGGGTTAGGCCTTCCTTGTGCTCCTTGGTGCCATTTGCCTACAAATGTCTCTAGTAGCCCCCTAGGTCTGCTTATAATTTCCTTCTATCAATTCTACCCTGGTGATTGCTCAGTTTTCTTTGGTCCCATGACTCAAGATTCCGTTATGTCCCTTATTCGCGAGGTGGTGGACTGGTCGCCCCCTGACTTGGTTTAGCTTTCTGCTCTTCGTTGCCTGCACTAGGTCAAGTTGGACTACATGATGCGTCACTCTGTATCAACATACTATATTACTGGCTATGAAACAGTCCCGATAGTTATACATATTATTGTCCTAAAAAATACTCATTAATGAGACCAGAGAACCTTCTAAGCACTCGATGCAACTCAAATCTAAGTTTTTGAATAAATGATCTAAGTCAGACTCAAAGTGTGTGTGTGCAAAGGTTCCTTTACAGCTTGATTCATGGGTAAGCCAACTCAATGACTTCATTTTTAAAATTGGGATCGACGGGTCAAACCAACCTAGATGTCTCAATTATTCTATGTAATTGCTTTTCCGTGCTCAATATGGTATGGTTTTCTTTTTCTTTCATTTTTTTTTATTTCAACACACCTACCCCTTAAGGTAGCATTTCTCCTTATGGTGGTCTTAATACTCGCCCATGGGTAGCTTCACGCTTATCGGTTATAGGTGGTTCATATTTTTTTCGAGACTTTTCTTTTATTTTCAACCATACCACACATCATAACATAAGCAAATCAAGATAGACATCTAAGCAGACGGTCATTCACCGACCTACAATTTCTTCAACTAGTCACCTTGCCAACTACTAAGGTCTTCACTGCTAAGAACCATAATTAAGTGCTTACGAGTCTAACATAGATCAATTACTCAAAAATATCAGATAAAAGCGCATCAAGAACTTATCGTTTCTAAGGTTTCACCCTAAAGCAAACAATTTCATCATCGGAATGATGCTTAACTATTAAGGAAAAGGCTCGAACAAGTAGGCAAAATCAATGTCTTATGATTAATGGGTGCGGGATCACAATTGAATAAGATCAGGAAAACAAACATCTCCATAATTTGTAACTTTGTCTTCTTCCGTCTTCTTGCTTTCTTCGAACATCAGATCTTCCAACTGTAGTAATTCTTTTTCCCATCTATTTTCCTCATTCTGCTTTGTTTCATCTTTACTACTGTTGTCCCATATCCCCATGCGGGAAGCTTAGTGGTTGTGAGTTTGGAGGAAAATACTGTCGGGTAGGCCGGAGTTGATTATTAGGGTGGGTGGAGGGTTTCTGTGTGCGTTGGGTTGTTCTTTTTCCGAGTCGGGTATTTTATGGGCGTCAATGAGGTTTTGGATCTCAAGCCTAAGGTGGGTGCATTTGTCAGTTTCATGGCCTTTTGCTGGTGGAGGTAACAGTATAGGTTTAGGTCAAGGTAGCGTGGCACATGGTTTGGAAGTGGTTTAGGTTCTAAGGGACTTAGGAGTCCTTGCCTTTTTAGCTCTTCAAACACCTCTGACAAAGGTCTACCGAAATTGGAGAATCGCCTATTCTTGATAGGGGTGACCTCAGAAAGAGTGGGCTTGGTCCCCGAAGGTCTCCTAATGGTCTTTCTGTTTTAGGTTGCAGAACTTCATATTATTGGTTATATAGGGTATGGTCAAACTGGCCACAGCGGTGGTCAAAGCTTGCAACTGCTCGGTAATCTTAATGAGATTAGTCTCTAGCTGATTCATTCGAGAACCCTCGTTATCTGACTCACTCATGTTCACTAACGGTCTTTTGACGAGTCTTCATTCCTCTCTAACCCAACGGAAATCTATGGCGGCTTTAAAACTACAAGTTAGCATGGTACATGTATGCGTGCAATGCATGAAATATATGTAAAATGCATGAGGTGGTTAAACAGAATATATCATTCTGACCTTATTTCTCCCACACTCACGGTAAGCCTATTTTTGGTTCTAGATATGGCTTATTCTATGCACCGATGCAAGGTACACAAAATCGCTCTCTCTTATGCTATGGGATGAACCTTGGTCGCTTATGTCCCGTTCCATTGGTAAAAGACAAAGGCCGCCCATCTATAACATTGGCTAAGCCTATTATGAGATCGTGCCATTGTCTAGAAACGACGAATTGGGCTTTCAGCAACCGCTGTCATAAGGATGAATTTAGAGGTATCCAAAAGTATGTAAATATGTCGTAATAATGCGTATCCTTTCTGGATGAAAGCTAGTGCAGATATCGAACTCGTGCTTCCAGCATATTTGGATCATGTTTGGACTTTCTAAGCCTATCAAGGTTTTCATACAAGTTGACCCATTATCATTTCAAAGCATTCAATCATATTATTGCGAGGTGTAAACTTGTCCCAGTTGAAAAAGGCCCAACAGATTTATACTTTTGCAATAACGTGGCTAAACAACCTCAAATGATATGGGGCCCAAACACAAAGTGGCTCATCGACATTTTAGAAGCTTTCAGCCCAATCGTCATAAGACACAAACTCATCCTAGTTTAAATGGCCCAACAAGTTCACATCTCATGACAAGAAGTCCAAATGAATCCAAATGATGATGGTCCCAAACACAAGCACAAAGGGTGGCTTCTATAGGTCATATAACTATGGTTCTCAAGCAGTTTTATGGGAGTATAGATAAAGGCTCCCACCGGCGAAGGATCGCCCACAACTAGGTCTCCCCACTCAAGGGTTCGAGCGACCAAGTGAGCGTACATTTTTTATACCTTAAGGTACGTGCCAACGAGTGATGGTACCATATAACGATCCGCCGCTTCGAGCGAAAATGACTTCACGATACATGAATAACTGTCAAATGGATTCCTCTATTGAAAATTCCCTAGAGAGAGGGTGTAGCGAACTCTCTTAAATACCCTTACCTCCTAGGCTCTTATCGCCTTGGTGACAGGAATAAACAAGAGATCTTCCAAATTAGTCCATCATTTTAAATATACTTTAAGGTAAGCTTCGAGTAGATGATTATCTAAATGTCTTCACAGCTTTTCCTTTTGGCTATAAAAAGGTAGTGAATGAAGGAAGACACAAAATCATTATCTAACTCTAATAATATCTTTGGTTAAATCAACTTTAGTTTGGAAAGTTTTATTAACCCCTTGGTCCCAACCCACTTGTAGACAAGGTTAACTAAAGCAAAAATCACAAAAATTACAAGACATTATTTCGGGGCCGATTCTCTACCCCAATGGAGTCGCCAGACTGTGGGAACATAGGCCACAGAAGTGGGCGACGCTGTCCGGGCTCGCGGCCCGATCGGGAGTACGGAGTAGCCCGCGGGGGGATTAAACCGGAGAATAAATGGAGTCGCCACCCAGTGTGAACTGGGAAATGATTTAAGGCTGCACTCACCCCTCGCAAGAGAAGACCTCAAACCGTTGGGTTCGGAATGGTCCCTTACTTATGCCAATTGTAATGAAAGGATTTATGCAATAATATAACCAAGTCTTAGGTAACACATGCAAGATAATTTAAATAAACACACGAATTTACACACCCATAAACGTAAATAAAAATGAAGGCAAATGCATAATTCCATAAACGTATTGAACAATGAAGCGCAATAATGTAATTAACAATAACTGTAAAAGCATTAATAATAAAAGCGGATAATTAAGTACGTAATGTAAAAGAAATAACAAAAAGAGGCAAGCATGTATGGAAGAAAACGTGAAGCGATGCGGTAGAATGAATAGAGATAACTAATAGGATGAATACGAAGCGATAAATAACAAGCAAAAATGTGACTAACGGAATAATAAAAAGGCGCGGCAAAATATCGTGGTAAATGTAGCCTTTAGACATTTCCCTCAAATAGAGGACCTTTAATCCATCCTGATTAGCCCATGCGCAATAAATTGACAATACATAAATAAATAAAGCCATACAAACGGAAAGTAAATAACATAAGAATAAAAGGGATACGACCAAGGCCGACATCTATATGGGACTTCGTATGTCTGACTGAACATATTTCACATTCAATTAAACATACTTCGTCCGGCGCGACAAAACGTCGTGGTAAAGGTAGCCTTTAGGCATTTCCCTCAAATAGAGGACCTTTAATCCATCCTGATTAGCCCATGCGCAATAAATTGACAATACATGAATAAATAAAGCCATACAAACGGAAATTAAATAATATAAAAATAAAAGGGATGCGACTAAGGCCGACATCTATATGGGACTTCGTATGCCTGACTGAACATATTTCACATTCAATCAAACATACTTCGTCCAGTGCGGCAAAACATTATGGTAAAGGTAGCCTTTTGGCATTTCCCTCAAATAGAGGACCTTTAATCCATCCTGATTAGCCCATGCGTAATAAATTGACAATACATAAATAAATAAATCCATACAAATGGAAAGTAAATAACATAAGAATAAAAGGGATGCGACCAAGGCTGACATCTATATGGGACTTCGTATGCCTGGCTGAACATATTTCACATTCAATCAAACATACTTCGTCCGGCGCGACAAAACGTCGTGGTAAAGGTAGCCTTTAGGCATTTCCCTCAAATAGAGGACCTTTAATCCATCCTGATTAGCCCATGCGCAATAAATTGACAATACATGAATAAATAAAGCCATACAAACGGAAATTAAATAACATAAAAATAAAAGGGATGCGACTAAGGCCGACATCTATATGGGACTTCGTATGCTTGACTGAACATATTTCACATTCAATCAAACATACTTCGTCCAGTGCGGCAAAACGTCATGGTAAAGGTAGCCTTTTGGCATTTCCCTCAAATAGAGGACCTTTAATCCATCCTGATTAGCCCATGCGTAATAAATTGACAATACATAAATAAATAAATCAATACAAATGGAAAGTAAATAACATAAGAATAAAATAGATGCGACCAAGGCTGACATCTATATGGGACTTCGTATGCCTGGCTGAACATATTTCACATTCAATCAAACATACTTCGTCCGGCGCGGCAAAACGTCGTGGTAAAGGTAGCCTTTAGGTATTTCTCTCAAATAGAGGACCTTTAATCTATCATGATTAGCCCATGCGCAATAAATTGACAATACATAAATACATAAAGCAATAACACGCGGAAAGTAAATAACGTAATAATAAAAGGGCGCAGCAAAATATTGTGGTAAAGGTAGCCTTTTAGGCTTTTTCTCCCTCAAATATAGGACTTTTAAACCAACGTAATTAGCCCATGCGCATCAAATAACAATGCATAGAAAATAAATAGCGGAACAATAAACATAGATTTAAATCACAAAATGAAATACGTGCTTGAAAGTTTCTCAAGCGGTAAGTGGAGTTGTATCCCAAGTGCAAACCGCACTACCGTCCATTCAGATTCGGCTACGAAATTTACGTATGGGTTTCCATCTGATATACCGCAAGAGATAGCACGCAATCATTAACCCAATAACAATAATAGACATGAACCATCAAGACGCATGCAACAAAATAATAATAGACAACCGAAAAGATGAATGAAAAGTAGCAAATGGTGCCCTCAGGTCTTACCTTTTAAATCGCTTCCCGGTAGTGCGTTACGTCATCACCGGAAGGGTTAATGTTCCGTAGCTTTTTTGGTTCAATATTTTCCTTCGCTGTTTCACTATTTTCACTGCTATTTTCTCTGTCTTTCTTCATTATTTTTGGTCGCTACTTTCTGCAATATTTTTGGACTGTTTTGGTTATATTTTGGGACTGTTTTGCGGTGGTTTTATGACTATTTTCTTGGGGTATTTTTGGGACTAGTTTTGGGTGATTTGTTAATAGTTTGTGGGCAGTTTGGGCTGTTTTTGGTTTAATTATTCGGTCGGTTAGGGCTGTACTTTATTCGGTCAGTTTGGTTTTGTCGAGGGGGGAGAAATGCGTGAAGGTTCTCTGTTTCAGTTGGTAGAGGGCCGGCTTAAGGGACGAGAGAGAAGGTGGCTTAGAGAACTAGGGTTCGTTCGGTAGGGTCAGAGGTTGTTGTTTGATTGTTGTTTGCGTATTGATGAGGGGCTGTGTGCTGGTGAGGGTCTCTATTGTTGTCGTGGGGCTGGTGTTCTATTTGTTCCCGAGAGAACAAGTGGTCTATGTGTTCGTTAGAGAGAGAATGCCGAAGCTTTGAGTGTCTAGGGTTAAGGCTGGTTTTTCTTGTTTGTTTTTTGGCGTGAACGGCATGTTGAAGGGTTTATTTTTTTGGTTTAGAGAGAGAGAGAAGCCAAGTGTTGTATGCGTCCAGAGCCAAGGAAGAGAGAGACGAGTTTAGTGAGAGGGACCGTGTGAGGCTAGGGTTTCATTGTTGCTTTTGAGTTGGCCGAGTGAGAGTGTTCCTGAGATAGGAAGCTTAGGTTTTTATTTTTGTGTTTTTTTCGTCGATGAGAATCAAGGAAGACTAGGGTTTGGATTTTGGCCTCTTTTTATAATAGTGTATCTTAGGGTTTCCTTGTTTGTGCATGGTTTTAAAAAGGAACAAATCAATCAATTATGGGTGTGTTTAATTTAAGGAAAGAATATTTGTATTTTTGGTGGGGGAATTCCTTTAATTTGGAAGGTGATTGGATTTGATTGGATTTAAATCTTTAGTAATTAGGAAGGTGATTTGGTGGGGATTTGATTTAATTTAGACATGTTTTTAATGTGTTGAATATTTTTGAATGGGATTTGGTGGGCCTTGGGCATGTGGTTTGGTTCTTTGGTGGGCTTGGGCGTGTGGCTTGGTCATTTGGGCTTGGGCGTGTGGCTTGGTGTGGGTTGCGGGGATTTTGGGCCGATCCTAATAGTTAAAACAGAGATTAATCGAGGGAACCCGATGCTAAACAAACGAATTAAATCTGAGGATGTACTTATTTTTGAATTTTCCCTTCCGACCTCCGTTTCCCGCAACTTCCGTAACTTATCGGGTAGTGCCTCCAAACGAGACTCATCATCGGGTTTTCATGCAAAAATGCAAGTGTCTACAGTTGAGCATTCACAGATTCGGCATTGCGACTCACAAGTCTGCGCGTCGCAACATACCTAAAGTTGTTGCCCATGAGAGCTAAAACTTCATTTTCTCTGTTCCGGAGTTTCCAAACTCTAATTCGGCCCCGCTTTTTCCCTACAAACTCATAACATAATATAGTATTCCATAAAATAATTTAAAAATACACTTATGCTTGATATCACTGGGTTAAACCCACTTCCAATACGCGGGGTACCGATCCGACCTTAGAGGTCCCACAATCGCCCTAACATTAACGATATCTCTATAGTAGCCCGCATATCGGGATGCCATTTGTATTCTCATCATGACCTGGTGGCGTACTTTTTGAAGGGTTACCCCAACAAGCTATAAGGGTTACAAGGATATTAGTAAGTTAAGGCTGAAAATCCTAAGTACGGAAAAATGAGAAGGTCGGAGAATTATCTCATGCTATAAAGACATTTAGGACGAAGATCTTCTTATCATCGTATTGTTTATCCTGTCCCCACAGATCCCCGACTCAGAATCATTTGTCTTTGAAATTTTTATTGGTAGTTGGGAGGTTGGTGATCATGTGTTTGTTTTCGAGGTAGATGGATAGGTAATACCAACTCTTGTACTCCTTAGAGTTGGCATTAAACCGATATAGCCTCTTCAGATTTAGAACCAACGGTTCATTTAGGCCGGACCACGTCCAAATGACATAGAGGCTAGCAAGCACTCTCCACACGTTCAAGTTTAGTTGGCATGAGGCCAAGTTCATTGCGGCCAATATTTTGGCAAAGTACCCTTACATGGGCAGCCTCAAACGCATATCAAAGAAAGCCTAGCATAGTGCAACTTCACAACCAGACGATATGCTTACCCGATCACCTTTCTGGGGTACATATAAGCTAATCCCCTTGAAGATGTTGAACCTCTCCCTCGAATGGTCAAGCTAAGCAAGGGTTATGGTAGAAGCCATCTCTATGTCTAGGCCTTCAAAGTCATTGGGTGGATGTATTAGATCAGAGTGAAAGTGTCTGATGGTGAAGGATTGATTTTCCTCTTCCGAGTGGGTTGGAATGGTATCGGGATCAGAGGATAAATGTGATCATAAGCTTTCCACATCGATTAGGACGATTGGATGTGAAGCGGGTACCTCGATCCTAATGATGGCAATTGGAGTTGCAGAAGAAGCTTCAGATTCCGACAATGCTATAAATAAATGACCCGATGAGAAATGTTAGTCAAGTTAATTAAATCTGTTCTATGATTGTATTGGCATATGGTTGAATTGGGCCTATTATCTACCTAAGGTATATTTTACCTTCTCTACCGAGTAGCTAACCCTAAAAAACTCTAAATGCCTTATCAATGGTGAAAGTAAGTTTTTACAGAGCTTGAGCATAACCAAAAATATAAACCTGATCCGACCTATTTATGAGAATCTAAAGCATTATCCACATAAATCAAACACGAAGCATATCATTAAGCACACAAACAACCAGGGAAACATACATAACAACAGTCCAAAAATCTAAAAAATATGTGAAGTTCATCGTGTTCAAACAAAAACCCATAAATATGTCGTATTCATCATTTGAAGTATATGTTCATCATTCATCAGTTGCAAAATGTAAAACATGATAAGAATGTAGAAAATGTCTGGGAGTACTTCCTTGAATGATGAAGTGTTGGGGTGATGATTGAAGATTGAAAATCTTGATCGCTCGAAGATGAAGAGAAGCTTGAGATTTCATAGAGTGTTTATAAGAGAGATGAGTGATAAAAGTTGTGAGAAATATAGAAGTGGCCTTTATATAGGCTGCTCTGGCTGATCCTGGCCGTTGGTTTGAGATGAGGGCAGTGGATGGATGACACATATCGGGTTGATCGCAACTGTTAAATCCAAATTAAAGGCTTGGATATAGGTCACGTGTTCGTTTAATCTCAGCCGTCCAAGTTTTGGCGGGCAAGTTGTGGATGGATGACATCTGGCACATCGGGGAGACCAAACGAAAAGTGATTTGATGGATGTGATGGTAATTTAATGAAGGCAATTATGCCTTCGTATATTCATATGGGCTTTTCAGTGTCTAGTAGCCGCATCTTCAGATACCGAGGAACGGAAGATAATCGGCATGAAAGAGCTTATGTTTGGCAGCATACAATCAGTCCGTCTCGAGGTGGTTGGACCTATGAGAGTTTTTGTATGGAGTACTCTTGAGGGGTTTCAACTTGAGGATATATGATCGGTCTTCATCTGCATGCACCATCATCTTTTTTAATGTTCCCAACATCAACTCACAAACTCGTTGATATCGAGAACTAAATGAAAGATGTTGATGGTGATTTTTTGAAGATTATTACCTCGAGAAATATTCAGATACCGATGAATGGTAAAAGAGAAATTGAATTTAGCCGAAAGTAGATGATAAAGTCCCAATGGCTCAGAAAGAGATGGGGTTTGGCAGGAAGACCCGACCACATAGTACAGAGAAGTTCTCCCAATGTCAGAACATGTTTAAGATGAAGCAAGAAGTGATACTGACCCGACCACATAAAAAAGAGGGATTTGAGGTTGTTTGATAGTTTGTAGGACCCGACCCGATGGAATCCCTATATGTGAACCCGACCTGGTTGAAGATTCGAAGGGCAGAGATTTGATAAGTATCATCCATCTCGGTGTCTCGACCCGAAGAACGAAAATGAGGTCAAAATCCGACCAGTATTGGAGCCATATGACGTATGCCGTAACTAGGAAGATATGCTTCCAAAAGGCTAATGATGACAAAAGCAAACACAACAATTCTCATTGAAGGTATACCCTGCCAGCTGTCTATAGGCCGATGTAGTGGCAGATCAGAGCCGCCATAGGCCGATGCAGTGGCAGATGAATGAGTTAATCTGATTGCTGGACTGATGGTGGTTGAGGAAGGTAGCGTTTGTAATGATAACTTAGTGACATTTGCTGACATTAGAGTCGGTGGAATACTATCTTTGAGAGTCTATATAAAGAGGTTCAAGTCGCTATTTCAGGGGTTAGAAAATTTTGCATTTCCTAACTTATAACATTGAGAGTTTAAGAGTTAGAGATAGAGAGAGAAAGTTGGTTATTCACCTGACCACTTGAGAGAGTTGTACTGGGCTTGTTAAGACCCGATGTGTTTTATCATTGTATTTGTGATTTCCCTCATTTGTAGCTCGAGTTGATTTTGACCCCGAGACATCATAAGATATCCTCATTTCTCCCATGGACGTAGGTAGGAGTCATTCTCCGTTAAACCATGTAAAATCTGTGTTTTTATCTTGTTTGCTTGTTAAATTTGTATGGCTTCCTACTAACCAAAAAAACTCATTGTTCGAATGAGGTTTATTCGAGAGGTGAATTTTCTATTTTGTCCTTCGAATAAAAAGCAGCCGTCAACAATATTAAATTTAATAATTTTATAGTATAATTAGTTAATCAATTATGGAAATTTTATTTTATTTTACATAAAACTTATAATAATTTTATAATACACTTAAATACATAAGTATATTTTTAATTTTTTTATGGGATCTTATATTTGAGATGAGATCCTAGGCGACCACCTAGGTTGGCTAAGGGTCGAGCCATCTATACATATGTAAGCTCGATCACCACTCCATCCTATCACAAATTAATCTTTTATTTCTCTCTAAATAAGTTTTTGTACAAATTTTTATAAATTTATTATTTTTGAATAATAAATGATCTTTTCTTAACTACCTGGTAAATAAATTCCGACTCTATATCGAATTTGAGATCCTTTAAAAATTTAGACTTAATTTTTTTTAATAAATTATGACCGATATTTATTTGATAAAAATTTATAAATAATTGAATCGTCCATTATTATACATATACACGTATGAAAGAAAATTATTAATAATTGCACACATAAAATATCAGTAAATCCAAATTCTAAAAATTTAGATCGGGATTAAGATCTTTTCGAACTTGAATCCCAAATTCTTAAAAGCCCAAATCTCAATCTTAGATCAGTTGGTTCAAAATTGAATAGGTGAATTGAGACGATTTTATTATAAGACTCAAGACAAGAGTAGAGGTGGCAATTTGGGTCAGGATTCGTTTATTCGTTCGATTCGATTCGCTTTAAAGCGAATACGAGTTTAAAAGGGTCAATTTGATTTGATTCGTTTATTAAACGAATCGAATACGAATTTAAGCTCATTGATTCGTTATTCGTTTAGGATTCGTTTTATTATTTTTTATATACTAGTTCTTGTTAATTTTCAATTAAAATTCGAGAAATTATAGCTAATTATCATATAAAAAGTAATATTTTCGATATTTGGTGATATATTTTTAATAAATATATTAATTATATATTTCATAGATATATATTATGAAGAATTAATGTAAATCAAGTGTGATAAATTATTTTATTGACTAATATTATTGACTAAACGAATAAATGATATTCGTATTCGATTCTTAATAAACGAATCGAATACGAATCCATCACATTTTGATTCGATTCGTTGATTCGTTTTGTCATCCCTAGACAAGAGTAGGGGTGGCAATTTGGGTCAGGATTCGTTTATTCGTTCTATTCGATTCGCTTTAAAGCGAATACGGGTTTGGAAAAATGGATTCGTTTAATAAATTGGTCAATTCGATTCGATTCGATTCATTTATTAAACGAATCGAATATGAATTTAAGCTCATAGATTCGTTTATTTCATTTATGATTCGTTTTATTATTTTCTTTTACTAGTTATTGTTATTTTTCAATAAGATTCGAGAAATTATGACTAATTACAATAGAAAAAAAAAATATTTCCGATATTTGGTGAGATATTTTTAATAAATATATTAATTACATATGTTAATCAACTATGGTAAATTATGATATTAAATAATATCATGACTAAACGAATATTCGTATTCGATTCGTTTGATAAACGAATCGAATATGAATCCTGATATTAGGATTCGTTAATAAACGAATCGAATACGAATCCATCACATTTCGATTCAATTCGTTTAGGATTCGATACAAATTCGATTCGTTGATTCGTTGATTCGTTTTGCCACTCCTAGAAAAGATTACAACATGTGCCCTCAATTGTGATTTCATTAGAATACAGGGAACTAGATGTATACAGAGTAAAAATTGCAGCGTCGAGTTTCGCCCTCGGACTCGGACAGAGCCGAGCGTAAGAAATAAAGGATAAATATGTCTTCTTAGTATGGTTGTTAGGTTACATTTTCAAAACTTTATATTGTGCAACAATTCTGAGTACACAATTTTCTTCTAGGCTATTGTATTTTGTATTCAATCATTCGGCGACTGGTAGATAGGATAAGGAGTTGCATAAGCAGAAGCAGAAGCAGAAGCAGAAGCAGAAATACAAAATGGGGAGCAGGGGTTTGCTTCTACTGAGAGGAGGAGCACCACCAAAGCATCAAATTTTTAACTATACAAGAAGAAGTATTTTTGCTCCAAAAATGCCGATTTATTTTAATATCAGAACCAGAAACTGCTCAACAAAAACAACAAAGTCCTCTCTTGAACCACCAGATGTGCCTCGTTTGGCTGAAACTGCCCGAATCTCTCTCGCCCCTCATGAGGTTTTCATTTTCTATACCTTCACTCACTTTTCATTTTGACTGTTACTTCTCCCTTTTTTTGTTTTTAATTTAATTATGTATTTGTAAAATAATATATATTATATATATATTATATATATTATATATATATATATATATATATATATATATATATATATATATATAATATAAAATTCCAATGGCAGGTTGAAGACTTTGCTCCTAAAATTCGACAAGTTATAGACTGGTATGTTCTGTTCTGCCCGTGACTCCAAATTGTGTTTGTATTGGTTATTGGTCGAATTGTAACATTAGTATCTTGATATCAAAATTGGAAATTTAGTTGTTTGCTTCAAGTTTGATGTTGGTTTGGGTTGATGATATGCTAAACTTTGAATGGTTGGCTTGTTTATTTATCTATTTATTTATTTTGCAGGTTTGGACAACTTCAAGCTGTTGATCTCAACAGTGTGGATCCTGCCATTAGAGCAGGTTTTAAGAATCCTTTCAACTCTTTTTTTTTTGGAAAATATTGCTTCTGTTTGTTATTTGCCAAATAAATTGTCTGATTTGTCGCGGATATAGCGGTCTAGGGCTGAAACATTGTCATAGTAAAACTGTGGAAGTGATATAAGAAGATTTGATATACTAGATTAAGCATTTAAATTATGTGAAATCTTTTCAGCAGATGGTGGTTTAGACTTACAATAGGATTGCTTGTTATTGGCAAATCACCCAATGATAGCAATTACCATGTGTTCACTTTGGAGCATGATGTGCTTTTGACAGTATAATGGTAGCAAAATCGAGTGTCCTAGCTGCTGGCAGAAAGCATTAGCCCGACACCATCCTTGATTGCTAGATAATGGAAAACCTTGAACCCCACTTGTACCGTTGTACGCCCAGAAGATATTTTGTTCTTCTACCAAACTATAATTTGTGTAAATTTACAGATTTGTTGACCTTAAATCAAGAGAGGCGGGAAATAAGGCTCTCCTGGTTGGTGATAGCTCTTAAGTAGTGTAGCTTAGATCTTTAGCTCCAATATGTTTTGACATTCTTTGTTACATTCACAGATACTGACACTGGTAACTTGAGGGAAGATATTCCCAAAACATTCAAGAATAGGTGAGATGGTTTTCTTCTTCAGTTTCATGCTCAATTGTGTCTGTAGCTCAAGTCTGATTAAATTTGTTCCTCCGCAGGGAAGCCATGATAGCCGCTGTTCCAAGCTTTGAGGAGCCATATATCAAAGTTCCTAAAGTATTAAACAAAGAGTAGCCTAGCTTTACTCGCTTGCTAGTCTTTTTCTCAGGCTTGGGCTTAAGTAAACAATACTTGGGTTGGAAGCTAGGCTTTTCCAAGTTTAACTCATTTGCGAACAAGTGGCTTCCATGAATTTGTGAGAAATACATCTCATACCCTTGGGAAATTGAGCCCAAGTCACCACTTGGAGATGAGAAACCACCAAGCTATATAGTATGTGTGGTGTCTCCGAATGGTTGATTTGGGTTCAATTTCCCAAGGGTGTATACACTTGGTTTTTAGCAACTTGAACCACTTTGGACTTGAATAATTGCCCTTGGCTTTGTTATATATGAATTGGGGGAACAAACTTTCTGTGCGTCGAATCAAATTCTGCTTGCAAAATTGCTTTATTTGTTTAGTATGAACAATAGCACTTTCGACTTTCCGGTGTTGCATGTATAGGAAATTGACAATACAATGGACTGGGCTTCAATACTATTACCATAGAGTAGAGTGTCTCCAAGAAGTTAAAAAATTCATGTTCTACCTTAAATATATAGTGGGTGGAATAAGATTTTAATAACCAACAATACATCTTCCTAGTATCATATATTTAAATTTTCCGTGATCATTCATTTGTTTAGGAGGAAGAAAAAATAATATCTTACACAAACACGTAACTTATGGACCAAAACTTGGGTGATCTATATGAAGAGAATGAATGATTTATCGAAAGACCATAAAAAAATGGGTCCGAATATGTGAAAATGATTTGGAAGATCCAGAACCAAAAAAAAATGATTTTTGCTAGCAAATTCATTTTGATCCCCCATTTGCTATTTACAGATTGTGAACATTTTTCACTGAAATCATATTAGAACCAACTTCCAACTTTTTTTTAATTAATTAATGCAGTTCTTTTTCCATTTTATCTTGAATGCGCGAAAAAAATAGTGAGAATCCATATCTTCAGAGTTCTTGAACCTAATATTTTCAGGGATCTAATTCGAGTTGGGCTGTGAATTGTGTATTAGATGAACTTGATTTTATGATTTCCTACGTGGATGTAACCTTGAAAATTAGAATTTTCCTCTTCTTTTGTTAATTGCAATTAATAAGTTTTTCTATTGTTTCTTTCCCATTATTGAACTTCATAATTCTCTTTTAGAGTTTTTCATTGGCTTATATAGCCTTGTGTTTCCTCTATGAGTTGAGGTTTTGTTTCTCAAATTGACACTTTACATTTGCCACTTGACAAGCTGAAATGTAAGATTTGATGTAATTACACCTATTATTATGTATGTTAAACTAAACTTACATGTTAAGTTAAGTGGGTTGCCATTAAAACCCACTAACTTTGGATTGTGGTGTGCATACTCTCTGAAATGCTGATATATGAGTCCGAATATTTCCATTATGTTCCTTGTTTAGCTCATTAATTTCGGAGTGACGACACTCCAAAGTATTTTGTTCCTTGTTTAGCTCATTGATTTCAGAGTGACGTCACTCTGAAATCATTACTCCGAGTTGTTGAATCGATGTCCGAGTTTCTTCGAAGGTGTCAGGGTTTCGAGGATTATCGACTATCGTGACTTCTTCCGTTTACTAATACTGTATGTCTAATAGTACCATGACATGTAATTATTCTATTAGACCCATTTCTGTCCAATATAATACCACTAAAGAAACTTATTGAGGAAGATTAATTGATAAGGTGACACATAGCCAATTGAGTGGGGAGGAAATTAGACACCTACATATCCTATTCATAGATACTGATCATTGATACATGAAATAGGGAGCGAAGCTGTAAGCAGAATTGTCCAGTCACTTTCTCTATGAATACTTCCTCAATCCATGATCGATTTCATTGTGGAATCAAATAAACGAGAAACGAAAGGGCAGTTAAAATTCGACACTATTACCATGGAGTATCTCCAAGAAGTAAGAAATTTCATGTATTTAAGGGAAGAGATAAGATTTTAATATCCAACAAAATATTTTACTTTTATCCTACTTAAGATAAAAAAAAAAATAATGTCTTAGACCAACTAATTAACACAAGTAACATTATCTAATATCTACATAATAAACTGTTTTATATTATGTAGAAGAATTATTCAGGTAAATGCACTCCCCTCATTTTTGAATATATGAAGAAAACTGTAAGGAGTATTCTTGAAGATGCTCTTAATTTGATACCACGAAAATAAATAAATAAAATAACATAATTTCCCTTCAAAATCAACTTTTCAAAACGAATAAATAGTGAGATCAGGTTTTATAGGAAAAATATAAGCGAATACATGAAATTAACTCTAAACTGAACATGGTTACTCTCCCCTGTATATTTACATTGAACTTAAGACAATGGTAAATAAGAAAAAGCAAAATGCTACAATCAAAAAGAATGCCTCACCTCACACTGCTTATAGTTATATTCTTCTTCTGTTCTTTTTCTTCTCTTTTTTATTTTTTATTTTTTATTTTTTTACCTTTCTTCTATTTCTATTTCCCTGTGTTAACCACAAAGCTAGTCGTACACCCAAAAAGCAAATACAAAAAAAGAAAATGAAAAGAGAATTTTTTTTGAAAAAAAAAATGGCCGTTAATTGTGAAAGATATTATTGAAGTAAAATATTATCACGACTGCCAGAAGAGCTCAAAATCATTACTGTACAATGAGCGATCCTGAATCTCCAAATTTGCCACATGCCAATTAACAAGTTGTGACTGGAAAATTTTACACAAAACCAGTGCAGCAGGAAAAATCCACCATTCACTTTCATCCCTACACAACCAAGCAGGAACCAATATACAAATTACATTAGTCCGCTGTAAACTGATTCATGTCAAAATAAACTGCTATAGAAGCAAAAGATCATCTCACATGCTAAAATTCCATGGCTGAAAGTTCGGAGATTTTTTACTAGACGATGAGCCACTGCTGTAGTGAACATATCCACAAACAAATGCAACACCCTGGTAATAACTAATAAATCAAAAGGAGATTTAAAGAAAACATAAAATATGGTTGTGGATGGATAAATGAAAGGATAGTGACTTCTGGTCGAGGTGATGCAGTAAACGATGGAGCACAATGGTTGTACAGCTTCACATATTTTGTGTTTCCACCTACTTCTAATTTTTTTTTTTTTAAGATATGAATTATGATTCTTGTGCTCTTACCCAGATCTTCTCCCAAAGGGTTCATCAGACATTCAAGAACTATCACAAAATGAATAAATGCAAAGGCAAGGTGACTTACAACATTGATCAAGGACGTAAGATTCCACAAAGCATAAACACGCGCAAGACCAACAGAACGCCTCGGTCCATGGCTGAACAACGCATTGATTCCGGCAGGAAATGGAAGAAGAAGGCCAAGAGGTAAAATAAACAAAACAAGAAAAACATCCACCAAAGAAATTGAATACAACTGGAGCAACGTAAGCAACACTAAGCTAAAATCTCCTAGAAGTAGCATCGAGATGACCAAACCAACAAGATCCTGCAATCAAACAAAAAGAAGATAAGACAGAGATAGAGAAATGTAATTTTACAATTAGAAATGTTGTAATAATTGACCCATATCAAAAGCAGGGGGACACCTGGTGGCCAACAGGTTTTGTATTATGGACAATAAAAGAGAGAAAATAAAATATATCTCTCTTCTCCTCGAGCATGTGCAAATTGTTAGTATCTATAATCCCTCCATGACCCCTTTTACGCTTCATATAACTTTCACTGCTTCTTTGGGCTCGGGTTAAGAGAGTGTCTTCTCTCAAACGACCAGATGGATTTTCCCCGTCTAAGCTCTTCACACTGTAAATCAAAGGCAGAATTAACAAGGACAAACTTCAGAGTAGATGTATAGAGCAAAAGTTCAATCATTTGTATATACAGAAGCAGAAACGTTTTCCATGCAGTCAACCTTTTCTAAATCTGCTCAAGGCTTGTTACAGTGGTAACTATTTTTTCTATCCAAAAATACAGCAATATGCGTTTATTGTACATGCACCAGTTATAACCCACAACAAAACAGAGTGCTAGTGCGCATTTATACCACTATTTTGTTATAAACCCACCCAATCATACCTCACGTCTAAGTATTTCTGACAGTGTTGTTAGTACCCAAATTTTTGATATTTCAACTATTGAATTGTTTTTAGTACCATTACAATCTTATGCACACTTGCTATGGATTATGGTGATCTTGTGGCAAAATACCATACATATCTACACAGGTTTGCATCATTATCTCAACAGCCACTAAAAATACTAACATAACAAAAAATGGCAAATTATGATAAACAGATAGCAACACACTGACATATACAACACCATTACCGTAACTGCTGCTCAATTAATCTTCCTCCATCAAAACTTTCAATGGAAGTAGGATCATTTTCTCCAACAGGGCAAACCAAAAGTCCATACTGACAGTACCCACAAGCAGTACCCTGAAACCAGGCAAGATCAACACATAACCCATGCACTCGTAAAGTAGGATTGGCATGAGTTACAAGCCAGCTAAGCACAGGTCGAAATGTTGCTCGCAGCCTTCCACGACGAACCAGGCGTAACTGTGCATTTAAGCCAGCTACCAGTCTATACCAAGTGGTTGGTGGGACTGACTGCCATCCAGATAAATAAACATTGACTAAAAGAATTTACAATAAATAAATATTAACTAAAAGAATTTACAAAATTCAAGATGTTCATTCAGCCAGATCTCTCCTACAAAAATACATGCACAAATTATTGACCAATAATTATCGTATAGCAAACCTGGCTCATCAGGCTGGTTAAAATATTGTCATTTTGAAGTGAGAAAGGAGCCATGTAACTTCCATCACCACCAAATATTAAAGACATTGGAAATCTCTGATGTAAATGAGGTGGCAGATCTGTTCTCTTCTCATCTCCACCAAGGAAGAAGTCCATGTACGCTAGCATTAGATCAGGCGTTGCAGCTACCTAAAGAAATAGAAAACAGTTCAGACAAAGATAAAAAGAATACATCCATGTTTCATGCTCAAAAGAGTACTGAATTCGTCAAGCCCAAGTGTTATACTCCGGAAACAACAGAGGTTACAGCTATTCACGAAAGAAATATAACCATATAACAGACAAATAATGTAGCTGAATGAAACATCATGAATGGAAATTAAGAGTTTCAACCATGTTAACGCAAGCAATTAGTGTTCAACTCTAATGCTCTTCCATAATCCACACTCCGAGTAAATAATGAGTACACTGTACATAAGACATAAGGAAGAAACCTACAAACAATAAATGAGCATCAGAACTCAGAAGTCAATAATACAAATAGCCCACTACATACCAGTATTTGGAATACAAAGGCATACTTTGAGCATGCAAATATATTCAACAACAGAATCAGATAACCAGGCAGCAATGTTCTAAAAAAATCCAGGCAGTAAGCATACGGTGGGGGAGAGCCTAGCGCCTAGGCCTTCGAGGCGCCGCTAGTAGGACAGGCTAGATGGCGCTAGGCGGTTTAACTTTTTATTCAAAAAATTGGAAAAAATAAAATAAAATTTAGGGGAAAAAACGTACAGACCCACCTAGAAATGTCTAGGCGGTCACCTAGAACCACCTAGACAAGCCTAGTCGCCAGACACCGCCTAGGAACTGTTTTCATGCATAATCGGAATAGCCAGGCACCACCTAGCGCTTAGGGGTCCCCTAGGCCCTTTTTTAGAACAGTGCTAGGCAGTACAACAGATGAAGTATTTCACAAGTTACAGTTGCATTGCTCAAACCAACACAAATAGTTGTATACCCCATACCAGGATTGATTATATATAATTTAAACACTTAAGATTCTACATTAATAAGTCTGTAATTTGTTTATGTGCCCAACAGGCACAAATACAACATATAATGTTAACTATCCGACAAAACAAAGTTTTTTCTAATTGTAAATACATACACACCATGCACACGATTATGCGATAAACCGAAATTATCTCAAAGAACCAATAATCTGAGATGGACTTCAGCACAATTAACATAAACAATGACCATGCTACCAAATTCCACAACTTTATAGGCCATATGAAGCCATAGTCTAAAAATTATAAAATGAGTTCTTTATCACTAACCTTAAGCCCTTCATAGAGTGCCCGAGAACGACACGAACGCAAGCAAGCATGGTCATATTCTGATCTTACATACTCACGCAGTCGTTGCAATTTCAACCTCCGGCGCCATTGCTGCCATGACCATGCTAAGGGATATGCAAGCATAGCAAGAATGCTGTACATTGCACCCTCCCACCAATGATAAGTTGCAATAGCGTTTATCTCATCCACAAATGAATTGAATGGACCCTCATATCTATAAAATCAAATAAACAGGAGAGCAATAAAACCCTTGCAAGAAAGTGTCAATAAAGACTATGTTGTCTAAGGCGGTAGGCGGGGAAGGCATTTTGGTAGCTCAACCCGCCCAAGTGCCTCCTTTGACCAGTCAAAGGGAAGGTTAACTAGTCAAACATACATAATTTTATCTAAAAAGTCATAACTTAAAGAAATAATTTTTGGAAATTAAGCGCCTAAAGCCGCCTAGGCGGCTGTTTGGAAATTTAACAGCATAGAATATAGGCATACGAAGGTCAATTAATAAGATTTCATTATAAAATTAATATCAATAACCACAGCCACGGGCAGTAAAATGATTAACTTACACTATCACTTTTATTTGTTCAGGAGGCGTATGGGGGAGGTGCCAAGGTTCACTGAAAGTATTGGGACCCATAAAATACATCCTATGAACATGACTATGGGACTCCTCAGCTCTATTTGTCTCCAAAACCTGAATAGTGAAGAGCACCTTCTCAACTTCCAATCACAAAAGTAAAATGAACAATAAAAAGACGGAGGAAAGTTAAGTTCTACAGATAGATTCTAGCTTGATACAATAATTCATGAGTTACAAAATTTACCTCATTCAGTGACTCCAGGAAAGGAAAGGAGTGATCAATTTGAGAGCCATGTTGAGTGGGAGCTGGGCCTGGTAATTCATCAACCCCAACAAATTTCATCCGAGCAACACTAAGCACCAGCGCTAAGAGGATGAGGAGGCCAATGAGAAGAAGACAAAATAACCAAGGCCCGCCAAATGTGTAAATCAACTCCTCAAGGGCTGTATTACAGTTTGGAACGTGATATCTGTCGGAAATGCATTTGTAAGGACAAGGTGTTTCAGCAATACCACCTATTACAACAGACAACGAAAGGCTCTGAAGATCAGCTTACAGAAGCTAAGAAGGTATCGACATTGACTTTCAGCAGACATAAAAAAGTCAGTAGTAGCATTTCAAGTATTAAACAGATAACAATGAAAGATGCAATGTTTTCTAAAGTGGTCGATTATCCAAGCTTTATAACATGTACCACAGTTACTGACTGGAAAAAATACCTCGCACGGGAATATAAACAGCACGGTGGGGAAGCTCATTAGGAGGGCACTGATGACAAAGAGCTTTATCAGATCCAGTAACGTTCTTATATGTGCCAACAGGACATTCCTGGAAAATTACAAACAAAGAATTTAGAAACATCATAAGGGTTCTGATAAGGGCCACCTGGACATAATTGACAAAATAAAAACAATGAAAAATAAAAACTTCAACAGTAACATATTTGAGCAGCAATATAGTAACTTTGAAATATGGAGTTAAAACGGAGAGACACGGTGAACCAAAACTAGACATACAGAACACTTTCTATTTTGGAAGAGATAATGAGATATAGTACCCAACTTTCTGTAACAAAAAATGTCTCAAGTAAAACACATACGCACTCTACATAAGATACTATCCCCCCCCCCCCCCCCAAAAAAAAAAAAAAAAAACCACCACCCCAATAAATAAATTAAAAAAAACAACAAAAAATCTAATATAGGTCTATCCGAAATCATTGTCTCATTAAGCTCGGTAAATATAGGTCTCTTCATGGTTTCTGTCCACTAACATTTCCCCCTCTTTCTTCCCCAAAAAAATCCTTAAAACTAAGTATACAACAAAAATAAAAGATATGAAAATGTCATAATTGCGACATCACCTCACAAAATATCCCATAGAGCCCTTTCGGGCAGGCTTTGCCAGTGGTCGTTCCATTTCCTCCAGCAGCAAGCTCATGTCCACCCAGCCCACCCCTAAAACAATGATAGACAACATCAACATGATATGAAAAAAATAGCACACATGAACCCCAACAGAGAACATTTGTGTGACCTTGAACATCTAATATCCATGATATCTTTACTATGCACGTGAATTATGTTGACATGCAAGAATTATTTAGATATTTCTAGTATTCGGAAGATTCAACTATATACTAACCCAGTTTGAATGCTTCCTCTTATACTAGCAATGGGTTGGTATACATCTCCTGTAGGGATGTCTGTCCAATGAAAGTGAATCCTCCCACCACCACCTCCACCACTCCCCATACGACTACCGTATCCTCCAACACTCGAAATAACTGCAGACTCACCAATATCCAGTGTACGCAAAAACAGAAGTATTGTTCCTCCAGAACCACCACCAGGACCTCCAATTGAACCATTTCTAAAAACATAGTTTTCCTTTGTTGAAGGTTTTTCTGAACTTTGTCCATCAGCCTTTACTAAGCCTTCGACAGACAAACTAGACAAAGGATGCTCAAAGGAACCCATCACTGCTCAGACACATAACAAATGAAGATAAGCAACTTAAAAATAAATAGCTACCAGCTTAGATAAACTATTAAAAAAAACGAGCCTCTTTTTTCGCATATAAAAAGCTAATTCGGCCATACATAAATCTGATGAACAAATATACCATTCCCACTCCTGGGAACATTGAAGATACTAAGCCTGCGATTGAAGCCAGTATTACAGCAGCATAAACTAATCAACGTCTTCACACATCAAATTTATTCAGACAGTTAAAGACATGCGTGAAAATTTTTATCTTTAAGTTCATAAAAGTTTGAAAAGCAACTATCCAAATAATAGGCACAAACATACCTATGATACCACCACCTGCTGTCGAATTACTGAAGCTGTCATCTCCACTTCCACTTCCAAGTTCACAGGGTAAGTCTGCATTTCCATAAGAAAATCCTCCTCCTACACAACTATGATTGAAACATCCAAGCCCACCTTTACCACCATGTCCCCCACCGCTGCCTATACCATTGCTTAAAACTTTACCACTACCCACACCACCTGTGCAGCCTGCACATCAAAAACAAATGCAGCTCCATCACAATCTTTAATGATGCGGTGTTTTCTCTCCCAAAGACCACAAACAGACTACGCCTAAGAGAGGGATAGTGTGAGTGAGGTAAAGAAAATAAAATGTAGTAGTTATTCGTGGTAAAAGTGAAAATATGTTTTTTTTTTTGGGAGGGGGTGGGGGACAGTTGAAGGAAAAAGAATGTGTACCCATTCCAGATGCACTTATAGTTCCAGACGACTGGACAGATATAGTTCTTGCACGGTGGAAATGGATGACAGAGCCTTCTACTACACCATCAACAACGATATCCTCAACTCGACAGATCTAAAAGCAAACTAATGAAACTGTTAAATAGATTGAAAAGATCAACAAATTTCAATTCATGGAACAGTACAACTATATTTAATGAACACCTGCAGAGTAAATGACAGAGATGAGTTCACATTGCAATCTTCAGGAGGATGTAGTAGTTCAACCGGGCAATCTTGGAGCTCACAATATAGCCTTGGTGTGCTACAAAGTACAAACAAAGAAAACTTGGTTTAATATAACCATATAGCACAAGAGACCTGGAATAAAAGTATGACACAACCAATCCAAACTTACTCTGCATCAGTTGTGGCATTCTCTAAGGGACCACGCAAAACAGATCCCGGTCCAACCTTCATGGAAAAAATGAGATTCATTTAATAATACATATATATGGGAAGAAGCATAAATTTGCTAAATACACAGCATTGATATTCTGTCACAATTAGTCATGGAGGTCTAGTAATAATGTTCATCCCTTTGCATCAGTAGTCATTCATTCTGTAAACAGAAGCATCAAGCTTAATACAGTTTGCAGCAGCTGCTGCTGTATAATCGTAGTGCAGTAACAGTAGCATCGGCATCATATGAGCTATTGAGCCATCTAAGTGGAACTTCAACTACTATGAACTGAACAATAGAAAAGTGAAAAATTGCCAAAAATCAACCCAAAAGATTGGAATGGTACTATGGACTATAACTGATCAAACCCAAGCTCAAGTGATGGGAGAGAGGTACAAAGATGGATAAAACTCAGCGAACTACTCAAGCAATTGGAAAGTCAAGTTAAACATACTTAAACAGAAGAATATCAGAATACTAGAGTAAAACAACACAACAAAATGAAAATTAAAGAATTTGGTGCTCAGAAATGCAGTATTTTTGCTTTCTGTTAATGTTTGCCAAGGACACAAAAATTTATAAATTGTTGTTAGGAGAAATCATAATAAAACATAATAAATAACAAGCTTGCTTTCTTGTAATCTAATTAAAGAATGCAATAACTATTATCCTGCTATGAAATAAAACATACTGAAAAGCCACAAAATATATATTTTTAAGCTGGTTAGGACAAACACAAAAGGCACAACCACTTGATGGCATTGACATTAGATACCTTAGACTAGCATATTATTTCAAGGAATAAGCATCACATGCACACTATAGAGTTACATATAACAAATTAGTATGTCAAAGTAGCTAATTAATGGTATAAACACACAGAATAATATTACTCATATATCCACCAGCCATACAGTTGAGGAGAAACACAAAAGGCATAACCACTTAATGGTACTGACACTAGATACATTAGACCAGCATATTATTTCAAAGGAACAAGCGTCACATGCACACTAACATACATATATATATATATTGCCAAAACTCCAATATCCATCCACTTTATATGTCATCAAACACCAACATTTGGCCAATATTTACAAATTATAAACAGCAGCTTACATGAATACTGTAGAACAATGACAGAACCAGACGTTGTGCTTCAATTCTATCTCCTGGGCCTGATAAATTTAGTAAACCTTGTCCATGAACTCCCAAATTAGCATTGGATAGTATGACAGAAAATTTCTGTTCAGAAAAAGTCCATGCATAAGTGCCTCACAAACTTGTTAAAAAAGATGGAAAGGACAGTAGATGATATACCCTGAGAACAATTAAATTGCTAGCCTCAAGCAAGGAAGTCGCAACTGTTGCATCTCCACCCCCATCTATGAGCATTTTGGAATTCCACATCAAGAATATTTTTACAGTCATGCGTAGAGCCCCATAAACCTGAAGTTTAATAAGCCCAATGATCAACCATCCCACTAAAACATATTTTGCGGAAGTGTGTAAAGAATAAAAGGAAAAAGAAACCGAGTTAAAAAATGATTTCTGGCAAGAATTGGTTCAGCAGCCATCTGTTTAGAAATTACAACAGCATTAATAATGAAGGCAGAACAAAGGGAAAAGAAACAAAGTAGAAACATAATTTGGCTAGAAGTAGTTCAGTCGTGTAAGGAAAGAACGTTTATTAAAATATTGATTCAAAACTTGGGAATTGCAAATGAAAAATGCCGAATTGTGAGAAATAAGCGACACACAGATCATAAAGAAACTGAATAAATTTATTTCAAATATATTAGAAGGGAAAAAGAAATGCAATTGTATACATAATACATATATAAGTAAATCAATGTGGTCAGTGTAAAAATACGCATCAAAAGAACGAGAAGCTTTTTCCAAAAATGAGTACATCAAACTGTAGACAAAAAATCCAAGTACTAATATCGCCAAGAAAAGATCAACGATCGTGAACATAACTATAGCATCATTAACCCATAACTGCAGCATGAGAATTGCCTGTCACCTTGATTACGGAGTCACTCATCAACAATTCTTCAGCCAGTAATTCAAACTCTGACGAAGCATAATGAGCTAGACCAAAGCTCAAAACTCCATCACATGAAAGACTTATCTGTCCCTGGACCTAAAGAGAGCATGAAACAGATAACTGAATTAAATTCGTAATGCATTACCTGATTGTCCCAAACTCACATACCAGGACTAGCAATAAAATAAAATAATAACAGCATCAAATAGAAAAAGAATATAACAACGACGGCGACAATAATAATAACAAAAAGAAGAACAGAGCGTTGCCAAGGGAATAAACTCAAAATACTGAAAGAAAAAATATCTAAAGGAACTGATTGATTAAGGTAACAACGTGTTTAATACACAATCTCAAAATGCTCTAATAAAAAAATAAACAAAAGGCCAAGAAAGCATCAGTAAAATAAAAAGCCTAGCAAAGAGATAACAAGTAATGTAGCATTATGATGTAAATATAACTATATAAGTACAGATAGTAGGCAAATAGTTCATAGAAACAATGGTCATTTCCTTTATGAACACCTTTTTAATAAGAAAACATCAATTTGAATGGCCAAAAAAGGAGGTTTGCAGTTCAGGCCAGAACACACCTCTCCCCATCCCAACCAACAGGACAACAAGGAGAGATGGATAGAGAAAACCATAAAGATGCAAAACAAAATAAAAATTTTAGTTGGCAAAAAATTGTAACTCAGTCCACGAACCTGGACACGACTCCAAAGCAAGGGAACAGAAGCCCTGGCACAATTTTGAACATAAACATTAGTCCAAAGAGGCTGATAAGGAAACTCTAGAAGAAGTGTCTCTGTAACTGTTGACATATTGTGATTGCTAACAGTAAGAGACCGCGAAACAGCATCGTGCAAAGTCCCAGCAGCACCAGCATTTTCTGGACAGCCAAAACTACTTCCTCCTGCAAATACAACAAAGCAACAGCTGAATTTTTGCACAAGCAAAGCATGATAGAACAAACGCATCCAGATAATGTGCAGAACTACTTGAAAACTAGCTAGTGATCACAGCCCAATGAATACTTATCAAAAACATCAGTCACTAGGCTAACCAATAAAGATGGTGCATAAGTAATCCAGTCGTCAAACATATAACAATGTGGACATGCAAAGGCTCCTCCGAGTGAAATTTCAAAAAATAAATTTTTGTGAAGATGTTAAAATGGCACTCAAAGTTTTAATATATTATATCAATGTTACCAGAAGGACACCTTACAATCAGAAGATTTATTCAACTACAAAAATTAATAGTCAGAAAAAGAGATTAAAAGAATAAGTGGCAATAAAACCCAGCAATTCTTGATTAAAAGAGCAACTATCTTTCTCCTAAGCTTTATTCAAGGATAAAAAAGGAACCAACTATAGCACTAGAAATTATAAGGCTCACCATGCACAAAAATTTTTGGCTCATCATGTCTGCTGAATATATCAACCGAAACTCTTCCACCACCACCACCCCCATAACCATTACCACCACAAGCACTAATAAAGCCACTTCCTGTCCTGCTCTTCACAGAAAGATAACCTTGACATCAAAACTAAAAGGAAGCAGAAATATCAAAGAATTTACAAGAATGCAATACCACTAAGGTTGAAAATCAATATATTAATATAATCAAGTAAGAATATATTTTATGGGCAGACAAAAAATGACAATAAACATCTTTAAACCTCCTTACAGATATCAAAACAGAATGATGAATGGAAGGAAGGAAGTGACACTTTAAATTACTCCCTCCATCCCCACGTCATTATACACTTGAATGAAAAACAAAGATATTAAGTTAGAATCATTAGGACCAGAAAAGTATCTTGGCATAGTACAATTAAAAAGCCAAATTCCTATTATTGATCACACTATTTCATCATGCTTGGTCAACACTCAACACCCACTAGCTTGCATACACTGATACCAGGAAAATTAATGCTCAACACCACGTAAAACTCTAGGGAAACTAAGAAAATCATATCAATAAAGTGAAGCTTTCCAACTATACATCAAACTAAAATAAATAATCTAACAGCAAAATCAAATCTCAATTTAAGTTTTTTGCCCACATTTGAAGAAAAAATAATCCAAAGCAAAAAAACTTAAAAAAATAGAAAGCCGATTAAAAAAAAATGGAAGAAGATAAAGTAATTACATTTTATAGGCTATAACATAAATGCTACCACCAGAACCGCCTCCACCTTTATGCCCTCCATCACCTCCATCAGCCAAAAGGCTTCCATTTAACAACACATACCCTTCAATCACCATCTTGACTCGGCCGCCGCCGCCGCCGCCATAGTCAAACTCTCGGCTGGTGGTCCCTCCTCTACTCCCATAACTCCAAGGCTTCCGCAACGAAGACCACGAGTACGCATCTCCACCCCAAACATCCTCAGGCAACTTGCCTTCATCCACCTTGCAAGACGCACCTCTCCCTCCATGTCCTCCACCCGCCCCGTCTATCCCCTGCGGCGTCCCGCTTGTCTGCGGCGGCGGCTTTCCCGCCAAGCCCGTTGTGTTCACTACCGAGTTGTTTAAAAACGACGCATTTTGAGCGACTAGCTCAAAAGTTCCGGTAACAATAGAGGAATTCACGCCTAAGCTAAAATTACCAGAAATGTTAACGGTAATCGCACAGCCAGAGATAGGGCAATGAAATTTGACACCTGTTAAAATTTCAAAATTGCCTTTGCCAGAAATGTAAACGTCACGCGTGAGGTTCAAGTCGTCGACAATCTGACAAGTGGAATCAAGAGTGCCGACACCATCGAGATCGTCAGTGCACGAAACGGACGGCGGGTGAGGCGGCGGCGGAGGAGGCGACGGCGGAGAGTAATCTTGGTGGAAAATATTGGAATCGAAATCGATTATCGAGAAATCGTCATCGTTGGTTGAACACAAAATAAGGTTAGGGTTTGTGACGAAGATGAGAAGAGTAAAAAGGATTGCGAAATGGAGAGTGTGGTGATGGTGAAAGTGAAATCGAGCCATTCACTGACAGTGAAAGTCATTAGACTCGAAAATTACGATTTGAATTAGTAGCGAATTTTACTTGAGACCATGCCACCGTCGTAATCTTCGACGCCATGCCACCATCAGAGATTTAATTTGCAGTGTAATTTTTTAATTTAAGTACAAATAGAATCTAAAATTCTTCAGAGCCGAAAGTAAAAACCCTAGAAGTATCTTATCTCTCTGCAACAAAAGTTTTAGAGAGAGAGAGTGATGAGTCGAGTGCGAAGAGAGATGCTTTGTTGGTAAGGAATGAAGAAACAATCTGACGAGGTTAAGATTGTGTAAGCTTGAGATATAATTGGTTATTGTTTTGACTTTTTTGTTCTCAGCCAGTAGAATATCGACACGTGTTATAGGCGGTGCACTTAAGCGTGTTTGATTTGCTGTTTAATAAATCTCAGTGCTGGATTTTTAATTTTTTTTTTTGAAAGACAGTGCTGGATTTAAAACGGTTTCATTTTGCACTCAATTAATGACGATAATTCACGAAAATTGAATATGAATGAAAAAAAGAGCAAACGACGTCGTTTGATCAGTGGATGGAAGGAGCGTCCCGGTAACGTGGAGCCGCCCTGCCTCAGATAAACCATTTTTCTCATGGACTTTGAATTTAGTTGAGGTTGGGTTAAATTTTATAATTTTTATTAATAATTTTTGAATAATAATTTATATATAATTTTTTGATGGTGTTTTTTAGGCACAATCATATTTAAGTAGCACGGCATGGGTAAAATGGTAAATTTCTTCCTTGGTCAAAATCATTAAAAATGACTATCATGACCGACCACATAAGTGAGGGTCGAGCACTTAATGGTAGGTGACCGACCACTTCGGTTCGGATGACCGGGCATTATCAGATCGGCAGAAGCATTCTCAGTTCAAATGACCATCATGACCGACCTCATGAAGACCGACCAGATAGCGAGATATGCTCCAGAAGATGACACTCTATTCTTACGGATAAGACGACAAGTTATCCTATTTTCATGGGGAAAACTGGTGAGACAGAGTCCTAGTAGGATAAAGAAAGTAAATGTAGTTTTGATTAGGAATCCTTATGGGGAAATGGAATAGTTTTGACTAGGAATCCTTATGGGAAAAGAGAATAGTTTCAACTAGGAAATTCTTATAGGAGAATGAATCTGATTTCTACACTATTATAAATAGAAGGGTAGAGTGTGCATAAAGAAGAAAAAAAAGGAGAGCATTAAGAATCATCATCAGAATCATTACCATCAGACTTGTAAAAAACAAGAAGCATAGCTGAGAAGCGTGTTTGAATAATAAAAGTATCATCCTTTTTGTGCCCGTGGACGTAGGTCGGACCAAGATCCACCGAACCACGTTAAATCTCCTTGTCAATTGGCGTATTTATCTGTCTTTTGCTAAGTTTGCTTTTGGTCCCCCATAACCAAACAAATTCATTATTGAGGGAAGATTGTCTCGGGAGTAATATTCCCATATTGCCCTGAGACCAAAATCAGCCGTCAACAGTTGGCGCCGTCTGTGGGAACTCAACAAAAAGGGCTCGCGTAGTAAGACGATGGCAGAAGGTGGAAATCACCAATCGTTGGGGAATCCGGCTACAGATTGGATGAAGAAGATAGAAGAAAGCATAAGGAAGGACAAGGAGGATAGTCATACCCTCTTAAAAACCATGATGGACCGACTGGAGAAAATGGAAGGGGGGAACCGCGAGAAGCCTGAAACCAGAGCTAATCAAAGAAGATGAGAGATAGCAGATGGAAAAAGGGTCGCCGATGTGAGTGATGACGATGAACCGATGAGGAAGGGTCCCTACGGGATGAGGCCCGTAGTGGTAGAAAAAGATTTACAAACGGAGGATACGTGGGAAGAATAAGAGGGGAGACAATCACCATATTCTTCCTATGATAGCCCCCGCGACATCAGAAGGGGAAATATGAAGCATGGTGAAACTGGACGGGAAGTCTCAAGTCATGAGGAACGCCGCACCCGTGGTGACAGACGCGAATGAGGCTGCGGGAGGCTGTATAGTGACACAGATGGCAGTATAAAGTCTTGGTTAGAAAAAAATGGCCAAGTGGGGAGTAAACCCCAAAATTGATACAGCAGATGATCGGGACGGTGAGGTTGAATCTCCCTTCACAAAAGAAATAAGGTCGGCAAAATTCCCAAGACATTTCAACATGTCATCCATGACGCCCTACAAAGGCCATTCAGATCCAAAGTCCCATATTGAAAGTTTCGTCCTATTAATGGAGGTCCAAGGGGTATTAGGGGATGCCATTTGCAAAGTATTCCCCCTAATCTTGGGCGGGTCTGCCATTCTGTGGTTCAAAAGTCTTGCCCCGGGAAGCATCAGTAGCTTCGCTCAACTCAGAAGGTCATTTGTTCGACACTTCAAAGGGGCCTGCGTCCCCAAGAAAACGGTGGGAGAATTGAGACTGATGAAGCAGGGGAATGATGAGCCCCTGAGGAATTTTATTGAAAGATACCACAATTTGGTGCTCGAGGTCGGAGCGTACGAGTCATCGGAAGCGCTAGAAAGTCTCAAGTGAGGTTTGAAGGTCGGGAAGTTGTGGACTCACCTGATGATTCAAGACGTATCGGATTATGCCACTGCCCTGGAGTTGGCCAGGAAGTTTATCTTAATAGAGGAGGATAAAAAGATTGCCCGGGGAGTAGACACCCGAAAGGCTAAGATACTCAAGTCAGACAATCAGTGGGATTCGATTAGAAATTTGAGGAGACCAATCCCGGAGCAGAAGAAACTCAGACCGACACCTCCGAGTAGTCATGTTCAAAAGATAAAGTCATCTGTCCAAGTCAACCGTGTCGCGGGGAGAACAATATACACCCCCTTGAACAAACTTATGGCCCAGATAGTTCGGGAAATCCAGGATAAAGGTCTGTTGGCCGAGCCTAATTTGAAAAGGTTCCCGATTGAGGAGGGAAATAGTAGGGCATACTGTATCTACCATAACGTAAGGGGACATGCCACAAATGGGTGCAGAGACCTGCGGGAGCAGGTGGAAGACTTGGTGAAAAAAGGCTATCTCAGTGTGTACATCGACCATTCGGTTTTTTAGGTCGACCAAGTTGATAGCGGAAGTCATCCGGTCAGATGCCTGGAATGCTGAGATGCAGAGAGGATGTATTAAGAAGAGCCTTGCTTGTAGTGATCCTTGTAGAGTTGCAAGAAAGGCAACGGATCCCAAAAAGGTGAGTAAGACTTTTTCTGTCTTATGTTGACATTTGATTATGCTTTTTTGTTATGGCTCACACAATGGTTTTGATATTTGTTTTACAGCTCGGGTCTGCTCTTGTACCGCCGAGTCCGTTTTGTTGATATATGTTTTACGGCTCGGGTCTGCCCTTGTACCGCCGAGACCGATGTTTCTTTCCGGTTCGAGTCTACTTTTGTACCGCCGAGACCGATGTCTCTTTCCGGCTCGGGTCTGCTCTTGTACCGCCGAGACAGATGTCTCTTTCCGACTCGGGTCTGCTCTTGTACCGCAGAGACCGATATTTTCTTCCGGCTCGGGTCTGCTCTTGTACCGTCGAGATCGATGTTTCTTTCCGGCTCGGGTCTGCTTTTGTACTGCCGAGACCGATGTCTCTTTCCGGCTCGGGTCTGCTCTTGTACCTCCGAGACCGATGTTTATTTCCGGCTCGGGTCTGCTCTTGTACCGCCGAGACCGATGTTTCTTTCCGGCTCGGGTCTGTTCTTGTACCGCGCCGAGACCGATGTCTCTTTCCGGCTCGGGTCTGCTCTTTACCGTCGAGACCGATGTCTTTTTCCGGCTTGGGTCTGCTCTTGTACCGCGAGACCGATGTTTTCTTCCCGCTCGGGTCTGCTCTTGTACCGCCGAGACCGATGTTTCTTTCCGGTTCGAGTCTGCTTTTGTACCGCCGAGACCGATGTCTCTTTCCGGCTCGGCTCGGTCTGCTCTTGTACCGCCGAGACCGATGTTTCTTTCCGGCTCGGGTCTGCTCTTGTACCGCCGAGACCGATGTTTCTTTCCGGCTCGAGTCTGGATTTCGTTCCGCCGAGACCGATGTTTGTTTCGGCTCGGGGCTGGATTTCGTTCCGCCGAGGCCACTTGTTTATTCGGCTCGGGGCTGGATTTCGTTCCGCCGAGGCCGCTTGGTTATTCGGCTCGGGGCTGGATTTCGTTTCGCCGAGGCCGCTTGTTTATTCGGCTCGGGGCTGGATTTCGTTCTGTCGAGGCCTTATGGTTTATTCAGCTCGGGGTTGGGTTACGTCCCACCGAGTCGGCTTCTTTGGACTGGGGATTCCCCCAGAGCCAAGTCTTTCTTTCAGCTCGGGGTCGGGTTACGTCCCACCGAGTCGGCTTCTTTGGACTGAGGATGTAACATTCCCCCATAGCCAAGTCTTTCTTTCAGCTCGGGGTCGGGTTACGTCCCACCGAGTCGGCTTCTTTGGACTGGGGATGTAACATTCCCCCAGAGCCAAGTCTTTCTTTCAGCTCGGGGTCGGGTTACGTCCCACCGAGTCGGCTTCTTTGGACTGGGGATGTAACATTCCCCCAGAGCCAAGTCTTTCTTTTAGCTCGGGGTCGGGTTACGTCCCACCTAGTCGGCTTCTTTGGACTGGGGATTCCCTCAGAACCAAGTCTTTCTTTCAGCTCGGGGTCGGGTTACGTCCCACAGAGTCGGCTTCTTTGGACTGGGGATGTAACATTCCCCCATAGCCAAGTCTTTCTTTCAACTCGAGGTCGGGTTACGTCCCACCGAGTCGGCTTCTTTGGACTGGGGATTCCCCCAGAGCCAAGTCTTTCTTTCAGCTCGGGGTCGGGTTACGTCCCACCGAGTCGGCTTCTTTGGACTGGGGACGTAACATTCCCCCAGAGCCAAGTATTTCTTTCAGCTCGGGGTCGGGTTACGTCTCACCGAGTAGGCTTCTTTGGACTGAGGACGTAACATTCCCCAGAGCCAAGTATTTCTTTCAGCTCGGGGTCGGGTTACGTCCCACCGAGTCGGCCCTTTATTGGTCTGGGGAGGTGACATTCCCCTAGAGCCAAATGTTCTTCTCAGCTCGGGGTCGGGTTACGTCCCACCGAGTCGATCAACATAAGGGCAAAACATTTTTTCCACAGGTAGATATCAGGATCCTCGTTAACTGAGCTCATGAAGATGGCAGGAATAACCAGATTTACAGCCAAGGCATTTTTCTCTGCAGTTCCTGAAGTGACCACCGACGGATTCATTGACACACCATCTTTTTTTTATAGTTCCCGGCATCAACTCACAAACTCGTTGTTACCGAGAACTAGGGGATATATGTTGATGGTGTTTTTTAGGCACTATGATATTTAAGCAGCACGGCAGGGGTAAAAGAGTAAATTCCTTCCTTAGTCAAAATCATTAAAAATGACCATCATGACCGACCACATAAGTGAGGGTCGAGCACTTAATGGTAGGTGACCGACCACTTCGGTTCGGATGACCGGGCATTATCAGATCGGCGGAAGCATTCTCAGTTCAAAGGACCATCATGACCGACCTCATGAAAACCGACCAGATAGCGAGATATGCTCCAGAAGATGACACCCTATTCTTACGGATAAGACGACAAATTATCCTATTTTCATGGGGAAAACTGGTGAGACAGAGTCCTAGTAGGATAAAGAAAGTAAAGGTAGTTTTGATTAGGAATCCTTATGGGAAAATGGAATAGTTTTAACTAGGAATCCTTATGGGAAAAGGGAATAGTTTCAATTAGGAAATTCTTATAGGAGAATGAATCTGATTTCTACACTATTATAAATAGAAGGGTAGAGTGTGCATAAAGAAGAAAAAAAAAAGGGAGAGCATTAAGAATCATCATCAGAATCATTACCATCAGACTTGTAAAAAACAAGAAGCAGAGCTGAGATGCGTGTTTGAGTAATAAAAGTATTATCCTTTTTGTGCCCGTGGACGTAGGTCGGACCAAGATCCGCCGAACCACGTTAAATCTCCTTGTCAATTGGCGTATTTATCTGTCTTTTGCTAAGTTTGCTTTTGGTCCCCCATAACCAATCAAATTCACTATTGAGGGAGGATTGTATCGGGAGTAATATTCTCATATTGCCCTGAGACAAAAATCTTCCGTCAACATAATTAAATTTTAATTATTTAATATGATATAAATATATGTGATAAAAAATTATAAAAAATCTAATACATCTTAACCATTAATTATATGATTAATAAATTTGATTCAAATAAATCAGGTAGGTCATATCATATATTTATGTAATACATGCATAAATTGTACCGGATAAGTGTGAAAATAAAAATTGTGACAATATTTATTAATTTTTTATATTAACTTGTTTTTTTTTCAATGAAAAAAATATGGTAAAAACCGGATATGTTACATTAAACTAGTTACACGTTTAATAATTACCTCATTTTGTACTTCCCTGCTATGTGGATAATGAAATGTCTGGAGGAGCATATCATATACTCTTGGGCAATTCATTTCTATATATTTTTAATGTTGGTGCATTTCTTTTTATATTTATATAACTTTTACTTCGTTGCAACTGTCTTTGCTTTATTCTAAGAAGATCAAAACTTGATCGTCCTTTAGAAACAATAACACAATTATTTTTATATTCCATAGGAATCTCAGGTTGACTTGAACTTCCTATTTCTAGAGTTCTTGCATGCTTATTAATCCAATTCTATAATTATCAGGAGTACTAATGTTTTGAAGCAATGGTTTTTTAAAGTGGACGGGACCACTGATTTTATAAGCACAAACATATAATTTCCATATAGTTTTTTAGTCGATTTAAATTAATTTTATTTCTACTTTAAAACAGTCAAGAATCATAATTTTCAATTTAATTTTATCATCTTTATCTGATACCAAATAGACAAATTTCATTTTTTGTGATTAGGTTTCTCTACTATTCCGTTTTACTGTAGCAATATAAATTGAAAATATAAAATTGTAAAAACTTATATATCCAAATAAATAAAGCTTTCTGGCCTACCTTGCTTCCCTTATGCCTGCACCTCTTCTCTACAATTATTCAGTTACCGCAGTAACCTTCGTCAGTTTTCTTCACTAGGTCTTCTGTCAACACGGCTCCGCCCTCAAAGACTTATGACCTTTGAAGAATGTCGACTCACTGTATGCTGGTTTGTGAATAATGAAGATAGTCGAAGAATAAGAACATATGAAAAAGAAAAGGTATATAGAAAGATTTATTTATTGATATAAAAGGTTTTACACACTATATTTTCACTTACATACTCTAAGTACACACGGAAAGTAGTTACTTCCTTCTTTTACGCTATATCTCCTAAAAGACCCATTTCTGAGTTTTCATGCTTTGAGAAATTCATAGAATACAAGAAAGGACTCAAGAAATTTTTGAACTCGCCAAATTCGACCTCCTCTCTTCTTGTTTTTCTCTTTCTTTTATAGACCCTCCTCCCGGTCTTCATGATTGCACTTTCTTTATCTTTACACGTGTTCAGCGTTTGTGGTGCCGACAGTGTAAGTGGGCAACTGAAGATTCTTTCTTATCTTCAAACTTTTACGTGCCATAATTCTATAGTGCCGACAAGGTAAGTGGTCGACACCTTTTCTTCAAGGATAGGATCCTCACATGGTGGGGACCTATCGGTTACGCTGTCTTTTTACATCTTCCTGACAGCTGTGTAGAGAAGCACCTTTTACTTTTTTTCCATAATTACTGGCTGATGTTGATGTCACGCAACCTGCATGCTTCTTTTATGGCCTCTGGAGAGCCGGGCCATTTATCCAAATTTGACTGGATAACCTTTGCTTCTAGCTTTGGACACCTGGAGGTTTCATTAAATGGGAAAACTATCATCCAGTTCTCTCCTTCTACATAGGTCTGAAAACCCTTTTCATAGAACTCTCTGCATAAACAGCCGATGACCTTTATTCCCAAGGCTCTTCTATAACACATCCATTTTTTGTTGAAGAAGGGGATTTTATATGTAGCTTCTGAGGCTCTGAGTTTAACTTCTGTAACATATCCCATAGTGATGAGATGAAAAACAGAAAACAAAGTTTGATCATGCAGCTCAGGGCTGATGGAATAAAATCGAAGATAAACATTTTCATTTTGTGAAAATTCTTTTACAGCATCTTGAAGTTCTTGGGGAAAATCATCAAGCTCTTTTAAATTTTTTGAAGGATAAACACGGTCTAAAAATCCGTAATTGGCTAATTTTCTAACAAATTTTGGTGAAGCATTATAACAACAAGTAATCCTTGGATAAATACTTGTTTTATCTTGTAAACGAAAACATTTTTCATTATGTTCAAGTTCATAAACAGATTTTGCAAATTCATAGTAATCTTTTTCCCATGAAGAAATTGGTTTTTCAATAGAAAAAGTTACCATTTTTCTTTTTTGAAAATTTCTAAGATCATCAATTTGAATCTGAGGGTTACTAGATTCACCACTCTGTGAAAGATATTCTGGTCGAAAGACCAATTCTTTTATACCTGAAGCAGGTTGAACTGTACCACTCTGTGGGAGTGTGAGCTGTATACTAGCACTAGGCTTTTCCTGTACATCTGTTTGTGACAGATTTGCCTGTACATCCATCAAAGGATTTTCCTGTACATCCTCATAGGGATTTTGGGCATATCCAGCTTGGATTGGAGATTGACTCGGGGTCCAAAACTCTCGACAATAGTTATCAAAATCAGTTCCGAACTGATCGATTAGATCATATAGTGATTCACATTCGTTGTTTACAGTATGCAACTTTCCTCGATAGCTTACTACAGCTTCTTTTACAGTTGTTGACAAAACTTCATATTCTGCCTTCAGCTTTTCTTGTTGATGATGAACTTCGGCCATCTTTGTCATAATGAGATTCATTTGCGCTACGAGATCTTTATTTTCCATGGTCTGGATATCTACTCAAATGATCTGCAAGAAAATTATCAGATCCTTTAATATGTTTTATCTGAAATTTATAAAAACTTAAAATAACTTGCCATCGTTGTAACCTACGGAATTGAGGTTCTTGCGGCAATTTATTAAATATAAGACCTTTTACTTGAGTATTATCTGTTTCTACTATAAAAGACTTTGGTAATAAAAATAGGGTAAACTTACGAATACCACAAACAATTGCAAGTAGTTCTTTTTCATTAGTAGAATAATTTAATTCTGCTGAATTAAAAGTTCCACTTGTATATCTACAAATTTCTCCTAAATCAGTTTTTAACAATGCAGCCCAGTAATGATCTGAGGCATCAGTTTGAACAATCAGATTATCTTTTTCGTCCGGTAACCTTAATTTTGGTAAATTTGTACATTCAATTTTTAATTGTTTTACAGCCTCTGTATGTTCTATAGTCCATCCTTTAGTATTATTCTTTTTTAATAATCTCTGAAGTACAGCTCTCTTTTTAGCTAACTGAGGAATAAATGACTCAGAATAATTTAGACATCCTAAAAATTTTTGTATCATTTGTCGATTTTCTAATACATCTGGAAAATTTCTGATTTTTTCAGAAATATGAGGTAATAATTCGATTCCATTAGAGCTTATAGTAAGCCCTAAGAATTCGATTTCATTCTTTTTATCTCTGCCTTTCTTTGAGATAAAATGATACCATTTTTACTGCAGATTTCTGCAAATTCATGTAAATGTTTTTTATGTTCATCATATGTATGAGAACATACTAATATATCATCAATATAAACAAGTAAATAGTTTTTTTGACTGAATAAATTATCTATTTTTCTTTGATAAATTTGAGGTGCATTTTTTAATCCGAAAGGCATAACTAACCATTCGTAGTGTCCATTTGGAGCACTAAATGCAGTTAAAGGTATTGAGGCTTTTGACAACTTAATCTGCCAAAACCCGCTTTTACAATCAAGTTTTGAATAATATTCTTTACCTTTGGCTAAATTTATCAGCACTTGTTTATTCGGTATAAAATATCCGTCGAATATAGTGGCTTTGTTAAGCTCTTTATAATTAATGACCATTCTGGCCTTTCCTCTTTTTATTTCGGCATGATTTCTTACCATGAATGCAGGGCTACTATGAGGACTTTTACTTGGTTGAATTAACTTTAAATGTAATAATTCTTTAATTTGTTTTTCAAATTCAGTTTTGTCTTCTTGGTTATAAACCATTGGTTTTACCCTAATGATTTGTGTAGGGTCTATTAGCTTTATATCAGCTATTTCTTTTTGTAAATTCCATTTTTCAATTGGGTTTTCACCATAATTTTTTGCTATTATTTCTTTGATAGCCTCTAAACTTAAATGATCTTCATTGATACAATTAACCTGTACCAGTGTTTTTATATCAATACGAGTCCAAATAATATCATCACCATGCTGGTGCTGTTGAACTCTGAATGGTTTAAATTCTCTAGGGAGTTTAAGGTAATGACCACAAGGGGTCTTAAGATTTATCATATACAAAGTTTGTCCATACTGAGCAAACTGTTGTATAAAATCATTTCCTAGAAGTACATCTACTTCTAAATGATCATAAGCAAAAACTTGCTTAATTTTTATTATTTTACTTCCCAATAGAATTGGTAAATCTTTTTGATATAAGGTTATACTAGTATTTCCAGTTATACCTTTGATAGTTATAGCTTTGGTTAATTGTTGCCAATGTAACCAAAAACATTGTTTTATTAACGTAATTTCTGATCCTGTATCAATCAGGGCACAAGTTGTAACACTAGGTTCTACGAATCCTAGTTGAATGTATACTGACAAAGGGAAATTAATGCTATTTGGCATTATTCCTCAGTAATTTTTGCACAAAAGATTCTTTCACCTTCTAGGATAAATTCAAAACCTTCTTTGGTAATTTTATATTCACTAAAAGAGTCTAGAAATGAATTGCCCAAGAGTATATGATATGCTCCTCCAGACATTTCATTATCCACATAGCAGGGAACTATTAGGTCTTTTGATCCTAATCGTATGGACACATCTGCACTTTCTGTACAGAAAGATGTAGTTCCATCAAAATTTCTATATTCATAAGGAGGTACATTTTCACTTTGTAGATTCATATTTTTATCTTGAGCTAAATGATTATTACTAGCTCCAGTATCGACTAAAATGTATGGTCCTTTAATATATTCTATTCCATTAAAGTACTCACCATATATTTTTAATGTTGGTGCATTTCTTTTTATTTATATAACTTTTACTTCGTTGCAACTGTCTTTGCTTTATTCTAGGAAGATCAAAACTTGATCGTCCTTTAGAAACAATAACACAATTATTTTTATATTCCATAGGAATCTCAGGTTGACTTGAACTTCCTATTTCTAGAGTTCTTGCATTATTAAATCCAATTCTATAATTATCAGGAGTACTAATGTTTTGAAGCAATGGTTCTCGAACCTTGCCGATTTCTTTACATTCCTCTTTTATTTCTATAAAAGGTTTATTGGAATATATTTCTCCGTAATTAGTATTACTTAACGAAAATAAAGCTGAATAATAAACACTCATAACTTTATTTCCTGGTTTTAATAAATCTTTCTTTAAGAGTTCAAAATGCAGACTCAAAGCATCATTGAAATCTTTATCTTTTAAACTAATGCAATACCTGGGGTAACAGGTAAATAGTAATTTTCGATAGGCTAGATTGCCTTCAACAGTTCCTAAATGAGCGTCTTTAACTTGTTTAAAACGTTCATCAAACAGACTAATTACTATTGGACTGTCTACTCCTTCCTTAAATAAGGATTTAAACAGTATTTGGATACCCGCTAGATATACATATTGAATTTTTTCTCTCTTTTTTGTTTAGGAATTTTATTAAGTATATCTTTTATGGAATCTTGAGTAAGCAGATTTAACTTGATATTTCCTTTTACTTGTGTAATATCAATGCTTCTTTCTATTTCTTGATATTCATGTATGACTACTTTCTGTCTTCTATATAAACCTCTTAGGGTTGACATTATTGTAGAGGGATGCATTTTCTTTAATTGAAGTTTTTCAATTTTTGCTAGCCTTTTATTATCAAAGGTAGCATTAAGAACATATTCATCTGAATCTTCCTTTTTCTGATGAGATTCAAAATCTTCATCAAGATCAAGGTCAATAATTTCTTGATCTCTTTCAGTCATTTAATTCTTCGTTATTTTCACTTTCTGAACTAGATGTAATAGATTCTATTTCATATACTTCTGATATTTCAGAATTTTCAGTTTCATAAGTAAGGTCTATTTCACTTAAAACTGTTTCTATATCTAAAAAGTCTTGTTCTAGAATTCGGACTTTCCTTTTATTACATTCATAACTGAGGTGTCCAACTTCACCACAGTTCCAGCACTCACATTCTGATCGTGCTTTCGTTTTATTAGGAACCTTTTTAATTTTATCTGGCTTTTTACTTTTTTTAAAATATTTTCTTTTGGGATGAAACTTCTTTCTATTTAAACTCTTATATTTTTTGATTCTTCGAAGTTTACTTGTAATCTTTTTTAGATTTTCTAATTTTCTTATATTTTTTATAACCTATTTTAGGACATCCCCATTGGGTTGGCAGATTTGTTTTATCACAACATAATGCGATTTCTGCCTTTTTAGTTTTTTGTAAGAGTCTTCGTTGGTAGCAAAGATTTTCTAATCTTTGTTTGAGGAATTTTACTCTACTTCCAAGACTATCACTAGCTCCTGCAGTAGTTTGTCTATATTTCTCAAATTCTTTTGTAAAATAAATATCCCAATGTGATGGGAGTTTTAAAAAATACAATTGTTTGGTTTGATCCATATTTTCACTACTATCAAAAACTTGATAATAGTACTTTTGAAATTCACAAGTGTATTCGTTGACATAACACATTTTGCAGATTGTTAATTTATGCATGTCACTTTGTGCTTTTAATTTATTAGCTTGTTTTACTGCATCTTCGTTTCCTATCCAATCTTCTCCTAGGAATTCATCAACAAGATACTTCACAAATGTGAATATTCCTGAATGATTTGAAATTTCAATTCTCCTATAACATTATCTCTAATAAGATTTTTAGTTGTTATACTTAGTCCTACCCACCATTGATATAAATTACCTCTTAGGGCATATTGTAACATATTGAATTTAGCATTACTACTTTATTCTTCATCTACGAAGTAAGTATAAAAATATTGCATAGACCTAGTCCATTCATTTATTGATTGATGTACATCAGTGTCACAATCAATATTAAGATACATTCCATTAGGAGCTATGGGATGTTCTTCTCGTATTCTAGGGATAAATTGTTCATTCCATTTTGGAGCTGGTTCTATTTTTGGGTTTTTTACAAAACCTCTTGTCACACCGGGCCAATCTTCTAAGGCTCGTTTCTTTTTATTAGATTTTGAAGAACTTCCAATATCTGAATAAGTTCTTTCCATTTTTATTATAGGACCTGCAATTTGTCCTATATCATCTACATAAACTTTAGGGTCAAGTTTTAATTCTTCTAAATCAAAGATTAAGTCTTCAATCTGTTGATCCATCCTCATCTTTTATGGTTAAAGCGGCTTTATTCTTTGATTTTTCTAAAGTCTTAGTTGCCTCTCTAAGATCTGCTAACTCCATTTCTAATTTTTCTATTTTATTTTTCTCTTTATTTTTAGCAAGATGTCTGTTTACAATCCATTCATCATAGCTTCCTGGCTTATGATGAGACAAATTAAGTTTTATTGGTTCTTCTGTCCTAGCAACTATCATTGCTTTATTCTTTTTAAACGATTTTCCTTTTTTTGAACTTCATTGTCAATTACTTTGACCATAAGCTCTAGGTTCAAAAGTCTAATATCTATTGTTTCTATTTTTTGTCCAATTAAATCAATCTTAGTCGCCATTCCTTCTAATATATTATTTTCTAATCTATGAATAAGTTTGTCAATTTTTACATTAATACATTCAATCATATTAGTCATTTTAATCAACAGATTTATTTAATCTGGATGGTTTAGCCATCGATTATCATTAAATACATTAGGCGTTATTGCCTTAAATAAATTTCTTCTACTTCTTTTAAGTATATAATTTTCATGATGCAAACGTATTGTCATATCTATAGACATGATTTCATTGATAATTTTTTCATAATTATTTTGCTCTATTATCATAATATGACTACACACACATTGTATTACTGTAAGTCTATTACTTTTAGAGAGATGATTCATTGAAAGTACCTTTTATTTGAGCTTTCAGTAATCCTTAAGGCTGCATACTTCTTTGACGACTCTGTCATCGCCTGGGTACTTTCAGAATCCCATCCTCTATTTATTCTTTGACCAGATTCCCAATAAGAATAGCTTTCTGAGACTTTCAATATGCTTTGAAGCATTGTAAGTTTTAATTCTTCTTCTAGACTTCTAGGTTCATTTTTGAACTCTAACTTCCATACAAGACTTTGCAAACAATTTTCCATACGAACCAAGTCATTAGCTGTATGTATTGTTAATTTCTTAAATGCAGTTTCTAACTGCAAAATGCTATTGCATTCTTTAGTCATCTGAGTATTCAGACAATAAAAGAAGAGAATTGCCTTCTGGCATTGGTTTTTCAACCTTAGGTATTAGAATTTGAGATTTAGGGATTTGAAAAATAACTCTAGGTTTTAATTTTATTTGTCTGTTACTTTTGGGTTTACCTTTAGACGCCTGGTTAAACACAAATTTTTCTTGATCGAGGGATTTTAAAATATTTTCTAATATTATGATTTTTACTCTATTTTCTATAGATTCATTTTCATATTCAAACTTACGCTTGAATAGTCTACACTTTTCTTTGACCTTTAAAACATCATCAATTGATTTTAATTCTAAGGCTTCTAGAGCCTTTAAAAGGTATAGAGATCTCTTTTCATTTTAATCACTGTCAAGTTGCTCGATATTTCTTCAGTAGGATCATTGCCTGCAGAAGCAGCAATTAATTGATCAATTTGATTATTGTTTAACTGCACTGGATTACCAGCATAATCTACAAACCCTGGCATGTATTCTACTTCTTCTGAAGCTATATTATTTCTTTGGATTCTAATTATTTATATGATATAAATATATGTGATAAAAAGTTATAAAAAAATCTAATACATCTTAACCATTAATTATATGATTAATAAATTTGATTCAAATAAATCAGGTAGGTCATATCATATATTTATGTAATAAATGCATAAATTGTACCGGATAAGTGTGAAAATAAAAATTGTGACAATATTTATTAATTACTATATTAACTTGTTTTTTTTTCAATGAAAAAAATATGGTAAAAACCGGATATGTTACATTAAACTAGTTACACGTTTAATAATTACCTCATTTTGTACTACCACAACCCAACAATTAAAATTTCACAGCTAGAATCTTTTTTCTCCAAACCCCCCGATGATGTGTGGGGGCAAATTAAGCAAAACGATTTACATATTTTAAATTTAATTGAAATCATTATTTAAATTTTATTGTAAATATTTTGTATCCTGATGTAAAATATGAAGAAAGAATGACAATCGATATATTATGTCCTGAATTAGTCCATCTATTTCATTTAGATTATGATTTAAGATAAAAAAAAAATTGTCTTGAATATTAATTAATTTTTTTAAATTGATATGAAAAATCATTTCGAATTGTGAGTAAAATAATTAAGAGTCTCGAATCCTCATCGAAATTATAAATTTTTTTATGTTAAATTTTGAAATTTTGAAATATGAATGGATTTTCCTTAATATTAAAACATGAGAAGATTTTGTTAAGTTTCATCAAGTTTTAAGATTTTCGTTCATTTTCCCCCATATATTATATTTTATTTTGTGTTGAGTTATTTCATGGAGGAGGGTTGAACGACTGAAGATGCTAGTTTCTACGTAGACAGGTAGAGAGCGGGACACGTGTAAAGAAGACAAGCCAGTGAAAGCTGACTCACGTAAGCTACGATGTCGTTTTGTCCACTAACAATTTGTTGTCGCTTGACAGCCAAAACAAACATGTATCGTGTTGTAGGTGTTAGCTCAACAAGGTCAATTAAAATCGTTTCTTTATTCATGAATTATGAACAATTTGCTTAAAACGACATCCACGAATAGTGAAAATGATTTGTTGGGACATGATAGCTACGATTAAAATTGAAATGTCTTCTGTTTATTATTGTAAAAAGAAAGAGCAATATATATATATATATATTATATTGTAATTGGCATTTGTCATGTTCATGCTAATTAAGAGTGACATATGTAATTAAATATCACACATGAACTTTCTTCCATAAAAGAATATGTTATTGGAGTCTTATTCATAATTAATGGTCCTTTATTTTTTGGTAATACAATCTCAACAATTAGATCTCATATTCACATACTAACTTTTAAAAAAAAAGATTTTATTTAGATTTTTTACAATGACAAAAAGTGGATTAGTTGTCATTTGTCAATTATAATGATCGGTGGTAAACACATACATAATGCAAACGCATGTATCGCTCAAGTAGTATAAAATGTATCGATCCCACGATGACTTAATACCTAAGCTATTAATTTATGAAGCTAAATGTCTACGAGTATCTAATTGATTGATTTTTGGTTGGATGATGATTTTAAACTAAAGACAAGTAATTAAAACAAAATAAATGTAGATTTTAAGTTTTAAACAATGATATGAAAATATCAAAGGTTGTGAATCTTTCCAATATCTTTTAAAGATAAAGTGATTATCTCATATTTGTGCAATATATCGGTTTATTAACTTGGAACACGAAGTTATGGAAAAGCCTATTCTGATGGTCAGATGTAAATACCCAAAGTAACCCAATTAACTATATTCCTATGTTAATTAAGAAACTCTGAATTCATTAAGATTAAGTTCCAATTATGGCTACCCCGCCCGACATGTATATTCATATCCTGTAAGGAAATCTACCTAAGAGACATTTACCCCAAGATGAGATCGTGAGCTATTGAATCTATGGCTAAAACCTAAAATCTCATTTTCAAGTTCATTTTAAGTTTACCAAATCAATCTTATTAATGGCCAGTTAATAAGAAGCATTAAGCTTAAGACTCAATAAATAAACCAATATACTACCCAAAACATAAAATAACCACTTATAAACCGGTGATATTTGAATTCATCACACCCATATATAATATGTTTAGATACAAAACATACCTAAAATTACAAAATGCATAGTTAAACAAAATAACATAATAGAAAATTAAAAAGTAAAGAAAATTACAATAATAAAAGAAAGTGATGGAGCATGGGGTTTCACTTTTAATACTTCAAATATAGATTACTCTTTTATCAATTAATCATTTATTGAATTAATGATATTAAAACCGACCATATTGGCGGTGAATGTAATTTGTCCAAAGTCCAACCGGCCATATAAGCAGTAACAAAATCATATAAACCAACCATGTAGGCGGTAACAAGATTAGCACCTAAACCGACCATATAGGCGGAAACTAAGTCCAATAACGTAAAACCAGCCATATATGCGGTAAATAATTAATTCAATTTACTTATTTAAATTAAATGAGTAAATCTAAATTATTATATTAAAAGTTTCACCCCAAACTCCAGCAAAATAAGATTACCTACTCATGACGTAATTAAAAACACATAAAAATTTATTAAATAAATAAAGAGAAAATACAAGAAAACTTAAATAAACATGCAAGACACTTTCTTTTAGGTTTTCATGGAGAAATCCACCAAAGAAATCATGAAAAGTTTACAAAGTTTTGCTTGGTATTTATAGGCAAATATAAAGGCTTCCATCAATTTATCCACCAAACATGTCACCAAATATTTTTGGTGGAAGTTTGACAATTTCCATTATTTTATTTTATTTTTGAAAACGACTTTAAAAATTATAAATAACACACTTCGGTTTTTTCATCAATTTCGGTAATGAAAACTTCAGAATTCGAAAATCTTATGAACTTCAAAGTTGTATATCTTTGAGTCTTCTTTAATTTGGAACTTGCATCACCTCAATCCGATATCGGAATAAAAAGTTATGGCCAAAATACGACATTTGCGCAAAGTTGAAATTTCTGAAATTGTCCTTCGTTAGAACGTCATTTCAAGTTTCCAATCTTCAAAATCAAAATGTCAAATCCAGTTTTTACCCTTATTTGTTCCACATTTCGTCCTGATTGATTCCATTAAGTCTCGATTTTATTTTATCTGCAAAATAAACTAAAACACATAAAAACGTTCATAAAACTCGAGAAACTATACAAAATATTAAGTAAAATGGGCGGTAAATATTGATATATTTTCCGCTCATCACACCCCCAAACCTAACATTTTACTAGTCCTCGAGCAAAATAACAAAATAAAATGCAATAAATAATTAAAAGTAAACTAAACCACTTTCGTAGGGATCAGTGTTACATTTAGCGTATGCAACAAGCCTTCAAACCCCTAGATGTCCCTAGTGGACGAATTGTAGTCTCGTGAGGGCTTACAATGATGATACCCACAAACTTCAATCTAATGCACACAAAAGCAAAAAGACAAAAGAAAAGAGAATAAACAAGTTAGTGACTAAACAAGTGAAACTTCTTATCCAAGTTAATAGCTGTTTTCTTTCTTTCTAAATTACTAATAAGTAAATTCTCCGATTATTTTTACCATTCTCCATATACACAACCAACAAAGTATTAATCAGCTCATTGTTCCCACAATATTCATAAGTGTAGTTGAAAAGAGAGTAATATTTTTGTCCTAAAGTTATATCAGAATTCACAACTTTTTTAGCAATGAAATTTTTTTCTGATTTTTTCAATCCATCTAGCGAGCTTTAGGTCAGTGACTCCCAAGCTAGTTGGCTTTAGGGCACTAGATGTTAAGACACCCTTACATACTTAATTACTCAGATTTCAGATATTTTTTTTATAACATTTTCAATCCATGTAGCGAGTTTTGGGCTAGTGACTCCCAAACCAGTTGGTTTTAGGGCACTGGGTGTTAAAACACTCATTCGTACTTAATTACTCGGATCTCATATGTTTTTTTTTATAGCAACTTCAATCCATGTAGCGAGCTTTGAGCCAGTGACTCCCAAACCAGTTGGTTTTAGGGCATTAGGTGTTAAAACACCCATTCAGACTTAATTACTCGGATCTTAGGTGTTTTTTTTTATTAATATACACAATTTTTTTTTTTAAATTCCATCATTTTTAGATGCTTCCTCCAATTAAATTAGAGCACTGAATATTACAAACTTTTCAATTACAGCTTATGACTGTATGTTACCATGCATATTGATAATACCTGTCAATTGAGCATATGAAGATCCATTTTAGTCAGTAATATGGAGAATTCACAAATTAAATAATTCAAAATGAAATAAACAAAAATTAACTTGTTACGAAATATGTTGAGATAAGTCTTAGGAGTGAAAATTCCTTACCCAGCTATCTCACACAAATTTCACCTGATTAGTCAAATTAAAAACACAATTTTTTTTTTTTTTAAAAAAATTTTTTGAAATTTTTTGAATTTTATTTTTGAAAATTTTTGACTAAAAATCAAATAAAAAAAAAAAATTACTAGTCAATTATTCCCCTCCCCAAAACTTAATTGAGACTTTGTCCCCAATGTCTAAAGTAGAAGAAGAGTTAGAAAACAATATCTGGTTAGCTAAAATTCTATATCTTAAAAGAAAATTAAAGGTTAAGATCGAGATTTATCCGACGCTTCTTACCACGATCATTATCAGACCGGTTTATCTTGGAAATGATATGGTCAATTTGTGGTTCAAATATTAAGAGTTGGTCAATTAAATCATAGGCTGTTCTGGCAGTGAAAATGATATCTTTTACAGGTTTTGAAAGGAATCCATTTCTCCGAGCATCATCAAGAAACACACAAAGAAAGTCATAAAATCCATCAACGTTAAACAGTCCAATTGGTTTCTGGTGTATGTTCAAGTTCGCCCAAGATAGCACTGTAAAAATTTCCTTCATTGTGCCCAAACCACCTGAAAAAGCAATAAAAGCATCAGTACGGTTAATCATTTCAACAAGTCGTTCAGACATACCTGCCATAATACATTCATCTCCGTTTGATGGTCCTATAAGATTCGCCTCTGCCAAATGTTTTGGGATGATTCCCAAAACTTGACTACCTCTTTCCTGTATGACCCTTTAAACACACCCCATTAGTCCAAGATTGCCACCGCCATATACTATGTGCATATTCCTTTCAGCTATGACTCTACCCAATTCATGTGCTGCCTCAACGAACTCTGGTTTATAACCAACACTAGTACCGCAAAACACACAGATGTTTACAACTCGTCTTTTTAAAGTTACTTCCATTTATTTTATTTCTCAACTCTGGATGTCTTTAAGAGTGCAATGATGAGGTTAATTTATAGAACCTGAAAAAGGGTGAGTAAAAATAGCACTAGTGTCTGCCAAATGATAATTATTAGCTAAACAATAAAATATATCGTGAAAGTCAAATAGTCTGGATCATGTCAGAGAAAATAAAAGAAAATCACAAAACGAATCACAATTATTAGATAAATACAAAGAGATAATAATATTTACAGGAAGTAACGGCTTGATTGACATCTATGCGTCAGTTACAAGCTTCCCATCCAATTTTCTTATAAATTGGCAAACATGGTTTTTTAAAGTCAGATTCCCGAGACTTAATTGTTGTCTTTCTTTTCGAAATTGTGTATATAACATGTGAATTGTGTGATGCACATATCCACTGGGATGCGTCTCAAGAGTCAATGATATGCCATCCAAAGACTCCTTACTCAAGTCATCCCTAATGAATTTAATTTTATCTTCACGGTTATCAGACACCATTCCTAAAGAATGACAACTAGTATTACATGTCATGCATGCATATTTGTAGAAAACACTCATTCTTTTAGCTCTTCTTTTCTTAGCATGAGTGCTCTTCCTAAACCAGGCATAGATGAAATAAAAGAATCAGAAGACTCACTTACCCATCGGACCCGTGCTTTAATTAACCAACGAATGTCATTAGGAATACCTTTGATCATCAGAAGTCTCATTCGTTCCATGCGAGCTTTATAGACTTTCATCAGAGAGTTTTGAGGGAGAGAATGAAATTGCTTGTGAAGATTTGCGAGAACGTCTTCCATCGTGTCTGTGACTTAACCTACAAAATTAAACACACAAAAATAAAACACACCAAATCTAAATACATACACAAATTACATGGGTTGTCTCCCTGCTAGTGATAAGTTTGACGTCGTCAGTTAGACATAACTGCCCGAACGTTAGGCTGGATCTGAAAGTGTGACACTTTTTTTTTATCGCTCGAATGATTCTCCTCAGTAATGTTTGACACACTTACTTTTAACCTTGAATATTTTATTAGAATTGGGATCATGTAACTCACGGTTCTATCTGGTAAAATTTGAGTGATTAAGAATGGACCTGACCACCGTGATTTTAACCTCCCAGGGAAAATTTTCAACCTTGATTTTCTGAACAATACCCGCTGCCCCGATTCCAGTTGTATGCGCACTAACTTCTCATCATGTCTCATCTTGGCCTTTTCTTTGTATAATTTGGCATTCTCGAATGGCTGTATGTGAAATTCCTCCAATTCGTTGAGTTGATGAAGCCTTTTCTCTTCAGTTGCTTGCAGTTCAAGATTTAATTTGTTCAGTGTGCAATACATTTTATCTTCAGGCTCCATAGGTAGATGACATGCTTTAAGTTTGTCAGTGGAACTTTGCATTGCATTAGAGTTTTGGACGATACTATTTATCACATCAAGTCTGAAACATTCCTCATTCTTTTCATCATTCGGGAATTCAGTGGCTTTGAAAACATTGAATTTTACTTCTTGGTCATGTACCCTCATGGTTAGTTCACCTTTTTGTACATCAATAATGGTTCGACCTGTAGCCAAGAATGGTCTCCCGATGATGATGGGCACGTCTTCGTCTTCCTCCATGTCAAGGATAATAAAGTCTGTTGGGAGAATGAGTTTGTCGACTTTGACCAGCACATCTTCAACTACACCTCTCGGAAATATGAGCGATCTATCAGCAAGTTGCAGAGAGACTGAGGTGGGCATCGCTTCTCCAATTTGCAGTTTCCTGTAAATAGAAAAAGACATCAAGTTAACACTAGTACCTAAATCACATAAAGCCTTACCGAAGTTATGTTCTCCTATGGTGCAAGGGATGGTGAAACTGCCAGGATCTTTCAACTTTGGGGGAAGCTTCCTCTGAATGATGGCGTTGCATTCTTCTGTCAATGCTACTGTCTCGTAATCTCCCAATCTCTACTTTCGTGACATAATGTCTTTCATGAATTTGACATAGTTAGGCATTTGTTCCAACGCTTCTACAAATGGAATGTTGATATGCATCTTTTTGAAGATCTACAGGAATCGAGCAAACTGCTTGTCTAGTTTGTTTTTCTGGAGACGCTGTGGAAAATGTGGAGGTGGAGGTGGAGTGAATCTTTCTCGATCATTTGCTTTTGCCTATTTTTCCTCCATCCGTTGATCTGTTTCACTGTTTTCTTTTGGAACTTCCTCAACAGTTGCTTTGACTTCAATATTTTGTTGATTTCAGTACCGCTTTTCAAAGTGATGGCATGATATTACTCATTCCCGATGTTCCTTGGATTTGGTTATGTGTTGCTAGGAATGGTACATTGCGGTCTGTAACTCTGAGCATTGGCCAGTTGTCCTATTTGATTCTCCAGTGTTTTCAAAGATGTTGCTTGACTTTGAATTAATGTTGTTTGGGATTGAAACATGGCATCATATGATGTTGCTTGAGAATCGTATTTTGCTTCTAGCTTTTTCAAGTAAGCCAGTACTTCTGTTATTCCTGGTTCTTTTTCATACTCCTGACCTTTGTTTTTCTGTTGGAATCCTGGTGGTGGATTGTTCATCTGCCCTGAATTGTTGCTCCATGCGATTTTGGGATGATTCTTCCAACATGGGTTATATGTATTGGAATATGGATTGTTCATCTGTCTGTTGAAATTGTTGACTGATGAGTGGTAAATCTATCACTATTTCCCACTCATTTAACCTTATATTTTGTATAGTTTCTTGAGTATTATGAATATTTTGATGTGTTTTGTATTATTTTGTAGATAAATAAAGTTTCAGGACACTCTGGAGGTGATTTGGGCCAAAACAGTGAAAATTAGACGAAAATGGCACTTTGGTAATTTTCCGCGTCGCGACGCCAATACCTTCAGCGTCGCAACGCCTAACGTGCGCCGAACAGTGCTAACGTGCGCCGGGTCCACAAATCAGAATCTGAGAAAAGTTTGACTTTGCTAACATGCGCCGTGCCACGTGTCACCATCACAACCGATCTTCTAACATGCGCCGTGCCACGTGTCAGCATCCTACGGTGCCGACAGTCATCATCGCCACGTGTGCCACGTGTCACTCCACGTCATTGCCGCGTCATCAGCCACATCACCAGGTTGACCAAGTCCAACTGCCACCTCACCGCCACGTCATCATCAGCCAATCAGGAAGTGCCACGTGTCGCAATCCTACGGTGCCGACAGTCTCTTTCCCACGTGTCGCCACGTCACCGCCACATCACCGCCATGTCAGCATCAATCATTGAGTATCTAATCCTTATCTGACACGTGGCGGATAAGAATCTCATCGACCAATCAGAAGCCGCCACGTGTCACAATAATTGAAGCCTAACCACTCTGACACGTGTCACCTTATCAGCTTATCCAGAATCTACAAACCGACGAACCAGAGCGTGCCACGTCGACAGAAGCTGGCGTAGCGACGCCAAGACCTTCAGCGTCGCGACGCTGGAAGCCTACTAGGGCCTATAAATAGAGCTTCAAATTTCAGTTTTAGTTGTACCACTCTCTCTCTTTTATTCTATATAAAGAGAGTTTCTCTCTCTAGTTTCTTTTAGTTTTTAGTTTTTTTAGTTTTTAGTTTTGTAAATAATTTTAATTACGTTTTGTTAATATATTAATTTACTTTTTTTACTTTTTACAGTTTTTACTATTCACCATGAAGAAGTAACTTCCCCAGCTAGGGTGAAAGGTAATTCTTTTACTGTTACTATTTAGATTAATCTCCCTTAAAAATAATATATTCACTATTTAAAATATTGACTTAAAAAGGATACCGTCAGATTGGTCGGTTGGTAATTCATTTTAATCTGGGTTAAACCTGACTAATAAAGGATACCGCCAGATTGGTCGGTTGGTAATATTATCACAAGTTTATATATTATTTTATGGGAGATATCTAAAATAGTAAATAGTAAAAGTAATTCCTTTTACCTTACCATTTTATTTTATTTTACTTTTCAGCTTTTACTTTATGTCTTTTACTTTTCAGCATTTTTACTTTATGTCTTTTACTTTTAAGTTTTTACTAGCCCTAGTTATGTGTTAGTTATCTGGGGATGTGATGAATTCTAATATCACCGGTTTATAAGGGGTTATTTTATAGTTTGGGTAATTTAAAGGTTTACTTGTTAAGTCTTAAGCTTAATGCTTCTTGTTGTCTGATCACCAATAAGATTGATGTGGTAAATCTAAAATGAACTAGACATAAGGATTTTAGGTTTCAGTCTTAGACTTAATAGCCCACGATCTTCCTTGAGGATAGATAACCCTTTAATAGATTTCCTTACAGGATAGGAATATACCTGTCGGGCGGGGGTAGCCATAATTGGAACTTAAACTTAATGAATCCAGATAATTTGGTTGACATAGACAGATGGTTCAATTGGGTTAAACTGGGTATTTGCGTCTGACCATCGACAGAGGCTTTTTCATAATTTAGTGTTCCAGGTTAGTAAACTGATTTATTACACAAACATAAAATAATCACTTCATCTTTTAAAAGATATTAGAAGGATTCACAACCCTAGATCTTTGTGTCTTTTGTTATTTTCCTTAGTATTTTCTTTTGTCTTTTTATTTATTTATTTATTTTGCAAAACTACAATCAACCAAATCAATCAAGCAATCATTCTTTTCACCCTCAATTAGATATTTGTAAATAAATAAATTCAATAATTAATAACAACAGTAGGAATTAAGTCCTCGTGGGATCGATATTCTTATACTACTTGAACGATATGTGCGCTTGCGTTATATGTGTGTGTTTACGCCGGTCAAGTTTTTGGCGCCGTTGCCGGGGACTTATTTTTCTTGAGTTATTAATTTACTTGTATCTAATTTTCTTTATCTTTATCTGTAATTTTTATTTCTTTATTGTATTTTCAGGTGATTGAAAAAAAAATGGAACATTATTGGGAGATTGAAAGACTATGAGCTTTACAAGAAGATACACCTCAAATCTGGGAGCAATAATCCGGTTTTCTGAGGCCTGTTATCCAGCCCAACAATTATCACTGGATGCCAGAACCAAGCAATCCCACATTTGCTCCACAGAACGCAATGGGGAGATGTGACATATGTAATGGTAACCACCCTAGAGATTACTGCAAATACAACTACCATCCAGGGTGGCAGAGCTATCAAGATCCTTCATGGTATGACGAACCATCACATTTCACAAAACCACATTTTTCATCTTATCCACCATCTACCTATGATTTCCATCAACAATCAGAACCATCAGAGGAAAATCAGTTGATTCACATGCTCAAAGATTGGCTCGAAGAACGGGAAGCTCAATTAGATGCACAAATTCAGAGACAATCAGAATTCCTTCAAATGATGACAGATCAAATGAGACAATTAACAGAAAACCAGAACATCATACCTCAAGAAGCATTTTTAGATGACACTGATGAAGCCTTCGAGTACCCAGAGATCCACAATGACACTTTAACAGAGGAGGAGGCTGAGCAGTATCAACAACCAGAGGTATCAGTTCAGGAGCCCGAACCGGCAAAGTCTCAATTTGACTTTTATTATTCAGATTCCGACGAGGATGAAGCTGATCTATTTGTACCAACTGTAGCAACAACGGAGGATCAAACTTTCAATCCTCAAAATGAAGATCTTGGAGCATGCTTTACCATGATGTTTGAAGAAGATCTATCTGAACCATCCATTCCAGTCGTATCAGAGGATGAAAACCTAATGTCAGAAACATATTTGCATCCTCAGGTTGACAATTTTGAAGCATATATCTCACAGATGACAGATGAAGAGCTGAATACAAAAATTTTACAATACATCTGTGACAAAAAGGTGGAACAAGAAGCAGAGCAAATGAAGGAGCAAATGTCTGACCTTAATAAAGATCCAGAACATTCAGGAGAAACATCGATGTAGGCATTATGATCTTCAGTTGTATTCCCCCCAAACTGAATTGACTGTTGTATCATTTGCATGCATGTTTTAATGTCACACGCATTTGCTGGTAAGTGAGGAAGTACAATACATGAAATGAAGCCGTCAACCACCGAAATAGTTTTATCATGAATGGGAATTGGTGGTACAACCTCCAAAGGTTCAGGTTCCATGTTGAACGGTGCTTCTTAGCCTTCTCGTCTTTCCCTTCTCAACTGTCTGATAGATTTATCAATTTCTGGGTTAAGCGGACGAATTTCAAAGCTTCTGGTTCTTCTCATGTAGTGACTGAGAACCTGAAACACAAGAAAACAAAAATAATAAGTAAAAACAAATTAGACACAAGTAAGGGTATCTAACCCCAAAATAAATAGTAAAAAATAAATAAGTCCCCGGCAACGGCGCAAAAAACTTGATCGGTGGTAAACACACACATGTAACGTAAGCGCACGTATCGCTCAAGTAATATAAAATGTATTGATTCCATGAGGACTTAATACCTAAGCTATTAATTTATGAAGCTAAATGTCTACGAGTATCTAATTGATTGATTTTTGGTTGGATGATGATTTTAAACTAAAGACAAGTAATTAAAACAAAACAAATGTAGATTTTAAGTTTTAAACAATGATATGAAAATATCCAGGGTTGTGAATCCTTCCAATATCTTTTAAAGATGAAGTGATAATCTCATGTTTGTGCAATATATCGGCTTATTAACCTAGAACACGAAGTTATGCAAAAGCCTCTTCCGATGGTCAGATGTAAATACCCAAAGTAACCCAATTAACTATATTCCTATGTTAATTAAGAAACTCTGAATTCATTAAGATTAAGTTCCAATTATGGCTACCCCCGCCCGACATATATATTCCTATCCTGTAATGAAATCTACCTAATAGACATTTACCGCAAGATGAGATCGTGAGCTATTGAGTCTATGGCTAAAACCTAAAATCCCTTTTACATGTTCATTTTAAGTTTACCAAATCAATCTTATTAATGGTCAGTTAACAAGAAGTATTAAGCTTAAGACTCAATAAATAAACCAATATACTACCTAAAACATAAAATAACCACTTATAAACCGGTGATATTTGAATTCATCACACCCCTAGATAATATGTTTAGATACAAAACATACCTAAAATTACAAAATGCATAGTTAAACAAAATAACATAATAGGAAATTAAAAAGTAAAGAAAATTACAACAATAAAAGAAAGTGCTAGAGCTTGGTGTTTCACTTTTAATACTTCAAATATAGATTACTCCCTTATCAATTAATCATTTCTTGAATTAATTATATTAAAACCGACCATATAGGCGGTGAATGTCATTTGTCCAAAGTCCAACCGGCCATATATGTGGTAACAAAATCATATAAACCGACCATGTAGGCGGTAACAAAGTTAGCACCTAAACCGATCATATAGGCGGAAACTAAGTCCAATAATGTAAAACCGGCCATATAGGCGGTAAATAATTAATTCAATTTACTTATTTAAATTAAATGAGTAAATCTAAATTATTATATTAAAAGTTTCACCCCAAACTCCAGCAAAAAGAGATTACCTACTCATGACGTAATTAAAAACACATAAAAATTTATTAAATAAATAAAGAGAAAATACAAGAAAACTTAAATAAACATGCAAGACACTTTCTTTTAGGTTTTCATGGAGAAATCCACCAAAGAAAGCATGAAAAATTTACAAAGTTTAGCTTGGTATTTATAGGCAAATATAAAGGCTTCCACCAATTTCTCTGCCAAACATGGCACCAAATATTTTATTTTATTTTATTAATTTTTTTTTTGAAAATGACTTTAAAAATTATTCATAACATACTTTCGGATTTTTCATCAATTTTGGTAATGAAAAATTCATAATTTGAAAATCTTATGAACTTTAAAGTTGTAGATATGTGAGTCTTCTTTAATTTAAAACTTGAATCACCTCAATCCGATATTGGAATAAAAAGTTATGGCCAAATTACGACAATTTCGCAAAGTTGAAATTTCTGAAGTTGTACTTTGTTAGAACGCCATTTCAAGTTTGCAATCTCCAAAATCAAAATGTCAAGTCCAGTTTTTGCCCTTATTTGTTCCACATTTAGTCCTGATTGATTCCATTAAGTCCCGATTTTATTTTATCTGTAGAATAAACTAAAACACATCAAAACGTTCATAAAACGCGAGAAACTATACAAAATATTAAGTAAAATGGGAGGTAAATATTGATATATTTTCCGCTCATCATATAACTTCTAGTAAAAATGACGTAATTATTTTATAAGTAAGTATCAAGCATATTATGTGAGGAATGTAAATAAATAAATATATATATTATAAAAGTAAAGAGAAATATAAGAAAATATTACTTTGAAAGTTACAGGCTTTTCTTATTGATTCTGAATGAATAATTAAACAATAGTTGTTCTCTATTTATAGAGAGATATTAGGTTAAGATCATTATCCATAAGCAATGTGGGATAAGCTAAAATAGAAAATAAAGTGTGAGGGACCATCTTATTTACAACACTCCCTCTTGAGACCCATCACTTTAATTTTACAATAATTGACCTAACATTCTCTCATTAAAACATTGTCAGTAAAACCCAATAGGACAAAAATTTGGTTAGAAAAAAGAGAGTACAATGCGCTTTTATCCAACTGTAGTTCATGATGTCAATGATTATGCTCCCTCTGATTAAATACTCCTCTGATGAAATGCTCCCCCTCAAAAGATATCATCAGGATAATTTTCTAAGTCGGCGCATGCCAATGCCATATATAAGTTTCTCAAATATTGATGTCGGTAAAGCTTTAGTAAATAGGTCTGCAAAGTTATCAGTTGAACGTATTTGCTCGACATCAATTTGGTTACTCTGTTGTAGCCCATGAGTATAGAAGAATTTAGTGTTTGGTTTGTCTCTATTGTTGTACCCTTCTCTAATTTATGCAATACATGCAACATTATCTTCATATATCACTGTTAGAATATCTGTGACAGAGTTTAAGTTGCATATGCTCTTAATGTGGTGGATAAGTGACCTTAACCTTATACATTCTCTGTTTGCTTCATGTAGTGCAAGTATCTCAGAGTGATTGGAGGATGTAGTAACAGAATGCTTCTTTTTAAATCGCCATGAGATTGTCGTGTTATTGTAGGTAAAAAAATACTTTGTTTGTGAACGTGCTTTGTGAGGGTCAGAGAGATATCATGCATCAGTATAACCAATAAGGCCTAGATTTTTTGTTAGCTCGTTTGCATAAAACAATCCCAAGTCTTTAGTACCATGAAGATAACGAAAGATATGTTTGACGTCATTCCAATGTCGTTAAATTGACGCATAACTAAATCTTGCCAATAAATTAACCGAGAATGCAATATCTAGTCTGGTGCATTGAGCTATATATAGCAAATTACCAATTGCACTTAGATATGGTACTTCTGGACCAAATATCTCTTCATTATCTTCTTTAGGATGAAATTGATCTCTTTTATGATTAAGAGATCGGACTGCCATGTGAGTACTTAACGAATGAGCATTATTAATGTTAAAACGTTTGAGAATTTTTTCAATATATGCAGATTGATGAATAAATACTCTGTTAGATTTATGCTTGATCTGAAAGCCGAGATAATATTTTGTTTTCCCCAAGTCTTTCATCTCAAATTCTATTTTTAAATATTCAGCAGTTTTTAGAAGCTCTTCAGGAGTTCCAATTAAGTTCATATCATCGATATATATTGCTATAATAGCAAATCCAGTTTATGATTTTCTAATAAATACGCATGGGTAGATAAGGTCATTTATATATCATTCTTTCATCAAATATTCACTCAAACGATTATACCACATGCGTTCAGATTGTTTCAATCCGTATAAAGATCGTTGTAACTTGATTGAAAACCGTTTAAAATCTTTTGATTTATATGTTTCAGGCATTTTCAATCCTTTGGGGATTTTCATATATATATCAGTGTTAAATGAGCCATAAAGCATGTTATCACTACGTCTATAAGACGCATGTCTAGTCTTTCAAAGACTGCCAAACTGATTAAAAATCGAAACGTAATGGTATCCATCACATGAGAATACGTATCCTCATAGTCAATACATGGTCTCTACGAGAAACCTTGTGTAACTAGTCACGCTTTATATCTAATAATTTCATTATGTTCATTACATTTTCGTACAAACACCCATTTGTAACCAACAGGTTTGACATCTTCAGATGTCTGGACTACGGGTCAAAATACCCCATGTTTAGCTAAAGAAGTCAATTCTGTTTGAATAACTTCTTTCCATTTAGGTCAATCGTGTCTTTGTCTACATTCATCGGCAGATTGAGGTTCAAAATCATTTGTAATTTCAGTAGTTACTGTATATGCAAACACATTGTCAATGATTATTTTCTTTCGATCCCACATTTTTCTTGTATAAGTATAATTTGTAGACAATTCATCATTTTTGAATTTTTGAGCCTCACCGGAGGCTAGTATCTCTTCAGGAACTATCAATTCTTCTGGAACTAGTGATTCAGAAGATGTGTGTATAATTATTGCTCGAGCATTATTTTCAATAAGATATGGATCTCTCATTTTCCTCTTCCAGGGAATAGTATCTTTAGAACCAAGTGGTCTACCATGTTTTTGACGTGCAATAGATGATTCATTAGCTGCATTTACACTAGATTGTTCAACAGGAACAATCACCTCTGTTACTGTAGTAACAAATAATATATGTGACTTGGTTACTTTTGATGTCTGTATAAATACATCACGTAATTGATTTACAATTTGTTGCAAATGAACTATCATTCGCACTTCATTTTCACATTGATTGATGCGAGAATCTAAATGAGACATAGTAAACTAATTCTAAGAAGTTGTGGGCTTACTTCAGGAAGCTTCCTTTATTTTAAAGAGAGGAAAATTGTCTCATTTAAATAGCAATATGTAAAAGATAATCTGTTAAAAGTTTCAATTATTAACAAGATTATGACGTTTTTCAGGGCCTTCAATTATGTCAACAATACCATGTATGGTATATAGTTTTGCTCCAAATAATATTAATATTTAGAAATAAAATATAAACAAAGTACACAATATAAAATACTAATTGACATCTAATTTTCTCTCTTTAATTTCAAAGAGATTCGACACATTAAGGTAACAAGATCTGCTAGATCTTTAGCCACTCTAATATTTCTTATCTGCTAGTTATATCCACTTTTATCACTTTATCATCATGGGGATTCGTGACTGTTGTCATGATATTAATCATGTCATTCTTTTACATTTACTTATCAATTATGATAGATTTTATATTCACTTCAGGGAATGATAAATTACTTATTTAAAAAAAAAAATCAACTCACAATTTTAGCTGTGAAGTAATGTTAGATAAAATTGATAGTAGACCAACTATGTTTTACTATAGTAGATAAAGCTTCAAGCTCGCTTGCAAAATATGGCAGAAGAAAATATTCAAGGATATTTATTTTCCTTAATGGTACATTCCAAGCACATAGCTTGGATTCATGTTTCAATATCTATACCTCATGAAATAAAATGATATATAAGACATCGAGAACAAAAAATTCATATTCATGTATAAAACTCTAGATTCACATATATGATACTATAAGCTTAAAATTTTAGGCTCTAAATATTTAAAGTTGTAACTTAGAACTTGAAGTTCTATTTTTCCTTAAAATTTCGAATTCTCTTTTAGAATTCATAACTCCAAACTTCAGGTTTAGATTTTAAAATTATCGTAGAACTTTCAGTTCTAATTTATATGATTAATTTTCTGAACTTCAGGTTCATATATGAAAATAATAGATGTACAACTTTTGGTTTTGATAGTTATAACCAGACTTGGCTACCGATCCAGTTCGGTTCTGAATCGGAATCGAACTGGCCAGTTCCTGATTCCACGAGTGTGGAATAGAAATCGGAACCGAACTGTTCGATTCCGGTTCTGATTCCATTCAATTTTTTTTTTTACTTTTTAGAAAAAATTGAGATTGAAAAATTTATTTAATATTACGAAATTGAATTTATATAATTAGCTTACATTAAATTAAAAATAAAATTATTGTAAAAAAAATTAAAAATAAAATTATTAAATTAAAGAGCTTGAACGTATCCTCCAGGGGTTAGAGGAATCAAAGCTCACATAGTTCTATTACAATTTTAAGATATTTCTCCATTGTAATTTTATAATTCTTTAATTATCAATCATCATTATCAGTGCATGTTGATCTTTTAGCTCCCATTCCGCTTGCACTTGCAGATGCATTGTCGAACAAGTCTTCAAATTCATCGGGAGCATCTTCTTGTTGCCTCAAATCAGCTAGGGTCCAATCATCCACGCAAGTTGTTGCTTCTAAGTGCTTGGATATAATGAAGACTGTCTAACTTCCAATATATCGCCTCACATGCTGAAGGCTTGCTCAACCGCAACGGTGGAAACAAGTGCTACCAATATCTCTTTAGCAATAATTGATAATACATGATATACATTTTGATGTCGGTTCCACCATTCAAGGATTTGAAAATTTTACTAACTAAACTTTCAGTAGGAAACTCGAAATTGGTAGATAAATAATTATCTAATTTCGGGTTATTCGTCGTGTTATCCTTATGTTTTTTATTTCGTTGTAGTAACCAACGATCACATGCGCTAAGTCTTGTTTGCATTACGGGTTCGCTACTACTAGATTGTCCTACTGATAGCAAGTTATATCTTTTAATATAATCATTAAATAAATCTATTAAATCAATTTTTATTTTAGCTATTATTCTTGTAATATCAATTTCATCTAATATTCCTAAATATCCATAGTAAGCTTATAAAACACCATTCAAACCTTCTAATTTAAATCTAGGTTAAAAAATAGTAGCAATAAGATAAAGTAAATGAATGTCTCTAAAATAATTCAACTATTTTTGTTTCATCATAGTAATAGCTTCAAGCAAAACAATATCATTAGGATTATGACTTTCAACATGCTCATAGAGAGTACCAACAATATTCAAACTTTCAACAAGAAATAAATGTGCTGTAGGATAATAAACTTCGCTAAAAACATTTGTAGCATCATTAAAAACTTTTGAAATTTCTTAAATTTTATCACAAATATCTCATTGAGTAGGAAAAATTGTGATATGTTGAACATGTGGAGAAAAACTACATAATGCATATTTGTATTGCAAAGCTTGACATAAAAGAAAATAAGTTGAATTCTAATGTGTTGGAACATCTCGTGAAAATTTTATCGGTTTAATACCATTTAATTTACAAAACTTGGCCCATTCTCTCCTAACTTGGGAATATGACCAAATACTATTAAGTGTTTTCTTAATAGGATCAAGGAAAATGATAATTTTTCCAGACCATCTTGAACAGATAAATTAAGGACATGACATATGCAACGAACATGAAAAAATCGACCCCCTAAATTTGGTTCGCATATTTCTATTAAATCAGTGATTGATGCAGTATTTGCAGATGCATTATCAAAGCCAATTGTTAAAATATTACTTAATAAACTAAATTCATCAAAAATTACTTTCATCATTCTATAAATATTTTGTGCAGTATATTGTTCATCAAAAACTCTAAATACAATAAGTCTTTTTGTATGTTCCATGATGCATCAATTCAATGACAAGTCACACTCATGTATGAGTGTGTTCGCCTATGGTCATGCCAAATATCAGAACAAATAGAAAGACGGCCTTTAATATCTCTAAATGTTTATTTAAAATAATTTTACCATATTTGTATAATTTAAAATTTTGACATTTTGTTGTATTTCGAGTCATTATACAAGCAGCAAGATTTAAAGCATTTTGAATGTAATTAGTAAAAGCAAGTTTTTCACCAAAACTTAAAAAAAGATGTGGCATACAAGTTAATTTAGCAAATTCTTCTCTATTTTTAGCATTAGAATATTTAAATAAATCTAAAGAACTCGTACCTCGACTAGATGATGCGTACCTGCCCATTTGAGTTTGCGTTGTATCAAGTCCAAGCTCAACGGCATGATGTCTTTCCATGTGCTTGTTCACATTGTCGTATCCACCAGTAAATTTGTAAGAAACCCCACAATGGTTGCATACTGCTTTTGGACCTTCATTTCAGTATCGATTAAATGAAAATGAATTTTAAAAACATCCGAGGAACGAGACCTAACTTGTCTTCTCCGTGTCCTGATACTAGGGTCGCTCTCCTGGATTGGCACATTTGACATTGTGTTATCAGATGAGCTTGCCATTTGTTGTTTAAGTAATTTTAAAGAATGAGAGAATTGAGAATGATAAATTGTAGTTGTAGATGAGAGAATTGAGAATGATAGAATTGTAGGAATTGAGAGAATTGGTGTGCTGAAATAATGAAAAATGACCCATATTTATAAATTTTAAGAATATTTTTATGATACCTAAAATCCCCTTAATTTAGACGTTTTATTAATGTTATTAGGGGTAATTTAGTAATTTCTAAAATATTATTTATTTATTATTTTTTTTATAAATGTTGGGGCAGGGAGCAAGTAGGCGTTGGGGATGGAACCGTAGGAACCACTGGAACCGGACGGTTCCAACGGTTCCCACCGGTTCGGTTAGGGTAAGAACCCTAACCGAACAAGAAAATTTTGGTTCCGAAACGATTCCGGTTTGGTAATCGAAACCGTGGCTGGGTCTAGTTATAACTAAGAACTTCATGTTCTAATTTATTTGTAATTGTCAATAGTAATTATGTACTCATGCCTTAATATGATAATCATTCCAGCGGATATCTTTAAATTCGGCATAATTTTATTGGATATGGCTGAATATGAAGCGTTTTCAATGTATAGTTTAGTTCCACTTGTTAAGATTCCATATACTAGAACCTTATTCCTTTGTTGCAGTATAGTTTTTCTATCATATCCATACTTAGTGAGAATTAACATTAACTACTAGGAATGTTAAGAAACTTATTTTCATGTTCTATAAGAACATTATGTTTTATTTATAAATTATAGTTCAGAACTATAGATTTTGATAGTAAAGACTAATTTAAACTTCAGATATGATTAGGTCTTTATTATTGCAAACTTCTGTTGGGGCAGTTGTGGAACCCCTAGAGTCGAATCGGTACCCCGCGCAGCAGAAATGGGTCTAACCCGTGGATATTAAGCATGTGTGTATTTTAAAATATTTTTATGTAAAACTACATTCCATTTAGAGTCCATAGGAAAAATAAGTTTTAGTATGAATCAGGTCTAAGCGTCGCGACGTGAGTGCTTGGGCGTCGCGACGCCACCCAAAATGCCGAGAGCATGCTGAACGAAAATGTTGTCGCATCGCGACACATAGGTGTGGGCGTCCCGACGTGCCCAATTTTGAAGCTCTGCGTCGCGACACTAGGTGGTCTGCGTCGCGACACAAGTCAGGTAGAATGCGATTTTTCAAGTTCAAAACATTACTAAACACTTCCAATTTTCTCCCAATACTTCAAATACACTTAAAATCAAATTCTAACTTCATAACCACTTTCAACACATATTTTACAATTAGCATACATGTATTCTAAATACTTATATGCATTTGTTTGAATCTAATCACAAATCATTTTAGAATCCCAATTAGAAATGTCTCATGAACAATTTTAGTTCACCTAAAGGTGGTCAAGTGAATCTAGAATGGTAGCCATAGCTCTAAGCTTTAATCTAGAGTTTCAAACTCTTGTTAATTGTTCCATTGTTCCATGTCCAACATGAACATCTTTGACATAATTCATAAGCATGTTGTGTTTATACTTCTAAAGTATCCTAACACAAATTGATTAGCCTTATTTCAACATTAAGCTATGTGATCATGCATCTAATACATAAAAGAACATAGCTTAGGAGAAGATCAAACATTACCTAGAAGCTTGATGCAAGATCCAATCTACATCTCTTTTGTTGAAATAGTTGGAGAACCTCCAAGGTGTGCAAACTTGAGTCCAAGATCCAATCTTGTTTCCAATGCTACCAAGCTTCACTTCAAGATCCAATCTTGATTTCTCCTAGATGAAATATTGTAGAGACCTCACAAGCTTCTCTAAACACTTCTCTAACTTAGGTTAATCTCTCAAGAATTACTTGTGTATAGCTTACTCAAGCTTTTGCATATGTTTATACTTGTAATTAAAACATTCATAAAGCTTGTTATTTATAGCAAAACTTAGGCAATTTTTAATTAATAAAAGTTGTAATCAACTTTTAAGTGGGCTTAATCTAATTTGTCAAAATATGTATAATTATGTTGACTAATCTCCATTGTCTCCCACTTTGATTTAATCCAATTAAATCAAGCCAAAGATTAGGAAATAGATTAGTTAAACGTTTTCTACTTTGATTTAATCCAATTAAATAAAGTCAAAACCACATATTATTACATATTTATAATTATCATAATATCCTCAAATGGTAGATATAATTATGATTTTACAATTAAGTCATTGTGTAATTATTGAATTAATCCAATTAGGTCAAAATAAATAATCGATGTTATCCAATAACACTTGATTATCTTAGTTGATAATTATAATATCGAATATTATCTTTTATCAAAATTAATCGGCTACCCAAGTGTTCAACGAGTACACTTCATATTGAGACTCTCTAAGTTCAGACACGTTCGTCATATAAGCCTAGTTAATATGTACGCAATTCGGCCACCTCTGAATTCGCGAAGAACACGAACGACCTTTCTGAACTATACAAGTCGATGTCATCACATATGTTTAAAAATCCCTCCGTTGTGGGCTATCCGAGTTGTGCTTATGAAACATAGAATACACCATCAAGTTTATGAGATGCACATCTCATGTCGACATATCCATGATTATTCATAAATGATGCGATCCACCCTAGATGATCGACTTTGGCCAAAGATTTAAGAATCGTGACTTTACTCACATGGATACATAAACCCTGTATGGTACATATACGAGCCGACTGATCCTATCTTGCTTCGCACTTGATTACTGAGTGCATCGGCCCACACCCAACGAACATCTAGAGGCTAGACCATGAAAGGTTTCTGACATACATGGCATCAAAGTGTGGAGGATCTCACACAAAATCAATACTATCCTATAGTCAAAGGATTACATATGCTACTCGACTCGAGGAGATTCCTATTGACGGTGGTGTGTACATCCAACTATTAGGAATCACCTATGAGTCATTCAGTATTCGCTTCAACGAATACCCACATGTCTATACAAGTTTCCAAAACACATGGTACATCGGGTTAAACCATTGGAACTCCAATTCTAATATACGACATGTGCTAGTCTTATAGGTTATTGTAATTCGACCGTATTCCAAAACCAATGACTAGGAATATATATTTTAAGAATAATTTACAATAGTAATACTTATCCCAATATCAGACCACCTAGTGTCCACTATTACTACAAGACTATTCTAAGATCGATGTCATTCTTAGCATATCGCATAAGGACAATACCATTAATAAGATATGAAATGAAAATGTAGTTATTTTATTAATAAATAATAAAATATACAATTCGGATTGTCACTCCAAGCACCAATTCCAACTTCTAGCAGCAATAATAATATATATAATATAACTCAAAAGAATAAAGATATAATAGAAAAAAAATCACATAAATATGTATGAACCAAAAATTACACACATGTATTTAGAACTTCAGGTTCTCTTGAAAAATAATTCGTTGACCTAAAACTTCAAGTTTCAATCTTACATTATTATTTAGAACATCAGGTCCTAAAAGGGAATTATATTTCAGAATTTGAATTTCTGATTGATAAGATTAATATTTAGAACTTCAAGTTCATAAATATGATATTATAAATTCAGAACTTCAAGTTCTATGGTAAATTTTAAACTGCAGGTTTTAATCTAATATCTTAGGAAGTAAGGCATTTGTAAGCGGGTCTGCTATATTGTCTAGTCCTTGAACCTTCAAGACAACTATGTCTTTTCGTTCAATTATCTCTCTAATTACACGGTATTTCATTTCCACGTGTTTAGACTTGGAATGCGTCCTCAGCTCATAAGGCTGCGCGATGGCTCCGTTATTATCACAGTATAATAGGATTGAATCCGAAATACTGGGCACAATGTCAAGTTCTGTGATAAAATTTCTAATCTTCTTTTTTTAGCAGCTTCTGAAGCCTCTATAAATTTCGCCTCAGTGGTGGAATCAGCTGTTGAGCCTTGCTTTGAACATCGCCAACTAATTGCACCACCGTTAAGGGTAAATATGTATCATGATGTAGATTTTTTATCATATGAATCTCCCTGGAAGTCGGAGTCTGTATAATTCTTAACTTGCAGCTCATTTTCTCCATATATTAGAAACTTATCCCTAGTACTTTTAAGATATTTCAGGATATGTTTCACGGCTGTCCAATGATCATTGCCTGGATCAGATTGATATCGGCTGGTCACACTGACGCTGAAACTGATATCAGGTCTAGTACATAACATAACATACATTATGGTTCCAATACAAGAAGCATATGGCAAGATAGACATTCTAACTCTCTCTTCCTCAGTCTGAGGTGTCATTTTCTTCGAAAGATGTATGTTGTATCGGAAAGGTACATTTGCTGCCTTGTAGTTGGTAATACCGTACATTTCTAACATCTTATCTATGTACGTCGATTGTGACAACCCTATAAGCTTCCTTACTATATCTCGGTAGAGCCTTATACCTAGTATATATGAAGCTTCACCCATAACTTTCATGGAGAAGTTCTTGCAAAGGTAGACTTTCACACTTTGCATCATCCATATATCATTTCCTATAATAAGGATGTCATCTACATATAAGACTAGGAAAACTATCATGTTCCCACTCACGTTCTTATAAACACATGGTTTTTCATCGTTCTTGATGAATCTAGATAATCTAATTATCTCATCAAAACGACGATTCCAGCTTCGGGATGTCTGTTTAAGTCCATAAATAGACTTTTAGAGCTTACAAACCAAGTTTGAAGTCTCACTGGATATGAAACCCTCTGGTTGTTCCATATAGATATCCTCTTCAAGGAATCCATTTAGGAAAGCGGTTTTCACATCCATCTATCATATCTCATAGTCGTGATATGCAGCAATGACCAAAAGAATCCTAATAGATTTTAACATGGCTACTGGTGAAAAGGTTTCCTCATAGTCAATCCCAGGACGTTAAGTGTAACCTTTTGCTACCAGTCGGGCCTTAAAGGTTTCCACCTTTCCATCGGGCCCTTGCTTCCTTTTGTAAACCCATTTACAACCAATATGTTAAGCTCCTTCAGGAAGTTCAACTAAGTCCCAAACTTTATTGGCATGCATATAATCCATCTCGAACTTCATGGCTTCCTGCCATTTTCCCGAATCGATATCCAATATCGCTTCTTTACACGTAGTTGGATCTGTTTCCTCTAAGAGGAGAACATCAAGGCTCACATCAGATGTTAAAAACAGTCTCTCAGGAGGCTTTGATATTCTATTCGACTTACGTAAAACCTGTGTTGTAGATCCTTCATCTATTTGGATCTCTGGTTCCATCTCAAGTTCCTTAATATTGGGATCAAACTCATCAAGTTCAATATCTCTACAATTCCCACTTTCTCTAAAAAATTACTTTTCAAGAAAAGTTGCAAAGCGAACAACAAATACATTTCATTGCTCAGAATCGTAGAATCGATATCCCATGTAATTATCAGGATATCCAATGAACCTACATTTATACCCTCTGGGTGCTAATTTATCTCACTGCGCAATTCTAACGTATGTATGACAACCCCAAATCTTTAAATACCTAAGACTTGGATTTCTGACGAACCATATCTGACAGAGGGTCGTAGAAACAGCTTTTGATGGAACCTTATTAAGTATGTATGCAACAGTAAGTAAAGCATAACCCTAAATGTAATAAGGAAGATATGTATAGCTCATCATTGTTCGCACCATATCCAATAAAGTACGATTTCTACGCTCAGACACTTCATTGTGTTGAGGTGTTCCTGTTGGGCTATATTGGGCAAGAATTACACTCTCCCTTAAATAATTTCTGAATTATTCACTCATGTATTCACCGCCTTGATCTGATCTAAGGCACTTGATGAATTTACTGGTTTATTTTTCTACTTCGTTTCGGAATATTTTGAACTTATCAAATGTTTTCGACTTATGTTTCATCAGATAGACATATCTATATCTAGACTTGTCATCTGTGAAAGTCACAAAATATGTTGAACCATCATGAGCGGCATGATTTAATGGACCACACACATCGCTATGTATTAGCTCCAGTAAATCTCATACACGATGTCCAACACATAGAAATGAGGCATTTGTCATCTTTCCTTTGACACATGACTCACAAATCGGATAAAGATCTAAGGTAAGATTTTCAAATCATCTTTTACCAATTTGGATAGATGTCTAACACATATGTGGCCCAATCTCATATGCCATAATTCAGTACTATTTAGTTCAGATTTCCTACTTGTATTTTTCTCTATATTAAAGACATATCTACTTGTTTCCAAAACATAGTGACCGTTTAATAAAGAACATTGACATTTCAATAAAATATCTTTATTATACGAACATAAAGTTTCATTATTAATGTTTATTTTATATCCATCTTTATCTAATATTGGCAGTTATATTATTTGTATAATAAGTGAGGAACATAATAACAGTTATGCAAATCTAATTTACATCCATTTGGGAGATCTAGAACAACTGTTCATATGGTCTTGACATCCAATGTCTCGCCATTGCCAACTCTAAGCTGGATCTCCCCTTTATCCAACATTCTTCTTACCTTCATTACCTGCAGGGAGTTGCAAATATGAGTAGGACTGCCAGTGTCTAACACTCATCCACTATTTGCATATAAGGTTAATGAGATGTCAATAATTGGAAAAATACAAAGCGTACCTGAGGGTTCTGCTTTTCCTATGAACTCTGGACAATTCTTATTCCAGTGTCCAGACTTCTTGCATTGTAGACATTGATCATTAGCTATTTGCGGTTTTGCGCCTTTGCGCTTCTTGGAGTTCTTCTTTGCAATCTTCTTCTTCCTCATCTTTATTTTCTTTGACTTCCCAAAAGTCTTTGAAGAGCCAGCTCCACTATGGAGATACAATGTTGGGTTGACTTTCCTCAAATCTTGCTCTGTCGTGTGTAGTATGTTATGAAGTTCTTCGTATGTGGCTTGCATCGAATGCATATGGAAATTTAATATAAAACCAGCATAAGAACCAGACAAAGAAGACATAATTAAATTACGGCCCAGCCGTTCATCAAACACAATGCCCTATCGTTCCAAATATCGAATCTGGTTTATCATGTTTAAAATATGAGTGCTGACAGCTCATCCCTCATTGAGTTCAGCACAAAACAATTCCTTAGACCTTCGATAAAGTTTCATCTCTTGGTTTGCCTCGAACAACTCCTTGAGTATTCGCATGATGCTCCAAACATCTGGTACTTCAATGTACTGTCTCAGAAAATCTGGAACCATCGATCCCAAGATGTAGGATTTCACCTTCAGGTTATCATCCTTCCATCTATTAAAAGTTTCTCGCTTTTCTGGAGTGGAGTCATGATCGATTTCAACAGACAGTGGATTGACAGTGAAATAAGTCAATTTTTCAAACTCCAAGACAAGACGCATATTCATTTCCCATTCGAAATAGTTTTCAGCTCCTTTTTACCTTATTGGAATCCAAAAGTTTCATCAATGGATTAGGAGCAGCCATCTACAAGACAATATTTTTGAGTAGTAGCAGAACAATTTTCATTTCAAAATAATAACACTAATTGATTATGGAATTTTAATATCTATTAGCCTTAATGGAAAAATATAAATTTGACAATTAAAATTTTATAGCGGGAAGTGGATCCGATGACATTTACTCCAGCCTTACACTAATGACGATATTGGCCTTTATAAACTCATTAAGTAGACCTCCAAGGTCAATCACTTCATGTGACTCCTAGTTTGGTCCTGAACCGTTTCTTATCCTCACACTAATGACGATATTGGATTAAGACGTGTTCTAGATATATACTTGTCAATGTGCACTAATGAGCTTCGTATGTACACCCTCACACTAATAACGATATTGAGTAAATGCGTTAACTCATCAAGTTACATCTAATATTTTATCGGAGCGACCTAAGTTCTGAGCACTTATACCCTCACATTAATGATGATATTGGATATAAGTAGTAAGAACTCATTCATCTCCGTATTGACAAGACGAACCATCCAATAATGCTCCAACATTACTAATATTATTACTTAAATAAAGTAATCACCTAATAACAGGAGATTTATGACAATCCAGTCATTATATTAATTAGGTCAAAGTTTTAATTTAAAAATGTTTTACATATCTAATACGTCTTATGCATAATTCAATTAAAATTATTGTGGTATAAATTCAAAAATATGCGTTGTGTGGTTAAGCCTGGCTACTGATACCATTCTGTTGGGGCAGTTGTGAAACCCCTAAGGTCAGATCGGTGTCTCCCTCAGCGGAAATGAGTCTAACCCATGGATATTTAACATTGGTGTATTTTAAAATATTTTTATGTAAAACTACATTCCATTTCGAGTCCGTAGGAAAAAAATGGAGACCAAAACAGAGTCCGGAAACGCCGGAACAGAGAAAAATAATTTTTAGTATGAATCAGGTATAGGCGTCGCGACGCCACCCAAAATGTCGAGAGCATTGTTGGGTTCCTAGAACATGCCAAAGATCTATTAAGCATAAAATTGTGTGAATAATTCAAGATAAGTGTGCGGAAAATACTTACAATGAACGGTTTAGTGGATGTAGAGATAACAAAAAATTTTGCCTTTAGAAGTGCTCCAAGCCCTCCTTTGAATTCCAAACTCTAGGGATAAGTTTCCCTAACACCTTTGTTGACTCCTTTGTTGTGCTAGCAATCAAGATTTTGAAACAAAATCAAGAACTCATGAACCCTAGGTTCACGCCAATTTGAGAGTGAGAGAGGGAGGGTGCAATCGGCAATGTGAGAGGGAGAAAGTGTGTAACTTGTTTTGATTTTCCAAAATCAAATATCAAATATCCAAAGTTGGTAAATGTCTTACACAAATCAAATAAAATAAAGATTGTGTAATTTACAAGCTAACACCAACTACCAACTTCTATCAACCAAAAACTAAATAAAGTTGACTAGTGATGTGACTAGGTGGGCCCCACTTTAAATTCAAAATTCGAGTGGGCCTGCAAAATACATTTCAGGCTCGGGTTCGTTAATTCCGAATTAACAAATTTTCCGTTACGACTTAATTAAATCAAATTTAATTAAATAATAATGCCTCACAAAATTATTACGAAAGTCGCTCGCGAATTAATTCTAAATTAATTCGTTCGCCCGAATTAAAATCTAATTTTAATTCCGCTATGAAATCTAATTTCATTTAATATATCGAATATATTATTTAATCGATTAATTCCAAATTAATCGTTCTCTCTCTACTATTCGAATTTTATCCCAGATAAATTCTTGCCGTAATTAATCCCAGATTAATTTTCTCTCTCTTATAAATAATCCCAGATTTATTCTGTTCGAGTCAAACATCATCAGTGAATCTTCGGGAAGCGACCCATGAGATCCCTGGATATGTTGGCAGTAAATCTGGTCGTTGGACTATCCAAACACTTGCGTACCATGTACCATGTTCTTACCGATTTACAAGACATAGTTGGCTTCTAGCAAAACACCGTGCCTACCCAATTCTCCAAAAATATTCTTTTAAAGAATACATAATCTATATCAAGCGTAGTATACCAAGTATTGCGTATTGCGATCCAGTATCGGATGTCACATGCTAGGTTTGGGGTTGGAATAGTGTCTGCCCCGTACGAAGCATATATCAAATCACTATCAACTAGTCTCTTTAATCGGATAATCATGACCTTGTCATATTATCCCTATAGTTGCAACATAATAGTGTACCAGTTATTTATCCCTGCGTGATCATCATCTCCATATGACTGAAGTGATACTTCCATCTTGACATTACACCCAATACACTACGATTCTCAATAAACCCAGAAGAGGCGTACATAGAACCTGTTAAAGTCTTGGACGACCAAAACCAAAGCGTACTGATTGTCGCAAGTACTAGCGATGCAAGTCTCAGGTTAAGACCAAATACACCTACCCTGATTCGGATTCCCATATACACATAGTCATACTACCAATGGGATTCCGAAGGGTTTATCCAGAGCGAAGCTGTTTCCGTACCATCAGTAAACAGAACCTCATATTACACTTGCATGAGTATCCAATACCCAAATATATGAGAAATATGCTGTTACGCTTCCATAACGCACACAAGTGTAACACTAGTCTATTCCAAATTATCGATGTCCAGTCTCGATAATACTATGACTATGGATATTTAATGATTAAACCTTTAGTGGATTGATACTGTCTCATATCTTACCGGAACTAATCATAAGGACTTTTATCATTTATGTATTCAAGTAATCTAATTACAAAATGATAAAATGACAATTTGCTTTGTCACATAGTTAATTTGTACAAAAACCACAATGTCTTTTACAAATAGTGATGCTATGGGTCACAATTGTCCAACAATCTCCCACTTGGCCTATAGCCAATCACTCAAGTATCTAACACCTGAACTATGTACATGTCGCTCAAACTTTTGCTGAGGAATAGCCTTTGTCAGCGGATCTGCAATGTTGTCATCTGATGCGACCTTCTCGATCTTCACATCGCCACGATGTATGATCTCACGAATCAGATGGTAACGTCAAAGTACATGCTTGGATCGTTGATGAGATCGCGGTTCCTTAGCCTGCGTTATAGCCCCGTTATTGTCACAATACAAAGGAACATGCTCAGCTGCTAACGGAACTACTCCTAATTCAATTAGGAATTTACGGATCCAAACTGCCTCTTTTGCTGCCTCATCTGCAGCGATATATTCCGCTTCTGTTGTTGAATCGGCAACAGTCTATTGCTTGGAATATTTCCAGCTCACTGCTCCGTTGTTCAAACAAAATATGTACCCGGATTGTGACTTACAGTCGTCTTTATCGGTTTGGAAACTTACATCGGTAAACCCAGTTACCTCAAGTTCTCCATCTCTATAGATTAAAAATGCATTCTTAGTTCGTCTAAGATACTTAAGGATGTTCTTAACCGCAACCTAGTGACCATCATCTGGATCGGCCTGATAGCGACTACACATGCTCAAAGCATACGAGACATCAGGTCGCGTACATGTCATGGCATACATGATCGATCTGACTGCAGAAGCGAAACGGGATCCGACATATGTTGTCTCTCTCATCTTGAGTTTTAGGACACATGTCCTTAGATAGAGTGACTCCATGTGACACTGGCAACAGTCCCCTCTTAGACTGATCCATGTTGAATCTCTTCAACACTTTGTCAATATATGTGCTCTGGGAGAGTCCAAGCAGCTTTCTAGATCTATCCCGGTAGATCTTTATTCCCAGAATAAAGGCTGCTTCTCCCAGATCTTTCATGGAGAATTTTAATGAAAGCCAAGCTTTCACCGATTGTAGCATGGGAATGTCATTTCCAACAAGCAATACATCATCTACGTAAAGGACAATGAATGTCAGTGCGCTCCCACTAACCTTCTTATATACACAAGGATCATCCTCGTTTTGAACGAAATCATATTCTTTTATGATCTCATCAAAACGTTGGTTCCAAGAACGCGATGCTTGCTTCAATCCATAAATGGATCGATTTAACTTGCAAACCTTGTTTGCATGTTTTGGTACGATAAAACCGTTGGGCTGTTGCATATAAACATCCTCCAAAAGGTTTCCGTTAAGGAAAGCGGTTTTGACGTACATCTGCCATATTTCATAATCGATATATGCAGCAATAACAAGCATTATCCGAATGGATTTAATCATGGAAATATGTGAAAAAGTTTCATCGTAATCGACACCATGTCATTGACGATACCCTTTCGCTACAAGCCTAGCTTTGTACATTTGTATGTTGCCATCCATGTCAATATTCTTCTTAAAGACCCATTTGCAACCAATAGGCTTTACGCCTTCTGGTGCATCAACCAGTGTCTAAACTTTGTTGGTATACATGGAATCCATTTTGGAATTCATGGCTTCTTGCCATAAAGCGGAGTCGATATCTTGTATCGCTTCCTCATACGTAGCCGGTTCGTTATCCTCAATAAGATTAATATCCACATGAGGTGAGATCAGAAACCCATACCTCTCAGGTTGTTTTCTGACTCTCTCCGACCAACGCGGTTCCTGTGTATTAGAAGATTGTGGTACAGTTTTATCCCTGATAAACTGTTCGTGTTCCGTTAAAGAATCGGTGCCAGGAACAGTATCACTCCGATTTTCATCGAGTTCTACTTTCCTCCCACTTACCACTGAATTTAGGAATTCATTTTCGAGGAAAACCGTATGTAGAGCAACAAATACTTTGTTCTCTTATGGGTTGTAGAAGTAATATCCTTTGGTTTCCCTAGGATAACCTACAAATAGACACTTATCCAATTTCGGTTCTAGTTTGGTACCATCCAAACATTTAACGTATGCCCAGCATCCCCAAATCTTCAGGAATGAGAAACCCGGTTTCTTTCCTGTCCATATTTCATATGGAGTCTGTTGAACAGACTTTGACGTAACCTTATTCAAAATAAGTATTGCATTGTTCAATGCATATCCCTAGAAGGAAATTGGTAGCTCTGTCCGACTCATCATAGACCTTACCATGTCCACGAAAGTTCGGTTTCTTCGTTCAGACACACCGTTTAATTGAGGTGTTCCAGGAGGAGTCCACTGTGAAAGAATACCATACCCTTTCAAGTAATCGAGAAACTCATTGCTCAAGTATTCTCCACCATGGTCCGACCGTAATGTCTTAATACTTTTGCCGGTCTGTTTTTCTACTTCGTGTCGAAACTCTTTGAATTTCTCAAAGGTTTCCGACTTGTGTCTCATAAGATACACATAACCATAACGCGATGCATCATTCGTAAAGGTTACGAAGTATTCATATCCACCTCTAGACTGGCTAGACATGGGCCCACATACGTCACTATGAACGAGGGCTAACAGTTCGGTGGCACATGCACTTTTACCACTAAAGGTGTTTTAGGCATTTTGCCTAATAAACAAGATTCGCAGACATCATATGAATTTCGATCAAATCCGTCCAAGTACCCACTCTTCAAAAGTGTGGATATGCGAGTCTTATTTATGTGTCCTATACGACAATGCCACATATAAGTTTCATTTTTGTTACTAAATTTAAGCCTTTTGTTTGTTACATTATATGATTGAGATTGATTTATATTCAAAATATAAAGACCATTATTAACATCATCACTACATATCTCAATATCATTTTTATAACACTCTGTGTTTCTGAATACAAAAGTATGCCCACATTGGGCTAAACAAGATACAGAAATAATATTCCTAGTCAAACTAGGTACATAGTAGCAGTCTGATAAATTAAGTACATGCCTCGATGGCAGTTCCAAAATATAAGTCCCAACAACCAAAACGACGACTCTAGTCCCATTTCCAACTCAGAGGTCTATCTCTCATGAAGTCAGTCTCCTGCTAATCTGCAGATCCTACACATCAGTACATATATGAATACCACAACCAGAATCAAAAATCCAATTTTTAAAACTAGAAGTAGACATATTTATCTCAATAACAAACATATCTGAAGCCGGTGCCTTACCCGCTTTGATTTCCTTCATGTGCGCTTGTACTCACGACAGTCACGCTTCCAGTGACCCCGTTTGCCACACTGTAGGCAGGCATCTTGGGATTTGTTCTTTGTCTTCCCAGAAGACTTTGATGATTTGGCATTGCCTTTTCTCTTCTTCTTCTTCTTCTTCACGCCTCCAGTAGCCTTTGGCCAAGCCTTGGCAGACTGAGATGTCGAAGCGAAGTGCGCCTCACGCTTTTTGCCCTTTAAAAGCTCATTTTCTGCTTCTCGCAGCATTCCATCAACTCTCCAAGAGTATGATCTTGGTTCATCATATTGTAGTTCATGATGAACCCGCTTCAGCTGTCAGGAAGAGATTGTAAGATCAAATCTATGGAAGTCTTAGCCTCAAAGGTTATGCCTAGCTGACCCAGCTGTTCGATGTCAACAATCATCTACGACACATGGTGCCCGACAGATGTACCCTCTGACATTCGAGAGCGAAAGATCTTCTTCTGCAATTCATACATTTACGATATAAGGTTAGATCAGTGAAGGTCCTTCAATTTTGCCATCATAGTATATGGATTCAATCCCTTGTTCTGGCGACGAAATTGATTGCAGCGAGCATGAAAGATTGAGCAGTTGAATTTTCATCACTGTGAGTCTTCCAAAGCTCAAGCTCAAGCGGCTGCTCAATTCCGGGCTTAGGCCCGAGAGGTCTCTCTATCGTTTAGAGCATCTTCTCGGCCCCCAGGATAATCCTGAGGTTCATATCCTAGTCAGGAAAGTTCATACCATTAAAGACATTTTCGCCCATGATAATGTCTCTAACGTTGATCTTTCCGGCCATCTTAATTGTAATAGTCTAACTATTCAATTAACGATTTTTGGGTACAATCCAATTGTTACAATAAGATAATAAAATATTAGTCCAACTAATAAATATATAAAATGACGAAATAATTTGAAAGCGCGTATTTGACAAGTATTTGAACGAAATTGCAAATTCAATACTGGCCTCCCACTATTTTTCGGCGAGCCTCTAACCCTCTGTTGAGTACTCGGGAAACCTAGTTTCCTAGTGGGCTAGGATCCCGTTAAATAACACACAACCTTGACTTTGGCCAACAAGCTGTATGATATTTAACTAGGTAGATCTCTAAGATCAATTGGATCTCATCCAATTCCTTGATCCGGTAGGTGGACCTCCAAGTCCGAAACATATATACAATATATATGCCAATATATCCAATATATTTTCCTAACTTTTTCCTCTGAATCAACTAAGCCTTGGCTTTGGCTCAATAAGCTTAATGATTCCAGTTAAGCGGGACCCATTGACAGTGAGAAAGCTTCGTAATCCATGTCGATGAACAAGAAGTGACCTTGACTTTGGCCAACAAATCACAACTTGCCCAAGACATGCGATATGGAACAAAGCTTTCGTGGTTCAAACACATCCGCGATGGACATTGTTATTGACTTTGGCCAACAAACCAATGTCAATCTTGGATCTTGAGAGAGAACCACTCAATGGAAGGAATTCACTTAATATTTGTTTGAGGGTTTTTCGCGTAAATTGGCAACCAATTTATTATCTTTGATTAGGTCTCATCATACACCCTTAAACATGCATTCTAAAAGTATAATAAGGCGCGAAATAAATAATAATGATATGCGGATGAATATTTAACAAATTATTCCTAGAACAAATCTCTCCATTTCCTCTCCCCGGCTAGCACTATTCTAACTTCTACCCAATTACATAATACATTAAAGAAACCTAATTTACATTGAGGGGAATTGGTGAGAAGAGAAGTACAAAGAGTCAAGAGATAAAAGGCTGGACACACATGTCCAATTTAATAAATTCTAAATTTATTACAACAATTTCCAAAATTGCCCTTACCCATCTAATATCCATATGATATATATTATTCATACAATACATCCATGTATTCACACAAAGCATGTTATTCAATCAATCTAATCCAATTAATTAATCTTTGAATTAATGATCATCCAATGTTCAAACAACTATTTGATTTGCGTGAGTCCAACTTGTTTAAGAATAAGTACTCAAAGTGCGTATTCTTGAATTATATCGAACTACAATATTAAATCCAATTTAATTCGTATTCAATACCAATTATAATTTAATTCCAAATTAAATAATTACACTTATATTTGTGCCTTTTAGACTTGGATTCTAAATCCAATCTTAATGGGTCTCAAAGGCCCAATTAACATCCAATGTCAATTTAATTAAAGTCCAATGAGCTTTTAATTAATTTCTTAAGGCATGGACTTTGGCAACCAAAGTCCAATAAGAAATCACCATTTGCCATAAAATTAATTTTGGCCCATTAGACCCAATTATATATTTAAAGACCAATTTATTATATTTGTAATTTATGGAATGGTTTTAGGCCCAATTTGGATCCAATCCAATTGTCCTAAATCAACTTGGCCCAACCAAGCCCATTAAGCCCAAATACAACAATATTAGCCCAATTCAAAATTAAAGGCTAATTTATTTAATTACAATATTCCAAATATCACAATTTTTAATTAAAGTGTATTAGCCATAATTAATTAGTTAAATTAATATTTCCAAAACACCAATTTACCTAATTAATCATACTTTAACATATTCAATTCATGTCCAACACAATTGAAGCAAAATCAACCTCATTTCATGCTTCTCATCTCACGGTAATCATGCATAATATTTACCAATTTTGATTTCAATCCAATTAAATCACAAATCAATATATCACATGCATTTAAATACATCCAATGGTCTAAAAATCAAAAATCACCATGAGTATCTAGGGTTCTAATTTTCGTCCATGCTAATCAAATTAGGGAAAATTAATCTAATCTATTTTTCTCAAAATTAATCATGCATAACTCTAAGTTATCATAATCTAAGCATAAATCTCCTAGATCCTTTTCCTAATCAAATCTAATCACAATCCTAATTAGGAGATCTATTCCTTATGAGATACCAATTAGAATAAATGTCACTATCAATAGAAATCCTATTCCTATTCGAATAAGGAAAGTCTCCTCTTCTTTGCCTATAAAAAGAGGCCTTCACCACCCATTCAAAACCTAGCACACATACCTCACAAATCACGCCCAAGACACTCCCAAGCCCTCTCTTGCACGCCCAAGAGACCTCCAAAACTCCCCCATTGCCGTGAACCTCAAGCCTTCCTCCTTCACCATCTCTCACCTTCACGCCTAAAGCCATCACATAGCCCATATTACTGCATCTTTAACCCACTACACTGCCCCTTTCACAGCCCTAATTCACACCAAAATAAGCCTCAAATACAGCCCTAAAGTCGCACAAAACACCCCCTAAATACAGCCCCAATTACACGCCTAAAACAGTCCCAAAACCCACTGCACTGCCTCGCAAAACTGCCGCACTTTGCCCCACTGTTCTGTCCAGTTTTTGTGCGATTTTAACCCATCAAAACAGCCCTAAAATCACCCCAAAACTGCACTAAAAAACTGCATAAACACCCCCAAAAAACCCCTCAAAACCGCAGCCCCATTAGCCTTCAAAATCACTCAAAACAGTCCACTAAACGACCAAAACAGTGACCTGAAACGGTGCAGCGAAACAGCAGCGAAACAGACCAAAAACAGCAGCCCGGACATCAAAACAACGAGGGAAAACGTTGAGTAGAAAAATCGGAAAAGCATCGGATCAATCTCCCTTCCAACGGACGTGTAACTCCCTTTCTTAGACGACAAAAGAGGTTATACCTGAGGGCACCCTTTTATTCATTATCTTTCGTTTATTTTATTTAATTTGAATATTATCGCATGAGAGTCGTTTGAGTCATGATGTGATTGTTGGATGAGCGGGATGTGTGTTCCTTTTTGTGGTATATCGGATGGAAACCTGGACGTAAATTCCGTAGCCGATTCCGAATGGACGGTATTGCGGTCTGCACTCGGGATACAACGCCACGTACCACTTAAGATGCACGTATCTCATCTCATCCAAATTTGTATTTAAGCATGTCATAGTTTTAGGCCGTTTATTTATTATTTAAAGCATGGTTTAATTTAGTTTGTTATTTATTTGTTAAAGCATATTTAGGTTGTTCCTTATGCATGTTATTAGTTTATGATGTGTTTGGATAATGATTTATACATGTTGATTTAATGGTTTAATATGCTCGTTGTGTTACATTGCGTGGAGTTATTTGGATGAAAGCATGTTAGATCTAAGTACCCTTGAGCATGATTATTGAGAAGACTTGGTTAGTTCATTGCACAAATTATATCATCACAAGTGACATAAGTAAGGGACCATTCCGAACCCAACGGTTTGAGGTCTTCCCTTGCGAGGGGTGAGTGCAGCCTAAATCTTTGTCCCGGTTCACACCGGGTGGCGACTCCATGTTATTTCGTACTTCCCAACTAGGCCGCGAGCCTAGAACAGCGTCGCTCAAGTTCTGTGTCCTACAGTCTGGCGACTCCACTGGGGATCTAGAGAATTGGCCTCGAAATCATGTCTTGTGATGTGTATGATTTGTGCTTTAGTTGACCGTTTCTATAGTGGGTTGAGGGGGTTTTAACCAAAGGCACTGCTAAAGCTAGGTGATGATTTGGTGTCTTCCTTCACTCACTACCCTTCGGGGAAAAGCTGTGAAGGCACCTAGATAATCATCACTTGTAGCTCGTTGTGACAGACTAGTTTGGAGGACTCGTTGTTTATTCCTGACACCAAGCGATAAGAGCCTAAGGGGCTTGGGTACTTAAGAGAGCCTCGCTCCACCCTCCCTCTGGGGAATGTACAACGGGAAATCCATTCGACAGTTAGTCACACGCCGTAACTCGTTGGCACGTACCGTAAGGTATAAAAAAGGTGCACTCACTTGGTCACTTGAACCCTTGAGTGGGGAGTTCTAGTTGTGGGCAAACCTTCGTCAGTGAGAGCCTTTGTCCGCGCCCCGTGAACCCACTTGTGAAACTTAGCCATGAAGAACCGTAGTTACTTATGTTTGTGTGTTGGACCGCCATCAGTTGGATCCAGTTGGACCTTTTGTCAAAATATTTGAACTTGTTGGGCCATTTCAACTGGGACGAGTTCATGTCCTTTGACAGTTGGGCCAAAAGCTTCTAAAATGACGGTGGGCCATTTTGTGATTGGGCCTCTTATCATTTGAAGTCATTTAGCCATATCATCGCAAAGTGTAAACCTGTTGGGCCTTTTCAACTGGGACAAGTTTGCACCGCGCGATGGAGTGATTAAATATTTTAAAATGATGATGGGCCAAGTAGTTTAAAGTTCCTTTTTATAATTTTATCTATTACATGCATCGCACACATATGCACTGACACATGGCCTTAAAAGAGAGAGAGGCAACATAGATTCCCGTTGGGTTAGAGAAAAGGACAGATTAGTCAAACGACCATCAGCAAATATGAGCGAATCCGTTAATGAAGGGTCTCGAATGGATCAGATTGAAGCAAATCTCGCCAAGATGACTGAGCAGATGCAGACTCTGAGTGCTGCCATGACTAATATGGATGTACCCCGCGCTGCGGGATGATCTGAGAATGTGAGGCGTGAAGGGCCTCCAAGCGGTTTGAATGATGACGCTCCGGTGTTTGATGATGACTTGGCTGACTATGCCGCCAGAAGTCTGGCTAGTCACCCGCAGAAGATCTAACCCGAGGGGAAAAAGAAACTCATGCATACATGCATACACGTAACCTATTTCTTGCATTCTTTTTGTGTGTTTTGTGTTTTGTTTTGTATTCACAGGTGTCGAAGATAGAAAAAGAAGAAACGGTAAAGACAAGCCAATCAAAAACTGTGAAAGCACTGTATTGGATTCGGGTAGTAATATGAGGGTTAAGGCCCATATGAATTTGAGTTTCAGGTATGGATCTCAGGGGGCGAGGCCCGCATTATCAGCAGTAGAAAGGAGGAATTCCTTGGAGTGAGTGAGTAAAAAAAAAAAAGAAAAAAAAAACAGAGAAATCTTTGGTAGTTCGACATATGTCCGGTGATGGTATTGTGTGTTGTAGGGAGAAGCCTTAGAAGCGAGAAGTGCGAGACTCGCTCTTATCCGGTATTCTGAATGGATTGATCTCGGCTGGACTCATGAAGCACTTGATAAAGGTATCTCAACAGTAGAAGCCTGAGCGGTTGATGAGATGACTAGTTGAAGAGATGGTGGATCGGTGAATGACCGTCTGCCTGGATGTCCACCCTGATTTGCTTACGCTACGATACATGATATGGTTGGAAATAAAGAAACAAAAGTCTCTGCAATGAAAAGAAAAGAAATAGACCGCCTATAACCGATAAGCATGAAGCTACCCATGGGCGAGTATTAGGACCACCATGAGGAGAAATGCTACCTTAAAGGGTAGGTGAGTCAGAAAAAAAAAGAGGAAAGAAAGAAAAGAGAAAAGAGAAAAGAAAAGAAAAAGAAAAAATGAAGGAAAAGAATGAAGAGAAAGAGACGATGCAACAAAAGAAGACCATATCATGTTGAGTATGCCGAAGTAAACACATAATGTGACCCAGACATCCAGGTTGGTTAGACCCACTGGTCCGATTCTCCGAAGCGAAATCATCGAGTTGGTTGACTTAAGGAATAAGCTGCGAAAGAGCCTTAACACACACACACTAGGAGTCTAGTTTGGATCACCTATTCAGAAAATTGGATTTGAGTATGTCGAGTACTTTGAAGGTTATTTGGTTTTGATGCGAAGCATCCGTTGAGGACAAAAATATGTTTAGCTATCAAGATTATCTCAAAGAGAGGCACTATAATATGTTGCAAAAGAGAGAATCAGCATCAGTAGTATACTTGCCGGGTATGGCATTCAGGGGGCGAGGCCCACATTGATTTAGTATTAGCTATGCCGGGTATGACATTCTGGGGGCGAGGCCCACATTAGATCAACATTAGTAACAGACTTGCCGGGTATGGCATTCTGGGGGCGAGGCCCACGATGATTCATCATTAGTTCTGCCGTGTAAGACGTTCTGGGGGTGAGGCCTATAATAGGTTCAGCATCAGTTCTACCGGGTATGGCATTCTGGGGGCGAGGCCCATATTGGTTCATATCAGTTTCTGCCGGGTATGGCATTCTGGGGGCGAGGCCCGCATCATCATCAGATCAGTTCAGCCAGGTACGGCACTCCGGGTATGGAGATATCAGATCAGCCAGGAACGGCACTCCGAGTATGGAGATATCAAACTGCGACGCCCTAGGTACGGGGTTAGCTTTCAGACCACAGCGACACCCTAGGTACGGGGTTAGCACGCCAGGTACGACATGTGGACTATTCAGACATTTGTGGCTCTCTAGGTACGGAGACGTCACTGCGACACCCTAGGTACGGGGTTAGCATTCAGACCACAGCGACACCCTAGGTACGGGGTTAGCACGCCAGGTACGACATGTGGACTATTCAGACATTTGTGGCTCTCTAGGTACGGAGACGTCACTGTGACACCCTAGGTACGGGGTTAGCATTCTGACCACAGCGACACCCTGGGTACGGGGTTAGCACGCCAGGTACAACATGTGGACTATTCAGACATTTGTGGCTCTATAGGTACGGAGACGTCACTGCGACACCCTAGGTACGAGGTTAGCACGCCAGGTACGGCATGTGGACTATTCAGACATTTGTGGCTCTCTAGGTACGGAGACGTCACTGCGACACCCTAGGTACGGGGTTAGCATTCAGACCACTGCGACGCCCTAGGTACGGGGTTAGCACGCCAGGTACGGCATGTGGACTACTCAGATATTCGTGGCTCTCTAGGTACGGAGATGTCACCGCGACACCCTAGGTACGGGGTTAGCATCCAGACAACCAACATCATCACTGCGGCACTCTAGGTACGGAGACGCAACCGCGACGCCCTAGGTACGGGGTTTAGCACTATCAACTTAGCACAGCAGGCAGATCAGGTGACAGCTGGCGAGCCAGGTAAGTAAAAATGCATTGCATGTACTTTGATAGGATTGTCACTGTTACACATTACACAAGTCCCATCAAAGTGGGGGCGACTGTAGGCACTGCATTTTTGCATATAAGTCCCTATGATGAGTCTCGTATGGAGACACTACCTCTTTAGTTGTGAAAGTCGCGGGAAACAGACGTTGGAAGGGTAAAGTTGGAAAATGAAGTTCTTGTTGGATTTAATCCCGTTGTTTGGCTTCGGTGGCTTGTTGGACTTCCGTTTCAAAGCTTATCTTAGGCCCAAAACCCACATAAACCACTTACCAAACCCAAATCAAACCCAAAATACCCAAGCCTACCCATGGACCAAAACCCACCCCCATTAGACCCACAATCACGCCCATACCCTCTCTAATTAGGTAAATGCACATTTATCACATGCTAAAATCAAGTAAAATCCATTCCTAATTAGAAGAAATCACATTCCTAATTTAATTAAATCACCTACCAATTTAAATAAATTATATCCTTAATTAAAAAGAACAAATCAAATCAATTCCCCTAATTAAGGATTTTCCCTATCACATAATAATTAAAAATATCTCTCAATTAATACACAAAATTCTATTCCTTCTCCAACAAGGTAAACCCCCTCCATTGGCCTATAAAAAGAACCCTTAACCCACGCATTCAACCCTGGCTCATTCTCACGAAATCAACCCTAAGACTCTCAAGGCAGTAACCAAAACACCCTCATTCACGTCCCCTCTCTCATCTTTCCCTTTTAACTCCCTCGGCCATCACCCATCAAAACACCTTCTTCACGCCATTAGCAACCCTTCTGTGCACATCACAACCCACTAGAACTCCGAATGGACGGTAATATGATCTGCACTCGGGATACAACGCCACGTACCGCTTAAGATACATATGTCTCGTCTCATCCAAATTTGTATTTGAGCATGTTAGTTTACTATTTAATTTTCAAAGCATGATTATGTTATTTAGGTATGTTGTTTCTTTATTCTTTATGCATGATGTTTAGTTTAGTTTATGTTTAAATGATTATTTACTCGTTTTGTTAGTTTATTATGCTCATTGTGTTATATTGCGTGTTTGCCGTTTAAAGATTTACTTTCGAGCATGCAAACTTAGATTATGAGTTATTTAGATGAAAGCATGTTAGATCTAAGTACCCTTGAGCATGATTATTAAGTAGACTTGGTTGATTCATTGCAAAAATTATATCATCACAAGTGACATAAGTAAGGGACCATTCCGAAACCAACAGTTTGAGGTCTTCCCTTGCGAGGGGTGAGTGCGGCCTTAAATCTTTGTCTCGGTTCACACCGGGTGGCGACTCCATTATTCTCCGGTTTAGTTCCCCGCGGACTACTCCGTACTCCCACTAGTGCCACGAGCCTAGAACAGCATGCGTCGCCCAGGTTCTGTTGCCTACAACAAGCTCCAAGCAAAAATACCTAAATTAAAGTATATAAACCCTAATATATTTCATGCTTAAAATTGGCTCATGATACCATTGTTGGGTTCCTAGAACATGCCAAGGATCTATTAAGCATAAAATTGTGGGAATAATTCAAGATAAGTGTGCGGAAAATACTTTCAATGAACGGTTTAGTGGATGTAGAGATAACAAAAAAATTTTCCTTTGAGAAGTTCTCCAAGCCCTCATTTGAATTCCAAACTCTAGGGATAAATATCCCTAACACCTTTGTTGACTACTTTATTGTGCTAGCAATCAAGATTTTGAAACAAAATCAAGAACTCATGAACCCTAGGTTCACGCCAATTTGAGAGTGAGAGAGGGAGAGTGCAATCGGCAATGTGAGAGGGAGAAAGTGTGTAACTTGTTTTGATTTTCCAAAATCAAATATCAAATATCCAAAGTTGGTAAATGTCTTACACAAATCAAATAAAATAAAGATTGTGTAATTTACAAGCTAACACCAACTACCAACTTCTATCAACCAAAAGCTAAATAAAGTTGACTAGTGATGTGACTAGGTGGGCCCCACTTTAAATTCAAAATTCGAGTGGGCCCACAAAATATATTTCGGGCTCGGGTTCGTTAATTCCGAATTAACGAATTTTCCGTTATGACTTAATTAAATCAAATTTAATTAAATAATAATGCCTCGCAAAATTATTACGAAAGTCGCTCGTGAATTAATTCTAAATTAATTCGTTCGCCCGAATTAAAATCTAATTTTAATTCCGCTATGAAATCTAATTTCATTTAATATATCGAATATATTATTTAATCGATTAATTCCAAATTAATCGTTCTCTCTACTATTCGAATTTTATCCCAGATAAATTCTTGCCGTAATTAATCCCAGATTAATTCTGTTCGAGTCAAACGTCATCGGTGAATCTTTGGGAAGCGACCCATGAGTCTCTGGATATGTTGGCAGTAAATCTGGTCGTCGGACTATCCAAACACGTGTGTACCACGTTCTTACCGATTTACAAGACATGGTTGACTTCTAGCAAAACATTGTGCCTACCCAATTCTCCAGAAATATTCTTTTAAGGAATACATAATCTATATCAAGCGTAGTATACCAAGTATTGCGTATTGCGATCCAGTATCGGATGTCACATGCTAGGCCTGAGGCTGGAATAGTGTATGCCCCGTACGAAGCATATATCAGATCACTAGCAACTAGTCTATTTAATCGGATAATCATGACCTTGTCATATTATCCCGATAGTTGCAACATAATAGAGTACCAGTTCTGTATCCTTGTGTGATGATCATCTATATATGACTAAAGTGATACTTATATCTTGACATCACACCCAATACACTACGATTCTCAATAAACCCAGAAGAGGCGTACACAGAACCTGTTAAAGCCCTGGACGATCAAATCAAAGCGTACTGATTGTCGCAAGTATTGGCGATGCAAGTCTCAGGTTAAGACCAAATACACCTACCCTGATTCGGATTCCCATATACACATAGTCATACTATCAATGGGATTCCGAAGGGTTTATCCAGAGCGAAGCTGTTTCCGTACCATCGGTAAACAGAACCTCCTATTACACTTGCATGAGTATCCAATACCCAAATATATGAGAACTATGCCGTTACGCTTCCATAACGCGCACAAGTGTAACACTAGTCTATTCCGCATTATCGATGTCCAGTCTCGATAATACTACGACTAGGGATATTTAATGATTAAACCTTTAGTGGATTGATATTGTCTCATATCTTATAAATCCGGAACTAATCATAAGGACTTTTATCATTTATGTATTCAAGTACTTTAATTACAAAATGATAAAATGGCAATTTCCTTTGTCACATAGTTAATTTGTACAAAAACCACAATATATTTTACAAATAGTGATGATATGGGTCACAATTGTCCAACAAGCATGCTGAACGAAAACGTCATGGCGTCGCGAGGCGTAGCTGTGGGCGTCGCGACTCGCCCAATTTTGAAGCTCTGCGTCGCGACACTAGGTGGTCAGCGTCGCGACGCAACTCAGTCAGAATGTGATTTTTCAAGTTCAAAACATTACTAAACACTTCCAATTTTCTCCCAATACTTCAAATACACTTAAAATCCAATTTTAACTTCATAACCACTATCAACACATATTTTACAATTAGCATATATATATTCTAAATACTTATATACATTTGTTTGAATATAATCACAAACCATTTTAGAATCCCAATTAGAAATGTCTCATTAACAATTCTAGTTCACCTAAAGTTGGTCAAGTGAATCTAGAATGGTAGCCATAGCTCTAAGTTTTAATATAGAGTTCCAAACTCTTGTTAATTGTTCCATGTCCAACATGAACATCTTTGACCTAATTCATAAGCATGTTTTGTTTTTACTTCTAAAGTATCCTAACATAAATTGATTAGCCTTATTTCAACATTAAGCTATGTGATCATGCATCTAATACACAAAAGAACATAGCTTAGAAGAAGATCAAACATTACCTAGAAGCTTGATGCAAGATCCAATCTACATCTCCTTTATTGAAATGGTTAGAGAACCTCCAAGGTGTGCAAGCTTGACTCCAAGATCCAATCTTGTTTCCAATACTACCAAGCTTCACTTCAAGATCCAATCTTGATTTCTCCTAGATGAAATGTTGTAGAGACCTCACAAGCTTCTCTAAACATTCTCTAACTTAGGCTAATCTCTTAAGAATTACTTGTGTATAACTTACTCAAACTTTTGCTTATGCTTATACTTGTAATTAAAACCTTCCTAAATCTTGCTATTTATAACAAAACGTAGACAATTTTTAATTAATAAAAGTTAAGTGGGCTTAATCTAATTTATCCAAATATGTATAATTAGGTATGACTAATCTCAATTGTCTCCCACTTTAATTTAATCCAATTAAATCAAGCAAAGGATTAGGAAATGGATTAGTTAAATGTTTTCCACTTTGATTTAATCCAATTAAATAAAGCCAAAACCACCTATTATTACATACTTATAATTACCATAATATCCTCAAATGATAGAGATAATTATGATTTTTTAATTACGCCCTTGTGTAATTATTGAATTAATCCAATTAATCAAATTAGGTCAAAGTAAATAATCGATGTTATCCAATAACACTTGATTATCTTAGTTGATAATTATAATATCGAATATTATCTTTTATCAAAATTAATCGGCTACCCAAGTGCTTAACGAGTACACTTCATATTGGGACTCTCTAAGTTCAGACACATTCGTCATATAACCATAGCTAATATGTACGCAATTCGGCCACCTCCGAATTTGTGAAGAATACGAACGACCTTTCTGAACTATACAAGTCGAGGTCATCACATATGTTTAAAAATCCCTCCGTCATAGGCTATCCGGGTTGTGCTTAGGAAACATAGAATACACCGTCAAGTTTCCGAGGCGCACATCTCATGTCCATGATTTTTCATAACTGATGCGATCCACCCTAGGTGATCGACTTTGGCCAAAGATTTAAGAATCGTGACTTTACTCACATGGATACCTAACCCTCTTATGGTACACATACGGGCCAACAGATCCTATCTTGTTTAGTACTTAATTACTGAGTGCATCGGTCCACACCCAACGAACATCTAGAGGCCAGACCATGAAAGGTTTCTGACATACGTGGCATCAAAGTGTGGAGGATCTCACACAAAATCAATGTTATTCTATAGTCAAAGGATTACATATGCTACTCGACTCGAGGAGATTCCTATTGACGGTGGTGTGTACATCCAACTATTATGAATCACTTATGAGTCATTCAGTATTCGCTTCAACGAATACCCACATATTTATACGAGTTTCCAAAACTCATGGTAGATCAGGTTAAACCATTAGAACTCCAATTCTAATATACGACATGTGCTAGTCTTATAGGTTATAGAAATTCGACCGTATTCCAAAACCAACGACTAGGAATATATACTTTAAGAATAGTTTAAAATAGTAATATTTATCCCAATATCGGACCACCTAGTGTCCAGTATTACTACAAGACTATTCTAAGATCGATGTCATTCTTAGCATATCGCATAATGACAATACCATTAATAAGATTTGAAATGAAAATGTAGTTATTTTATTAATAAATAATAAAATATACAATTCAGATTGTCACTCCAAGCACCAATTCCAACAACTTCTAGCAGCAATAATAATATATATAATATAACTCAAAAGAATAAAGATATAATAGAAAAAAAAAAATCACATAAAATGTATGAACCAAAAATTACACACATGTATTGATAAAGCAATGAAATATGCAAAAATTCAGGCAGTAGCATATATATAATTTAAACCAAGTAATCTGAAATCTCAGTCATGTATGAAAATTGTAATGATACATAACGGATTAACGGTATACAAAATACTAGAAATTTCATAATTGAAATTCAATTTCATGAAAAATTTGTACATTGATGATCACTACAGATTGGTGAATCGAATATACACGTATAACCTCAAACGCCTGCCCATAAAGAAAGAGAAGTAACAAATTGAAAGTGCTATAAATCATCGTAGTATTTTCGTGAAAGAAAGAATATGGAAAAATTTCACATTGTGATGGATAAATTATTATTCCTAGATGCAGACACTATGACTCATTGTACAATAATGCCGAGCTGACTGTAAAAATAAGAGAAGAGAAGCACCTTAGCGTTAACTCACATGTCGGGGAGGTTAGCTCTGTTGGTATTTCCAAGCTCAAACTCGTTTCTTTCTTCTTCTTCTTTTTCCCTTTTAACTTAAACAGGAGCTTCTCAAGTTAATTGAACTACAATCCAAATAATGGCTTAAATCTCTGCAGGTTTCGTTATTCCTCAATTTTGTCATAGCTTTCTTCTCTAATTTTCTTATCCACTCTTTGCTCACATGGAAAAGCCTCCCAATCTCCTCAAGTGACTTCGGCCGATAGTCCTTAAGCCCATACCTCAGCATCAACACTTGCCTCTCTCTTAAATCCAAATTTTCCAAAATCTGAAAGATGTCTTTCTTCATGTGTTTCCTCATCACAATTTCTTTAGGACTCTTTATTGACATATCTGGTGAAAATTCCTGCATCATCACAACACGCCTTACTCTCAATTAAACCATCTCTAGATGAGTTTTCAACAACTGATATGTTACCAAACGTATAAATAAATATTGCATCTCTAGTATGTTTACATTAAACTTGCATCCCTATTCTCCCATTGCCCATATTAAAAAACAAAAAGGGATATTCTCCAATCACCAAGATGGGACATGCAATAAAATGCATGATGATTCTACACAAAGTAGGCGGATTTTCTGAAAAACAGATTTCAAACTTCATTACTATGGTCAAAAGAACCAGAATAACTTATCTACAGATAATTTAACATGCTTGAAAGTGCAAGAGAACTAAGTGCAAGTTTAGGTCATACCAAATATTTTGCTTTAAGACAATCCCCCATTTTCTGATCAATTGAACCCACAATTCTCAAGCATTCGCTAGCTGATCTGATTTCAGCTAAGGAAAGACCAGTGTACTTGGCAATTTCAATGTCTTCTGGGTTCTTCCCACGGCCGTTGTTCAGGGTTTTTCGAGCTTTATGTATCTTACTTATTGCTCTGTTTAATTTGCACTACAAAGGATAATGAACAGGAAAACAACACATGGCTCAAGGTCAGATCTGACAAAAGTATAATTCAATGAAAAAAACATCCCATAAAAGAAAGAGAGTTACTGGAATTTTGATCCCCCTAGCATGCCGTTCCACCATCTTGGACATCGATTTCCTTATCCAGAACTGGACATAAGTTGAGAATCTGTATCCTCTTGTGTGGTCAAACCTCTCTGCACCTTGTAGGACACCAACATTACCAGCCTGTGAATATGCAAACATGTAATTGGATGTTGGTCTGTTTACATAGATGCATCGAAAATATTTTCCAAGGGAAACTTCATGTGCACAAGTCACGATAATCAAGGCCAAATTTATATATATCATTGGGAATGACTGGTTTAAGACACCAGAGTTTGTCAAAGCAAACAAAAACCAAAGTCTATTATTCAGGCAGCTTCTATTTTGAAACTATTCATAATGTAAAAAATTAGCAACGGAGATAGTAGCAACACTCAATAAAAGACAAACTACAAAGCATGTCGGAAAACCTGGAGCAAGTCTGAAAACGGTATTCCTAGACCCCTGTAGTTTCTTGCAAGGAATAACACCAAGGGGCGGGTACTTTTTATGAGCTCTGCTCTGCAGTGCCAACCAAAAGCCAGATGCTGCTTCAGCACCTTCTCACTGACTCCAGCGGCTTCAGCCCAGCATTTCAAGCTGGCTACTTGCCCACTTTCTTTTTCCAATGTTGTCTTGATCCTCTCCAAGTTTGCAACCACCTGTACCAACCCAAATGCACAACTGTCAGAGATATCTCTAGGATGTTACCCAACAGAAGTCATATTACCATGAATTTAAAAACAACCTGAACTCCCTTTGACATTTTTGCCTCGTTTCTGGCAATCATCAATCGCCTACTCTTGGGGTTCAATGCTCTTTTTGCAAAAGAACCTTCTTGCAAGGCCTCCAGATGCACAGACAGCAAAGAAGTTTCATTGGATTCTTCTGATATTTTTGCTGTCCTCAATTTTCTTTTCCCCTTCCTTTTAGAGCGAATGACAACTTTTCCTCTGAGATCATCAGCTGAATCATTCATCTTTTGCTCTTCAATATGCTCAACGGGAATATCAGACAAGTCAAAAACATCTGAGGTTTTAACTGTTCTCGATAAACAGTTATTAAATAATTTTAGTGCTCCAAGCTTTCCTAGTTGTAGCAGAATCTCTCTTTCCAACCTTAACGCATCTGAATCAGCAAATGTCGACTCTAAAACATAAAGATTTTCCATTAGTAATCTAAAACCTGATGTGCTGCCCGCATCTTGGCCTTTACATGAAGCAGATTTCTGCCTAATTTCTTCTGTTTCTGAGTAATCATTTTCTATGGTCTGACTATTCACAAACGAACAAGTATATGCTTTAACAGAATCTTGAAAATGAGAGGCACTGTCCTCAGAAATTATAGACAGAAAAGACAGCCTTGCCGAGTTGAAGGAACCCTCCCTACCTCTAACTGCATAAATTTACAAGCAAACAATCATTCATTTAATCCAACAAAATAAATTAACAAACACAAAACAGCCCAATATGAACATACATGTGAACTATAAAATACAATGAACAATTCGGTAAATAACAACAATGAACCAATCATCCATATTCTGTTAAAAATTAGGTGCCAAATATGCTCAAGTAGAAAGTTAACTGGATAATGTTAATCTGGTAAACCAACATTTTCTTTTAAGCATTGCCTTAACAAAAACTAAGTCCTCCCTCCACACCTACGAGCAAGGCTCGAATCCCATATCTCTTGTACCATCTCAAGAGATTTTACCAGTAGCTAGCACCCACCAGGTAAACCAACCTTGATATCATATTAAGTAATAGAACAGATTAAACCCAAATCATAATTGGCTTCCAAATTGATACCGTCTCAAGAGATTTTACCAGGTAAACCAACCTTGATATTATATCAAGTGATAGAAAAGATTAAACCCAAAACATAATTGGCTTCCAAATTAAACTAACTGGGTATGACCCTTAGCAACTCAAATATGCAAAAACATACTTTAAATAGAATTATTTACTTGGGGAATAAGGTTTTGATTGACAAGTTATATAGTAAACCATATTCAAGTTTATGGTAACATATAATTGAAGAATCTATAAGTACTTGTATGATCAGAAGCAAACTTCAGTAATTTGACTGGTTAGATTGAGCAAGTGGACTCACCAGAAGTAGAAGAAAGCCTGCAAGGTAAAGTGGAGAAGAAATGAGACTGAATTGGAGACACCCACTTGAGGTTCAATCTGAAACCCATAATTATGATGAATTTTGGACAAAGGGGAAACAGTGTCCATTAAATTTCACATGCACTTTTTAAAAACACAAGTTGATAAAATATTATGAAGATTTGTTTAAGCAAAGCAGGTGAACACAGTTGCACATATTGGTCTTGTAACATCTCCACCACTGGTTCTTCATCTCTATTATTGATATTATGCCTCAACAAATTTTAATTCGCCCCAAAAGGGTGACTAAGCAAGCGTCCAAAACTTTCCAACTTTACATGAAATTGCCAAAATGTTGATTGTTCCTTTACCCACCACAAATATCTTTGATAACTGTCTCCTTCATTTGTGTCAAGTGACACAGCATTTGCATCAACTTCTCTATAATTTTTTTAAAAAATTTACTTTAACCATTCATATATCTCGATCTCTCTATTCTTAATTTTTTTTTTTTTTGGAAATATTGGGAATTTTATTGCCAAACCACCCAATCCGTCACCTAACCCGAGCTTAAACGAAACAGATAAAACCTCGTACCGTCCTAGATTCTTATAAGAACTATACCACTAAACTCGAACTCGAACTCAGACCTTCACCACCAAATCAAACACATTCGGAGCCTCTATTCTTAACATATCTTAATTAAGTACTACTTTTTATTTATATATGGATTCAATTCGAATAAGATCAAATAAAATTCATAAAGAAGGTCGAGTAGTAAAGTCAAGTATAATTAGCTCAATTTAAGTAGGATTTACAAGGTTGAGTAAAGTTCATAAGCTAGCAAATTCAAGTAAAATTGAGTTAAAATTAAGATAAGATCGAGTAATACTTATAGCAAGGTCAATCAAAGCAGTTCAGCAAACTTATAAAACGTCAACTCTTCAAAATATATATATATATATAATCTCTACCAAATAGTCATTTCATAATATCAATTACTTCATAATATTTTAACTTCGAGAAAGAACCCAAAGAAATCTTTCATAAAAAAAATGTAATTTTATGAGAGTCCAATTCACAAACACTGAAAAATAGATTTGACAAAATAGAGTCTCAAGGTTTTGAATAAAATGCAATAAAATATGATTGTATAATAAATAATTTTCGCTGTTTTTGTTGAAGCTCATTGCTGTGCGCTTCAGTGCCATGCTTCGACTTCGATAATGACGTCTAAATTATTGAATAAATCTAAAACCCTATGTTGTCAGAACGGGCTAGAAATGAACCCATCAATACTTATTAACCCCATCTATTTTCTAATTAGCCCAATCTAAAATGAATTACATTGAATGGGGGCTGCTTAGCAAATATAATGGATCCGTAAAGCCACATAAACAAGTAGCCCAAAACATTAATTGATTTAACACAGAGAGATCAGTTAGGTTAATTTAAAGATAATAATACATCACATCTAAAAATAAATAAAAAAATCAGTTAGATTAATGTATGGGTGGACTAATAGAGATAGAATCAGACATGAAGAAATTCATGTAATATCAATTAAGGAGAAGATAAGAGAAAAAATGACTAAGATGATTTAAACATGTACAACGTAAATCTTTAAGTGCCGTAATGAGAAAATTTGAGCAAATAATATTATCATACATCAAGTGATGTATGAGAGAACCTAAGTTGATATATACAAAAATCATAAAGAGTGGCGTATGTTTTATTGAGCTTAATAAGAGATAACAAAAGATATAATACTTAAATAATTTATGTAACTGACCCTATCTAGTGGAAATAGACTTTTGTTTGATTTAAAACATGTTTGAGATTGTGGTAAATACTCAAATATATGATTATTTGATAATCTACTCTCCAATTATATTTGAATTATCAAATATAGTTTTGAGTTGTTCTTTTTCTGACTCCTCACATAATGATAATCAAATATAATTGGAGAGTAGATTCACAAATAAGTGATTATTTGAGAATTTAACACCATCCCAAACATACCCCTTTACTTTAATACTTAGTTGAGTTAGGACTTATATTAATTTAACTGATTTAATACATAGCTAAGTTAGGTCAATTTAATTGATTTAATACATAGCTAAGGTAGGTTAATTTAATTGATTTAACAAGTTAGGTTAACCTAACCCTCAGTCAAAAGCAGTAACTTGCTACTTTAATTATGTTAATTTTATGTTACAATGTTGCAATTTGGGAGTCATGCACCAGACAAAAGACCATCAAACATGGGCCAAGAAAATCTGCATGCAAACAACTCCATGAATTATATATAATTTTCAGTAGACAAATTCATCAAAAATGTTTCCCAATATCTATTTGATGATTAGGACAGCTTAAAAACAAGTTTAGGTAGAATAATTATTAATAAATAATTAATAAGATTATCTGCAATATCATTAAATTAAATCAAGTGGGACATTACATAATCTTGAATCACATTCTATTTGACGAAATCACTTGAAGATCAAGCATTTGTGTTTTGATGCTTATCTATAATCATCCATGCGTAACATGTACATCGTGTCCCGAGTTCTCCTAAATTTTGGAGATTCTATGCGAGTTTTTAACATGAGCCTATTATCGATAAAAAAAAAAATAACAAATATAAAAATTATGTTATATACTAAAAACTTGACTTTTCTTAAGATTTTGGAGTCATAATCTTAGGTTAAATTTTAGATCAATAACCAATCGTTTGTATCAGCTATCCCCAGACTATCCGTAAGCATGTATAATATTTCTTTATGAGAAATACTATCCCCAGACTATCCCTAAGCATGTATAATGTTCCTAAGTTGGCGAAGGGTGAGCCACCTATGCCCCTCTTCACCTCTTTTTTCATGTTCCTTCTTATTATTTCCCTCTCTTTTCTTCTTCTTCTCTTATTTTCCATCCATTTTTCTCCCATTTCTTCTTCGTCTCTCATCTTCTTCTCCCTCATTTTCTTTTCATTAACTCTTTTTTCTTCTATTTTCCGTTCAACTCCTATTATCCGACCAAATCTCGCCGGAAAAGGGTTCATTGTCCATTTCCCTCGGGTGAAGTTACTAGACCCGTCTTCTCCTGTTGGTTGGTTAGTTTTTTCTGTGATGGTTTTTGTTATTCATGATTTATGTATCCATTTTTTTTATAGTGATCACACTCCAATCTTGCTTAGAGCGCTAATCCGAATAATGTGTTGTACATTATATTGTATTATTTATTAATAAAATAACTATATTTTCATTTCAACCTTATTAATGGTAATCTCATTATACATATTAAATTGATATATAAGTATGCTGAGAATGACATCGACTTAGAATAGTCATGTAGTAATATTGGATATTGGGTGTTCCAACATTGAGATAATATTACTATTATAAACTATTCTTAAAGTAAATATTCATAGTTGTTGGTTTTGGAATACGGTCGAATTCCAATAACATAGAAGACTAGCTCATGTCGTATTTGGAATTGAAGTTACAATGGTTTAACCTGATGTACCATGAGCAATGGAAGCTCGTATAAACATATGGGTATTCTTTGGAGCTAATACTGAATGACTCACATGTGATTCCTAATAGTTGAAAGTACACATCACCATCAATAGGAATCACCTCGAGTCGAGTAGCATATGTGATCATTTGACTATAGGAGAACAATGATTTTGTGTGTGATCCTCCATACTTAGATGCCATATATGTCATAGACCTTTCATAGTCTGACCGCTAGATATTCGTTGGGTGTGGACCGATGCACTCGTTAATCAAGTACGTATCAAGATAGGATCTGTCTGTCCGTTTGTGTACCATAAGAGGTTTAAATATCCATGTGAGTAAGTCATGATTCCTAAGACTTTGGCCAAAGCCGATCACCTATGGTGGATCATATATATCATAAATGGTATTCTGATTAGTTGTAAAGAATTGTGGATATGTCGACAATATGAGATGTGCGCCTTGAAAACTTGACAGTGTAATATATGTTTCTTAACCATAACTCGGATAGCCTATGACAGAGGGATTGTTAAACATATATGATGATCTCGACTTGTATAGTTCAGAAAGGTCGTTCGTGTTCTTCGTGAATTCGGAGGTGGCTGAATTACGTAAATATAAGCTAGGCTTATATGATGAACGTGTCTAGACTTAGAGAGTCCCACAATATGAAGTGTACACGTTGAGCACTTGGGTAGCCGATAATATTTGATAATAAATAATATTTGATATAATTATCAATTAAAATAATTAAGTGTTATTAGATAACATTAATTATTTACTTTGACCCAATTGGATTAATTGGATTAATCCCAAATCACACATGGTTTTGTTGTAATTTGTTGTGATATTGTATATCGTACCGCAAGTATACAATGTCAAGTTTTAGTAAAGATGAGTGAAAGAGTGTCGAACCCCCATGGATTGTGTTCAACTCACAATAAGTACTATAATTAATAAACCTAACTTTATTTAGAAGCAACTTAATTTAGAATAATCTGAATTAAAACAAAAAAAAACTAAATATGCAAGATATCAAAACGTTAAATTGTAGGAAACGACTTTCCTTAGCGCGGCGGAAGTTGCTTGTGGTGGCACCGGGTTCGGTATGGATCTTCAACATTTTATTTGCCTTCTCTCTTTGTTATAGTAGCCAAGATCAATCCTTTGGTGTCCAACACTTGGATCAACCACTCGATCTTCCGAACTATGACTCGAAACCAACAAACCGAAGTGTGGGCTTCACTCACAAAGATTAAACTGTTGGATAATATGACCCATAGCGTCACTATTTGTACAGATCACGGTGTTATTGTACAAATTAACTATGTGACAAGGAAATTGCACTCTCATCATTTGTGATTAGATCACCATAAATGTATAAATGAAGAGAGGTCCATATGATTAGTTCCTGGATTGAGATGATATGAGACAGTATCAATCCCCGAAGGATTAATCATTAAATATCCCTAGCCGGAGTATTATCGAGACTGGACATCGATAATGCGGAATAGGCTAGTATTGCACTTGTGCGCGTTGTGAGGGCACAACGGCATAGTTCTCATATATATAAGTATTGGATACTTATGCAAGTGCGATAGGAGGTTGTGTTTCACCGATGGTACGGGAAACAGCTTCGCTCTGGATAGACCCCTCGGAATCCCATTGGTATTATGACTATGTGTCTATGGGAGGCCGAAATTAGGGTAGGTGTGTATGGTCTTAACCTGAGACTTACATCGCTAATACTTACGATAATCGATAGACTTTGGTCTTGGTGGTACAGGGCTTTAACCGGTTCAGCGTACACAACTTCTGGGTTTATCAGAGAGTCGTAGTGTATTGGGTGTGATGTCAAGACGGAAGTATCACTCCAGTCATATTGGAGATGATGTCACGCTGGATACGGTACTAGTGCTCTTAAGTGTTGCGCAACCAATCAGGATATTGTGACCAGGTCATGAATATCCGATTATAGAGACTAGTTACCAGACATCCGACATGTGCTTCGGACGGGGCAGACACTTATCCAGCCACAGCCCTAGCACGTGACTATCTGATACTGGGCCGATATACACAATACTACGGTATACTACGCTTGATACAAATCTATATATTCCTGTAAGAATATTTCTGGAGAATTGGGTAGGCATGGCGCTTTGCTAGAAGCCAACATTGTCTTGTAAATCGGTATAAACGTAGTACGAGGTACTTACGTGTTCGGATAATCCGACGACCGTATTTACTGCCAACATATCCGGAGATCTCATGGGTCGCTTCCTGAAGATTCACCGATGATGTATAACTCGCACTTAATTAATCTAGGATTAATTAGAAGAGAGAGAAAATTAATCTGGGATTAATTACAGAGATATTTTATCTGGGATAAAATATTAATTAAAGAGAGAGAACGATTAATTTGGAATTAATCGATAAATTAATATATTCGATATATTATAACGAAATTAGATTTCGACGCAGAATTGAAATTAGATTTTAATTCGGGCGAACGAATTAATTTAGAATTAATTCGTTAGCGACGTGAATAGTGATTTCACTAGGCGTAATCATTTAATTACGACGCGACGGAAAATTCGTTAATTTGGAATTAGCGAACCCGAGCCCGAGAGTGATTGCGAGCGCATTCGCATTTCGAATTCGAGCGCGGCACGCAAGTCACATCAAATGTCAAATCGTTAGTCACATCATGCGTCAAATCAATTGTCACTTTGAGTGATGTGACTTGACAACATGTCACTTTATTAAAGTGATGTGATGTGACTTAAAGTAAAAAGTAGAAATGATGAAAAGCATTAATAGACTTTTGCTTTTTAACTTTTGATATATATGAAAAATGATTTATATATTTGTTTTTGTTTTTGGAAAATAAAATAAATATATAAACTAAAAATCATTTTCTCTCTCTCTCTCACCACTTATGCATCTCTTCCTCTCCCTCTCTTTTCTCTTCTTTCTTCACGGTTTCAAAGCCGATTTCTTCTCCAAAATTTCTGTTGACCGAAATTTTGAGAAGCAAATGAAGAAGAGTAGTGCTAGCACACACATGGGTTATATTATGGTGATAGGGAAACAAATTTGTGAGCTTGGATTATTTTTGGAGCTTGAAGCTTTGAGCTTCCATGGAGTCATCAATGGCCGAATTTAGAAGGCATCAAAACAACAGCCCCAACCGAGCATCACAGCAGCTCAATGGAGTCCAAAACCGAGCTTGGAGGGAGGCAAAAACGCAACTTGTTCTCCTAGCATCAAATCCATCAATGTGAGTATGTATTCCGCCTTACTCCTTTGTGTATTCAACTCGTTTTTATGCATGTTTGTGATCCTTGGGACTTGATTGAAACTCAACATAAACCTCTAAACTATTTAGAGATTTAAGATGTCACAATGATATTTGGCTTTAGGAATTTCACAACAATTGTGAATGCTAGAACTCTCTCTATTTTCTCTCAAATCTTTTCTCACAACAATTGTGTGAATGAATGCAAAGTGTTAACCTTAGGAAGTGAGAGAAATGGTAGAGATTATATTCTCTTACACAAGCCAACTAACCTTGTCATTAAGCATCTAATGCTTTCTTGCAATGGCCAACACAAAAATGTGAATGCCATACCAAAACATAAGAGATGTTAAGCTAAAGACAATGGCTTTGTCATTAAGCATTCAATGCTTTCTTTCAATGGCAAACACATAAATGTGGAGGCCATACCAAAGCATAAAATGCATTAGCTAATGAAAAAACTATTAGGTGTATCCAAGCCACCTAATAGACATAATTGCTTGGATGACATGGTAAGCCATATGGCTTTGTCTCCAATGGTAAATAAAAATCGATATATTAATAATGATTTATTTACCTTCAATCATGTTGTAGTAATTATCTCATAATTATTACTAACTTGATTATCTCATATTTAAGACTTGATTATCTCATAATCAAAGAATTATAGAAAACATTAAGTTAAACTAATTTAACATAGTTTTCATTTGTGACAATAAATATTATTAATCTTATTAATAATATATAAATAAATATAATGTGAGCATATAATTAGACAATCTAATTATATTAGGTTTGCTACAGTTAAGCGAGCTAGCACGGGGACCAAATGGACCTATGGTTCCGAGCTCCAATAATTCCGAAATATTAATTAAACTCTTTAATCAAATATTACGAATTATTAACTCCGCATTATTCCACTAAAAACTCGAAGTTGAACTCTTGTTACCGTAGATGGATTAAGTAAACCGAACATTTTCGGTGTCCATCGATATAGTCATTACATATGGATATAGCCCTTCACGAATATCTCATAAATAGAGCTGGGTCATTAGTCCGTTAAACCCCTCTAAATATTTTATCTCTTAAGCACCATTGATTCTATAATGAACAATTAATTCATAACAATTATGATAAAATATAAAATACTTTCTATTCGTAATAGAAAAGTTGAGCGCTCAAATTGTTCAAGTCCCGAATCAACTTTTAAAAGAGATATTCATCTGCTTCTCGTAAGAATGAGTGAATTTCATATCTATGTAAAATGTTCCCAGCTACATACCAAACCATATCCCCAAAATACGTATTTATTGGCCGGGAATGCAACACCAACCTCACCATAGTAAATCAAAGGACATAGCCTGTCATGCAGGAGTTCGTAATACACTCAAGATTAAGATCGAATCCATATATGACCATCTATTAGATAAAATTAATTTCTTTGGTTAACGGATATTAAAAGAAATTCGTATTTATCTGAGTCCAGTCCTATATGATCTTATCATATAAGGTGCCTCTATTCCCATGTCACTACATGAACGATCCCGGATCAAGATCGTCATACAAGTATAGAATGGACCGCAGCTATAGATATACCACAAACAAAGTACCTTATTTGTTTGCTCTCTATGGACTATTTAGATTACTAACTTTAGACTTAAATCCTCTTGTGCATCAAACATACACTAAGTCTAAAGGTACAAGAGTAATCAAGGTAAACAAGACAATTGGACAATATGCGATATAAATCAAACAACTTTGATAAAATGAATAATGCATTTATTATTATTACAAAAAACAATTCCGTTTACAATACATGAAGCTCTAGGACATAAATCCCAACAATCTCCCACTTGGACTAGAGCAAATGAGACATGTCATGTAATCCTAAACCATTTAGGTGACCTTCCAATACTTTAGCCGATAAGGTCTTTGTAAATGGATCAGCCAGGTTGTCTGCGGATGGAATCTGTGTGACAACGACATCTCCTTTCTGCACTATCTCCCTGATGAGGTGATATTTCCTCTCAATATGCTTACCCCTCTTGTGGCTTCTTAGTTCATTGGAGTTCGCCACCGCACCACTATTATCGCAATAAAGTGTGAGTGGTTTATCCATATCTGGAACAACTTCCAGATCTGCCAAGAACTTAAGGAGCCAGACTGCTTCCTTAGCTGCTTCACAAGCTGCTACATATTCAGCCTCCATGGTGGAGTCAGCAATATAAGATTGCTTAATGCTCCTCCATACTATAGCTCCACCACCTAGGGTGAACACTGATCTAGATGTTGATTTCCTAGAATCGACATCCGTCTGAAAATCAGAGTCAGTATATCCTCTCAGAATCATATCATGACTTGTATATACAAGCATATAATTTCTCGTTCTTCGAAGATACTTGAGAATATGTTTCTCCGCTACCCAATGATCTAAACCTGGGTTGGATTAAAACTTACTGACTACTCCCACTGCAAAACAGATGTCCGGTCTCGTGCATAACATATCATACATAAGACTTCCAACTGCTGAAACATATGGTATATGTCTCATCTCCTCAACTGCTTGAGGTGTCTTAGGAGACTGTTCTTTAGACAAATGAATTCCATGCCTGAAAGGTAAATTACCTTTCTTGGAATTCTGCATACCAAATCGCACAAGAATCTTGTCGATATAGGTTGCTTGAGACATTGCTAACAGTCGTTTCTTGCGATCCCGAATGATCTGGATCCCAAGTACATAACTTGCCTCTCCCAAATCTTTCATTTGGAATTGGTTAGCTAGCCAGATTTTCACGTCTGATAATATCTTTACATCATTCCCAATGAGTAAAATATCATCAACGTATAACACAAGGAAAGATACCTTCCCATCAATGATATGCTTGTAGACACAAGGCTCATCGATGTTCTACTCAAAGTTATAAGACTTGATCGTAGTATCAAACCTTATTTTCCAAGATCTAGATGTTTGCTTAAGTCCATAAATGGACCTTTAAAATTGCAAACCTTTTTGCTCTTGACCTTGGGTAATGAACCCTTTGGTTGTACCATATAGATACTCCATCAAGATTACCATTCAAGAATGCAGTCTTGACATCCATTTGCCAAATCTCATAGTCATAATATGCGGCAATGGAAAGAAGAATCCTGATGGATTTAAGCATGGCTACTGGCGAGAAAGTTTCTTCATAGTCAACTCCTCTTTTTGGGTATAACCCTTTGCCACTAGCCTAGCCTTGAAAGTCTGTACTTTCCCATCTATTCCTCTTTTTCTCTTGTAGATCCACTTGCAACCTATGGGTTTTACTCCATTAGGTTGGTCTACAAGTTCCAAGACTGAGTTAGAGTACATAGACTCCATCTCTAGGTTCATGGCTTTGAGCCATTCCTCTTTATCAGTATCTTCCGTTGCACTATGATAGGTCAATGGATCATCTATACCATCACAAGATGCAACAACTTGCACCTCACCATTTCCTAGATAGCGTTCAGGTTGTCTTACAACCCTCCCACTACGTCTAGGTGGTATGGTATCCTGATAAACTTGCATCTGACTTTCAGATGTAGAATGTGTTATGTCTTTGTCAACATTTGACAATGGTGTACTGGTCATACCAGCAAGTAACTCCTCAAGTAACACTTTACTTCGAGATTTGAACTCTCTCATATAGTCCTCCTCAAGAAATGTAGCATTTGTCGACACAAATACTTTATTATCTTCTGGACTATAAAAGAATCCACCCCTAGTTTCCTTAGGATAGCCTACAAATAGGCACACCTGTGAACGTAGTTCCAACTTAGTAGTCTTGTTCTTTAGCACATGTGACGGACACCCCATATGCGAAAATGTCGCAAATTAGCTTTACGACCATTCCACAACTCTAAGGGAGTCTTAGAAACAGACTTAGAAAGAACTACATTCAGGATATACATTGCAGTTTGCAATGCATACCCCCATAATGAACTAGGTAGAGTGCTATAACTAAACATTGATCTTATCATGTCTAGTAGGGTTCGATTTCTCCTTTCTGCAACACCATTTGTTGTGGTTTGTCCAGGTGCTGTGAGCTGTGAAACAATTCCATGCTCAACTAAGAATCCTCGAAATCTCTATCAAGGTATTCTCCTCCACGATCTGATCGTAGAATTTTGATGCTTTTACCTAACTGGTTCTCAACCTCAGCACGATACTCTTTGAACTTTTCAAATGTATCTGACTTGTGCTGCATTAGGTAAACATACCCATATCTGGAATAATCGTCAATGAAAGTGACGAAGTATTCAAAACCACCTCGGGCTTTTACATTCATCGGTCCGCAAACATCGAATGTATTAGCTCAAGAGTTTCTTTGGCTCTTATCCCCTTTCCAGTAAAATGCCTCTTGGTCATTTTTCTTTCTAGACATGATTCGCAGACATGTAAAGTATCAAGTTTTAACTGATTTAAAACTCCGTTCTTAATTAGTCTATCTATCCGGTCAAGGTTAATGTGACCAAGTCTAAGGTGCCATAAATAGGTATCATCATGAGAAATCTTTTGCCGTTTAGTTTTAGATCTTTCAATCTTAAACATTTCAGTATTAAGCAGTGATTCATGCATTAACGGCCTTAATATATATAGATTATTTTCGGAGTTTCCCATGCATATATTTAATCCATTTCTTCTAATTATAACTGACTTATTATTAAACAAATAGAAAAACCACATTCCATAAGTTTTGTTACAGAAATCAAATTCCTGCGAAAACCAAGAATATATAGCCACCATTCAAACATAAATAACTTTTATTAAAATTCAAATTTGAAACTCCCACTGCTCTTGCTGAAACAACCATCCCATGTCCCAACTCTCATGGTAAAGCTACCTTCAGTAAGGTCCCTCAATGAGTCAAGTAGCTGCAAAGAACAACAAACATGGTTAGTGTCACCGGAATCAACAATCCATGGATTTATCATCCTCCACCTCCACCAAGAACTCAATGAAAAGTAAATCATATTTACCTGTATTCTTCTTCTCTTTAAGCTCTGCAAGGTATTTTGGACAATTCATTTTCCAATGCCCTTGTTGTTCACAATGGAAACATTTTCCTTTGGCATTGGTTCCTTTGGAGCTTTTATTGTTATTCTTTTTCATTGGTTTTGCATTTGCCTTCCAATTGCATTTCTTCTTCTTCTTTGCAGATTTAGAAGATTCGGAAACATTTGCCTCGACATTGGGCCTACGAGGATCGTTCATAACGGACTCGTAATTGGTGAGTTCATTCAGCAGTTCAGTCAATGTGAAAGTCAACTTGTTCATAGAACAGTTGCTCTTAAACTGTAGGAAACTCTTCGGAAGGGTTTCCATGATCATTGTCACCTGGCTTTGCACATTAATACGTGCATCATGGGTTTTAGCCATATTAAGATGAGCCATCATCCTTAACACATGGTCTCGGACTTATGTGCCTTCCTTCATTCTAGCGGTCAATACAGAGGCAATTGCCTCATGTTGTTGCCGGTCTGAAGGTTGCCCAAACATGTTCTGTAATGACTGCATAATCATTGATGCTGTCGCCATAGGCTCATGCTGTGCAGCAAGAACCTCGGACATTGATGCTATCAAATAGCTATGGGCTTTCTCATCAGCTTTAATCCAAATATTATAGGCATTACGTGCATCTCTGCCAGCATTAAGTGTTGGCTCAGGAGGAAATATTTAAGGTCTTCACAGACCAAGATATCATTCATGTCACTTTTCCATTTAACATAATTATCCCCGGTTAATTTTTCTTGTTGTTTGATAATGGAGATTATTGTAGATGCCATGGCTGAAAAATAATAAACGCGCATTCAATATTCATTCATCGCATATTAAAATTGTCAAACATTTAGGCATAAAATTAAAAACGATGCATGATCAATGTATAATGAATTAGAAACCTAAAAGAATTACTATGCCACAGTTATCTATCATCCCACAAATAAGTGCCGCCATAGGGTAGGTCAAGTATTCGCATGATACTATGATAGATTGAGACATTCTCAATTGATTAATATATCTGAAATAACTCTTATTCCTATATTAATCAACTACCGTTATTTTGATCAAGGAAGCTTTGATTAACAACTTAATCATTCCTTTGTGAGTGTGACCCATTATTTTAGAACCTTTGGACTTAACTAGTGAAGTGCCGCCGTAGGGTAAGTCAAATCACCAGATACATATAGAGTCCATATTCTTTCGGAATCCAAACCTGATATTGACCCAAAAAGGACACCATCCGTAGGTGGACGAAAGCAAAGCCGTCTCAAGGCGCCTATTGATCTCACGTTTTTGGATAACAATGGAGATCATGGATATATTGTGGTATACCCCTCTCCCACTCACTATTTTGAAGTTTAAGGTTTCTATCTCACTAGTTTCTAATGTATTAAGATTATGCTCGGCTAAAACATATCTTTATTAATACTAGTGGATTATTAGTGATCTAACTAATTTTAACACTTAAAATTTTATTCACTAATACTTATTAGTCTCTACTAATCATTAACTTAATTAAACTAATTAATCAAGTTTGCTTAAGTGATCTAATTAATTTTAACAATTAAATATTAGTTCACTTATAGGTTTTAAAATTTTAGAATTCAACTAATGAACTATATGTCATTAAACCATTAATAGATAATAGTACGTTATTTACTCCAAAGGTACGTGGAATTGTATCCCAAGTGAAACCAAATTACCGTCCATTCGGAAGCGGCTATGGAATTTATATCCGGGTTTCCATCCGATATACCAAAGAAAATAATGTACTCATAATGTCCATTTGTTCTTAAACTTGAATTCCTAATTTTTAAACCTTTAAACCAATTAATCTTATTAATTCATTTACATGCATCTTATATTCTAATTTAACTTTTAAATTTACATAAAATCATATTTTATATCTTGAATATCATGCATGTCTACATGTTATGGCATGTGAAAATGCAAGAGTAGGCACCCTAGGCTATATGACATGTTAATAAACAATTTAAAACATATATATGTGCCCAGGTCTGGGCTGAAAACGTTCGTGTAGCGTTCTCTGGGAGTTCGAACGTTTTCCAGGCAGTAGCAAAAGTTTGAGTTGCGTTTGAATGGCGTTCGAACGTAATCAGTCTGGTGTCAAAACACGGTACTTTATTTACTCCGTTCCGGAGCTTCCAGAGTCCGTTTTGGTCCTCGTTTTTTTCCACGGACTCGTAACGGAATGAAGTTTCACATACAACATAAATTGCGTTAACCGGGCTCTTATTTTTTTAACGATCAACGCAATACATTAATCACATGAATCAAAGTAAACATTCATCACATGAACATTAAAAACCATTCATCTCATGAATCTAATTGTGCCTACTCATCACAACATGTATATTAATAATTTATATCTAATAAAAATTATTAAAACTTAACCTTAAAAAGAGAAAGGGTTAAGAAAACTTTTCAACCTTAAGCTATTGATGCCAATTGTAGGAAACGACTTTCCTTAGCGCGGCGGAAGTGCTTGTTGTGGTTTCACCGGTCCGGTATGGATCTTCAAAATTTTCTTTGCCTTCTCCCTTTGTTGTAGTAGCCAAGATCAATCATTTGGTGTCCAACACTTGGATCAACCATTCGATCTTCCGAACTATGACTCGAAACCAACAAACCGAAGTGTGGGCTTCACTCACAAAGATTAAACCTCTAACTATTTAGAGATTTAAGATGTCACAATGGTGTTTGGCTTTAGGAATTTCACAACACTTGTGAATGCTAGACTCTCTCTATTTTCTCTCAAATCTTTTCTCACAACAATTGTGTGAATGAATGCAAAGTGTTAACCTTAGGAAGTGAGAGAAATGGTAGAGATTATATTCTCTTACACAATCCAACTAACCTTGTCATTAAGCATCTAATGCTTTCTTGCAATGGCCAACACAAAAATGTGAATGCCATACCAAAGCATAAGAAATGTTAAGCTAAAGACAATGACTTTGTCATTAAGCATTCAATGGCAAACACATAAATGTGGAGGCCATACCAAAACATAAAATGCATTAGCTAATGACAAAACTATTAGGTGTATCCAAGCCACCTAATAGACATAATTGCTTGGATGACATGGTAAGCCATATGGCTTTGTCTCCAATGGTAAATAAAAATCAATATATTAATAATGATTATTTACCTTCAATCATGTTGTAGTAATTATCTCATAATTATTACTAACTTGATTATCTCATAATTTAGACTTGATTATCTCATAGTCAAGAATTCTAGAAAACATTAAGTTAAACTAATTTAACATAGTTTTCATTTGTGACAATAAATATTATTAATCTTATTAATAATATATAAATAAATATAATGTGAGCATATAATTAGACAATCTAATTATATTAGGTTTGTTACAGTTAATCAAGCTAGCACGGGGACCAAATGGACCTACGGTTCCGAGCTCCAATAATTCCGAAATATTAATTAAACTTTTAATCAAATATTACGAATTATTAACTCCGCATTATTCCACTAAAAACTCAAAGTTGAACTCTTGTTACCGTAGATGGATTAAGTAAACCGATCGATATAGTCATTACATATGGATATAGCCCTTCACGAATATCTCATAAATAGAGCCGGGTCATAAGTCCGTTAAACCCCTCTAAATATTTTATCTCTTAAGCACCATTGATTCTATAATGAACAATTAATTCATAATAATTATGAATATAAAATACTTTCTATTCGTAATAGAAAAGTTGAGCGCTCAAGTTGTTCAAGTCCCGAATCAACTCTTAAAAGAGATATTCATCTGCTTCTCGTAAGAATGAGTGAATTCCATATCTATGTAAAATGTTCCCAGGTACATACCAAACCATATCCCCAAAATACGTAGTTATTGGCCGAGTATGCAACACCAACCTCACCATAGTAAATAAAAGGACATAGCCTGTCAACAGGAGTTCGTAATACACTCAGGATTAAGATCGAATCCATATATGACCATCTATTAGATAAAATAAATTTCTTTGGTTAACGAATATTAAAAGAAATTCGTATTTATCTGAGTCCAGTCCTATATGATCTTATCATACAAGGTGCCTCCATTCCCATGTCATTACATGAACAATCCCGGATCAAGATCGTCATACAAGTATAGAATGGACCGCAGCTATAGATATACCACAAACAAAGTACCCTATTTGTTTGCTCTCTATGGACTATTTAGATTTCTAACTTTAGACTTAAATCCTCTTGTGCATCAAACATACACTAAGTCTAAAGGTACAAGAGTAATCAATGTAAACAAAACAATTGGACAATATGCGATATAAATCAAACAACTTTGATAAAATGAATAATGCATTTATTATTATTACAAAAAAAAATTTTGTTTACAATACATGAAGCTCTAGGACATAAATCCCAACATAAATAAGATAAACCAAGATGAGAGAGATTCTAGAGTCTGATTTCATCTAGCTATCCCCTATGTATTTGTCATGTCATTCAATCCTTATTCCGTTGCATTGTTTATAAGTCAAGAATCCTACAGTATTCAACTCTCTCTCCCGAGCAATAGTGAAAATATTATCAATTACAGACTTCGATATCCCTATAAGAATCTAATAATCAACAATTCATTACGTTTCGTGATTCTGTGTTAACGACTTCAAATGAACTATAGATTTTCCCAAACTCTATAAAACTCCTTGGTTATATTCTCTAGATCCTATTCAAAATCCCTCTCTTTCGTGTGATAGATTCTAAACATTCATCATCTCAATTTGTGGCCAACAAACAAAAAGCATTAAACACAAAAGAATATAAATAAACTGGATTGTAATTTCATAAAAATCAAACTGGCAATCAATACATAGGTTCAAACATTGGCTACATCATCCTCTATAATTATGGAGTTAGTTTATGACCAAATAATAAAATAATGAAAGTAATGTCATGAACATAACAGAAATCATTAGAGTTTAATGATAAAAACTAGAAGATTAAACCTGAATCGAATCCATTCATCTTCGGACGTCACCGCCTTCGTCTTCTCTTGTCACTCTCAATCTTCCTACTTGGATCTCTCTAAAATATGTGTTTTGAGTCTTTGTTTTGTGTATTAGCCTTCTTCTTAGGGTTGGACGAGTTTATGTATTTATAAGAAAGTCATGGAGTCATTGTGCATGTAAAATCCTAAAAATTGATGTTTCTGGGAGTCTGCGTAACGCCGCGGCGTCGGAAAATGGCGCCGCGGTGCCTAAATTGCAGCATTTTTCTATGACAACAATTTGTAGCGGCGTCGCGACGCCAAGCATTTTTTCTGGTTTGATGATTCTGCATTTTTCGCTCTTCCTGCGTGCTTCTGATGCGTCCGTAGAGTCCCAAAACACGTAAAATTACTCCAAGATCCATGTTCCAATGCTTCATAACAATAAAACTTAAACAAACTATAAATACATTAAATGATACAAAATCTAACAAAATAATAAGCTAAGAATGCAGAAGTAAGTGGGTATGAACCACACTTATCATAATTTCATAAATATCTCTACCATTGGAGGATATTTTTGTAATTACAAATACGTAATAATTGGTGTATTTGGCTTGATTTAATTAGATTTAATCAAAGTTGTAGACAAATGTGATTAGTCACACCTAATTATACATATTTGGATAAATTGGATTAAGCCCACCTAAAAGTTGATTAAGACTTTTATTAATTAAAATTTTATAACGTTTGCTATAAAAGGTAAGTTTAACAATTTTTTTTTTTATCTAGCTTTAGCTTAAGAAAGTTAAGCTTCTGAAAGCGAAAATAAACAAGATTTAGAAATATTAGTCTAAGCAAAAGTAGTATTTAGAGAAGCTTTGGAAGTTCTCTACAACATTTCAATAAGGAGAAATCAAGATTGGATCTTGGAATCAAGCTTGCTAGTATTGGAATCAAGATTGGATCTTGGAATCAAACTTGCTAGCATTGGAATCAAGATTAGATCTTAGAGTCAAGCTTGCTAACTTTGAAAGTTCTCTACAACATTTCAACAAGGAGAAAGAGGTTGGATATTGGAATCAAGCTTACTAGGTAAGTTTGATATTCTCTAAAGCTTTTTTTCAGTAGTAAGTTATTTTCATTAATGAAGCATATAATGATGTATTATATATTGGATACATAATAACATAGCTTGATGTTGAAATTATGCTAATGAATTATGTATGGATGTTTTGGAAGCATGAATACAATATGCTTATGATTGGGTCAAAATTTTCATGTTGGACATGGAATATTAAATTAGAGTTTGGAACTCTAAATGATAGCTTGGAGCTATGATTACCATTCTAAAATCACTTGTCCATTATTGATTGACCTATAATTTTTCATGAGTCACTTTATTGTGGGATTTTATTTTGGTTTCTGTTTTGATTCAAAGAAATGCATATATGTATTTAGAATACATGTATGTTTGTTATATAACATGTGTTGATGTTGGTTTTGATGTTAAAATTGATTTTTAGGGTGTATTGAAGTGTTTGGAGAAAATTGGAAGTGTTTTGAATGGGATTCAAGACAAATTTGCTATATGCCAATATTTTACACATGGCAGCGTCTCGACTAAACTCTTTGGCATCGCGACACTCAACTCTCATAGCTACGGGCGTCACGCGATGCTCACCCTTGCCCATCACGACGCTAAGCATTCGCAGATTTGGTGTTGCGACTCCTAAGCCTACACGTCGCGACACACCGAAAAATGTTGCCCATGAGCGCTGAAACTTCATTTTCTTCGTTTTGGAGTTTCCGGACTCCGATTCTGCCTCGATTTTTCCTACAGACTCGTAACGGAATATAATATTCCATAAAATAATTTAAAAATACACAAATACTTGATATCCATGGGTTATACCCACTTCCACTGCATATGGCACAGATCCTATCTTATGGGTCCCATAACCGCCCCAACAGAATGGTATCAGAGCATGTCTTAACCACACAACACACGTTGCATGTTTGACATGTATTTGAATCTATGCCTCTTTAATTTTAATTTAATTATGCATAAGTCATATTGGATTTGCACTGCATGTTTTAAATTAAAATTTTTATTTTGACCCAAACATGTTAATGACTTGATTGTCATAAATCTCCTGTGATTAGATGATTACTTTATTTTAAGTAATAATAAAAATAATATTGGAGCATTATTGGATGGTCTGTCTTGTCAATACAAAGATGAATGAGTTCTTCTTACTTTTTCCTAATATCGTCATTATTGTGAGGGTATAAGTGGTTGGAACTTAGGTTGCTCCGGTAAACATTAGATGTAGCGTGATGAGTTGACGTAGTCACCCAATACCGTCATTATTGTGAGGGTGTACTTACAAAGCTTATTAGTGCACATTGACAAGTACACACCTGGAATACGTCCTAATCCAATGCCGTCATTATTGTGAGGATAAGAAACGGTGCAAGACAAAACTTAGGAGTCACATGAATGTGATTGACCTTTAAGGTCTACCGTATCAGTTTATGAAGGATAAGATCGTCATTATTGTGAGGCTAAAATAAATGTCATGGGATCCACTTCCTGCTATTAAATTTAATTGCTAAATTTTTATTTTTCCGTTAAGGAAGATTACAGAATTACGTAAAGTAGTGGGAGGGCACAAATAGATTTAAAATCCATAATCATATTAGTGTTTTTATAATGAAATGAAATATTCTGCTAGTGTTTAATTGTTGTCTTGTAAAAGGTTGTCGTGCAAATTTATTAACACGTTTTTTTTTGGATTCTAATAACCTGAAATGAGCCTCGAACTACTTAGAGTAAGAGATGAACATTTGCCTTGCCTTGGAGTTAAAACGATTGAGATATGCTTACTTTGTAATGCATTCGTTGCAAGACACATATGAAGAATTTCATAACATATTATGCATGGCAAAATATGATTTGAAGAAAGGGAATTCGACTTTGTACCTCAATAGTGGAGCAAGCACTTCAAAGACTTCTAGGATGTCTTAGAAAAATAAATTGGGAAATAAGAAAAAAGACTTCAAGAAACAAACTGTAAGATCGTGTGTAGCTCGTGATGCATGTCTATATTACCAAAAGTCTGGACATGGGAAACGTGATTGTCCAAAGCTATAAGAAAAAGTAGGAACCCCATACACGCTTTGTATTTTTCCTATCATTGACATCTCATTACCCTTAAATGCAAATAGTGGTTGGGTGTTAGAAACCAGTAGTCTTACTCATATTTGCAACTCCATGCAAGCCATGAGAGTTAAAATAATGTTAAACAAATGAGAGATCTAGCTTAGAGTTTGGAATGACGAGACATTAGATGTCAATGCCATATGAAAAGTTGTTCTAGATCTCCCTAATGGATGTAAATTAATTTTACATTACTGTTATTATATACACTCTTGTATTAGATAGATAATATCATTACCGATATTGGATAAATATGGATATAAAATAAGTATTAAAGATGATGCTCTATATTTATATGAACTATTTGATATGTGAATGTTCTTTATCTAACGGTCATTATGTTTTGGAAACATATCAAGATGTCTTTAATATAGAGGAAAATACAAGTAAAAGATATGAATTAAATAATACTGAGTTATGGCATATGAGATTGGGCCACATAGATGTTAGATGTCTATCAAAATTGGTTAATGATGGTTTGATTGATGATCTTACCTTAGATCCTTATCCGATTTGTGAGTCATATATCCAATGGAAAATGAAAAAGACCCAATTTCTTGGTGTTGGACACCGTTTATTGGAACCAGTACACAATGATGTGTGTGGTCCATTAAATCATGTCGCTGCTCATGTTTGTTCAACTTACTTCGTGACTTTCACTGATGATAAGTCAAGATATGAATATGTATATTTGATGAGAATAAATCAGAAATATTTGAAAATTTTAAAATATTCTGAAACGAAGTTAAAAAAACCGGTAAATTCATCAAATGCCTTCGATCAGATCGAGTTGGTGAATTTATGAGCGACGAATTCAGATATTATTTAAGAGAGAATGAGATTCTCGCCCATTATAGCCCACCAAGAACTCCTCAACTCAATGGTGAGTCTAAGTAGAGAAATCATACTTTATTGGATATGGTACGATCTATGATAAGCTATACCGATCTTCTATATTACCTTTGGGGTTATTCTTTACTTACTGCTGCTCATATACTTAATAGGGTTCAATCGAAAGCTATTTCTACGACCCTATATCAGATATGGTACGGTAGAAATCCAAGTCTTAGATATTTAAGGATTTGGGGTTGTCCTGCATATGTTAGAGTTATGCAGCGAGATAAACTAGCACCTATAGGGTATAAATATATGATCGTTGGATATCCTGAAAATTCTTTGGGATATTAATTCTATGATTATGAGCAACAAAATGTATTTGTTGCTTTTTTTTTATCATTTTTCTTGAAAATGAATTTTTGAAAGAAAGTGGGAATTGTAGAAAGATTGAACTCGGTGAGTTTAATTCCAATATTGAGGAACCTAAGATCGATCCAGAGATCCAACTAGGTGAAGGATTTACAACATAGGTTCTATGTAAGTCGAATAGAATATCAAGGCCTCATGAGAGATTATTTTTAACATCTGATGTGAGCCTTGATGTTCCCCTCTTGGAGGAAACAGATCTGACTACGTATAAATAGACTATATTAGATATCGATTCGGGGAAAATGGCTGGAAGCCATGAAGTCCAAGATGGATGATATGAATGACAATCAAGTCTGGGACTTGGTTGAACTTCCTGAAGGAGTTAAACCAATTGGTTGTAAATGGGTTTATAAAAGGAAATGAAGGCCCGATGCAAAAGTGGAAACCTTTAAGGCACGACTGGTAGCGAAATGTTACACTCAACATCCTGGGATTGATTATGAGGAAAATTTTCACCAATAGCCATGCTAAAATTCATTAGGATTTTTTTAGTCATTACTGTATATCACGATTATGAGATATGTCAGATAGATGTGAAAACTGTTGGAGTTGATGCTTGGAACGCCAATCCGAATAATATATTATACATTTTATCATTTATTAATAAAATAACTACATTTTCATTTCAAACCTTATCAATGGTAATGTCATTATGCATATTAGATTGATGTATAAATATGCTAAGAATGACATCGACCTTAAAATAGTCATTTTGTAATACTAGACACTGAGTGGTCTGACATTGGGATAATATTACTATTATAAACCATTCTTAAAGTAAATATTCATAGTCATTGGTTTTGGAAAATAGTCAAATTCCTATAACCTAGAAGACTAGCACATGTCATATATTGGAATTGGAGATCCAATGGTTTAACCAGATGTACCATGAACTTTGGAAGCTTGTGTAGATATGTGGGTATTCGTTGGAGCAAATATTGATTCAACACACAAAATTCCCGAGAGTTTGGCATTGTGATGCCAATTTCGGCATCGCGACGCTGCGGTAGAAGCCTAGAATCTTCAGAAATCATTATTCTATAATCACAAGGACTCCAAGACTTCCATATAAATATAGAAGCTTGTCCAAAACCCTAGAGGGGGAGAAAAATACACAACTAAAGAGTTCAAAACATATTTTAAAGAGATCCAAAGAGGAAGGTTGAAGAGTGACAAGAGGAGACGAAGACGGTGACATCCGAAGGTGAAGGGATTCGATTCGGGTTTAATCTTCTAGTTTCTTTCTTCAAACTCTAATGATGTCCACTATGTTCTTGACCCTATTTTCATTATTTTTATCTTTGGTCGTGACCTAACTCCATTATCCTATATGATGATGTAGCATATGCTTGAACCTATGTATTATTTGCCAATTTAATTGTTATAAAGTTGTGATTCAGTTTATTTATATTCTCTTGTGTTTAATTCTTATAGTTTGTTGGCCACAAATTAAAAATGATGAATGTTTAGAATCTATCACTCGGGAGAGGGGATTTTGAATAGGATCTAGAGAATATAACCTAGGAGATTTGTAGAGTTTGGGAGAATCTATAATCTCGTTAAAGTTGTTAACAAAGAATCACATAGCGTAATGAATTGTTAATTACTAGATTTTATAAGGATATCAAAGTTTGTAATTGATAATTTATTCACTCGGAACTTGGGAGAGAGAGTTAGAATAACTTAAGGTTCTTGGCGTATAAATAATGCAATTGAATAAGAATTGATTGGCATAGAAAATACGTAGGGGATATCTAGGTGAAATCAGACTTTAGAATCTCTCTCATCTTGGTTTATCTTAATTTAACGTTTTGATATCTTGTTTATTTAGTTTTTAGTTTTAAATTTAAATTATTTTAAATTGTTCTAAATAAAGTTAGGTTTACTAATTATAGTACTTAGTGAGAGTTTGATTACAATCTTTGTGGGTTCGACATTCTTTACTTATATTTTACTAAAACTTGACACCGTATACTTGCAGTACGATAATCCCGCAACAAGTTTTTGGCGCCGTTGCCTGAGATTGTTAATCTAATTCACATTAATACTATTACCAAGTAACCTTGACTTTAATTTAGTTTTTTTTTTTATTTTCTTTTAAGGAAAATTGAGAAAGAAGCAATGACAGGTGAAAATATAGAGAAAAACCCACGCCAGGTGGCAATCCGAGATCACTTCAAGCCGACCGTAGACGATAATTATTCTGGGATTACGCACCCACCAATCAATGCCAATAATTTTGAGTTCAAACCTGCATTGATCAACATGGTGCAAAAGAACCAGTTTGAGGGTTCAGCTGTAGGGGATCCCAACGTGCATTTAAGGATGTTCTTGGAGATATCGGATACCATAAAGATGAATGGCGTGACTAAAGAGACCATCAGACTACGCTTGTTTCTATTCTATTTAAGAGATAAGGCGAGAGGTTGGCTGTAATCTATACCAATGGGGAACATCATGACATGGTAGGACATGGCCACTAAATTTCTTGCAAGATTCTTTTCACCAGCTAAATCAGCCTAACTGAGAACGGAAATAAGCAAATTTAAGCAGTTGGAGGCCGAGAACCTATAAGAGGCATGAGAGCGCTTTGAAGATCTACTCCGGAGATGCCCACAATATAATTTTGAAGACTGGGTCCAGATTCAGTTATTCTACCATGGGTTGAACGGTCCAAACATGACCATGACTGATGCAGCTGCTGGAGGAACCTTGTTCAAGAAATCTTCTGAAGATGCGTATGCTCTGCTGGAGGAGATGGCCATTAACAATTTTCAATGGCCAAATGAACGCTCTACTGTGACTAAAGTGGCTGGTATCTATGAGGTAGATCCTATTGTTGCACTTACAACTCAAGTGTCATCCCTCACGACTCATATAGCAGCATTCCAATCAATGAGGCCAACCATCTATTAAAGCTGCCGCTGCTAATAGAATGATCTTACCTGACAGAGGATATGAGCAAGTCCAATATGTGTCCAATATGTAAGGATAAAGAGACAACATAAAATGAGGAAACGGTAATAAAAAAAGAGAGCAATACAATAGCTTCTCTGTATAAACCACCTCTCATCTCGAAGACACATTTTCCATTCCCTCAGCACTTTTAAAGGAAAAAGTTGGATGATCAGTTCACCAAGTTCCTGGACATCTTTAAGAAGATCCATATCAACATCCCATTCGCAGACGCATTAGAAAAAATGCCTAACTATGTGAAGTTTATGAAGGAGATGATGTCCAAGAAGAGAAAGATGGCTAATTTTGAAATAGTAGCACTCACAGAAGAGTGTAGTGCCATTGTACAGAAGAAGCTCCCTTCGAAGTTGAAGGATCCTGGTAGCTTTACCATACCATGCACTGTTGGGAATCGATATTTTGGCAAGGCGCTATGCAATTTGGGTGTAAGTATAAATCTCATGCCCTTATCCATCTACAAACAGTTGGGCATAGGTGAGGCAAAGCCAACCACTGTCATATTACAACTAGCAGATGTAGGAAACGCTTTCCCTCGCGCAGCGGAAGCGATTAGACTCACGGATCGAACTTGAAAAATTTTTCTGCTCTTCCCTATGCTTGGCCGAACCACACCAGTGGATTCACTGATGTTTTGGACAAAATCTCAGCTCCGGAATAGCCCCCGAAACAGTCCCCAAACAGCTTGCAAAGACTGCAATGTGATTTGTCTTCGTATGCGCATGTACAGCCTTGTGGCTGTTCGGCTCCCATGCGCTCACTTTGATTAACCACGTACGCATGTTGCTCAGTAGGCTAAGCCATATGATGGTGCGCATATAATATTCAATTAAGGGGTGCAGACTTTGAAAAAAAAAAATTTAATAAATTTCATGCCCATATATTTATTAATTCATGCATGCCCTTCTCGATCTTAGATAACGCATATTGATGGCATATGAATAAGCCACATATATACAGTATGCGCATGATCCGCATGATCATCTTACAACCACAATATGGACGTTGATTAACCAATTAATCCAAGGAAGTGCGTCACTTTGAAACAGATTCAAAAGTTCAATTTTGATCATGAATTTCTGCGATCCTATGATGAATGAGCAATTGCCGTGAACCTTGTGTGTGTGTGTTCGGATCTTCCAACTCGATCTTCCGTACTATGACTCGTTACTTACGGAGGGTAGTGTGGGCTACACTCACAAATTAATCTCTAAACGGTTTAGAGAATAATCACACACACCGAAAAGAATTCTCAACTCTTGAGAGCTTGGAGAAGGAGATGGAGGCTAGGGTTTCTAATGACTTGTGTATTAAAAATAAATCATAATTTATCTTTTATACTTATGGTTAATTTGTTTCATAAAACAAATCAACAACTAGTCTCCCAATCTCTATGGAATTCGGCCAGGGGTATAGGATTCCTTGTTTGATTTTTGCTTCCAAAAATAAACAAATGCTACTCCCATTTGGACTCTTAATTTTCGGCCATGGTAGGGTAATAAGGATTTGATTTTTGTTTCTTAAACAAACAAATCCTATTCCTAATAAAAGACTAGGAATTTCGGCCAAGGAGGGGTTTTAATTAGGATTTGATTTTTGTTTCCCAAACAAACAAATCATATTCCTTATCCAATAAGGAATCCTACCTTGGTAATAATTCTTAGCCTTATTAAATTATATCATATATAATTTAATATTCTAATTTAATAATTATCATATATAATTATTAATACTTTATATTAACTTTTAATATAAAGTCTCATGTATGATATAATTATTATTAATCATATTAATAATATTTATTCCTTTTGTGAGTATATAATTGGACCATCCAATTATATTAGCTCCGCTATAATAAATCGAGCTAGCACGGGGACCAAGTAGACCTACGGTTCTGAGCTCCAATAATCTCGAAATATTAATTAAGCTCTTAATTAAATATTCCGAATTATTAACTCTGGGTTATTCCACTAAAAACCTGAGGTTGCACTCTCGTTGCCGTAGATGAAATATTAAGCCGAACCAAGTCGGTGTCCACCGATATAGTCATTGCATACGAATTGATCCTTCACGAATATCTCGTAATTAGAGCCGGGTCATAATGTCCGTTATACCCCTCTAATAATTATATCTTAAGTACCATTGATTCTCTAATGAACGATTCATTCATAACTGTTATGAATATTAATCTTTCTATTCGTAATAGAAAGACTTGAGCGCTCTAATCGTTCAAGTACCGAATCAACCCTTAAGAGAGATATTCATCTACTTCTCGCAAGAAGGAGTGAATTCCATGTCTATGTAAAACGTTCCCAGCTACATAACAGACTATGCCCCCAAAGTACGTAGTTATTGGTTGGGATTGCTACACCAACCTCACCTTTGTAAATCAAATGACACAACCCGTTATGCAGGAGTTCGTAGTATACTCATGATTAAGATCAATCCATATATGACCATCAAGTAGATCGAAATGACTTTCTTTGTTTAACGGATATTATAAGAATGTCATTTCTATCTAGGCCTAGTCATATATGATCACATCATATAAGGTGCCTCCATTCTCATGTCTCTACATGGACGATCCGGATTAAGATCATCATCCAAATATAGAATGGACCGCAGCTATAGATAAACCACAAACAAAGTACTCGGTTTGTTTGCTCTCTATGGACTATTTAAGATTACTAACTTCAGTCTTAAATCATCTGGTGCATGACGTTCATACACCAAGTCTGAAGGTACATAAGTAATCTATGGTATTTATGAAGATATACAATATGCGATATTGAACAAACAATTAGATAAATGAATAATGCATCCTTTTATTTCTAAACACATGAAGTCGTTTACATCACATGTAGCTCTAGGGCTTACATCCCAACAGCAGATAGATCTCTCACCTACCCACGAGGAATATTAGAAGATGTGTTGGTAAATATGGATAAGTTATATTTTCCTGCTGACTTCCTTGTTCTTGATATGAAAGAGGATCATGACATTCCAATCATCCTTGGAAGACCTTTCTTGGCAACAGGCAGAGCGATCATTGATATGTAGAAAAGTGAACTAAAAATGAGAGTTCAAGATGAAGAAGTCACATTTAGTATTTTCAGAGCCATGCCGAGTCCTCGAGGTGATGAAGAATGTCACATGTTAGACATTGTAGAGAAGAGAGTTGCAAGAGATAATGACCATGTCGTAGGTGCGTCTTTATATACTCAAGCTAACATGCAAGAGGAACCAGTAGCCAAACAACCTATGGACATAGTAAAGCCATGCAAAGAAGATCCTCCACAGCCAAAACTGTAGCCATTCCCAAAATGCCATAAAAAGAGGAAATCAAGAGTTAGTGCTCACCTAAAGATGATCCCTGGAAAGCTCAAAAAGTGGTCAAGTCAATTTTACCACATGTGCAGTCCAAAATTTCAAACATCAGTGGACCCTGGTGGACCATCCGTAAATAAATTGCCACAGCTAGCCAAAACTTCTTTTTCATGTCATAACAACTGGTGGATACCAAAGAAGAAGGCAAATGAGACTACTCGGTCCGCTACATTGAAGCCAACATACCACTTGGGTGGTTACGTCTGGCTGAAGACGTTAAACTTAGCGCTAGCGGGGAGGCAACCCTTGTATTTTTTTATTTTATTTTTATTTAATGTAGTTTTATTTTATTGTGTGCTATTTGATAGTTTATTAGTTTGCATGTGTATTTATACAGGTAATAGCGCAACCCACACAGCCGGCGCAACGAAATTCTAATCAGCATGAACCTGATCAACTCCATGCATGATAGTGTTGTTCCCCACAATTATTTCTTTATGTTTATCTTACATTGAGGACAATGCAAGTTTGAAGTTTGGGGGTGTGTGCAAATAGTGATAGTACCTGTTATTTTTAAAAAAACTCAAAAAAAATATTTTTTGTTTTTAGTCTTAGATAGTAAAACATATGTCCGAATAATGAGTTTTGTTTACTTTAGAATGGAATCCTAGAAACAATCAGTGCCCAATTTACTTTTATCTGATGCCTTGAGTAGATGATCTAGGTTAGACTAGTAAGCACTTAACAATAAGTTTTTAGCAGTAGAAACCTAAGTAGTTGACAAAGTGACAAGTTGAAGAAATTGCTTGCCGATGAATGACCGTTTCTTAGATATCTATCTCAATATGCTAGTATGATGATGTATGGTATGGTTAAAAATAAAAGAAAAGAAAGAGAAGTTAAACTACCTATAACCGATAAACGTGAAGCTACCTATGGACGAGTGTTAGGACCACCATGAGGAGAAATGCTACCTTAAAGGGTAGGTGTGTTGAAAAAAATTGAAAGGAAAAGAAAAAGGAAGAAAATAAACCGTACCATACTGAGCACATAATATGCAAATACATAGTACTTTTGAGATATCTAGGTTGGTTTGACCTATCAGATCTCAATTTTTTAGACGAAATCATTGAGTTGGCTTACTTAGGAGTCGAGTTGTGATCAAACCTTTTCACACACACACTGTGAGTCTGACTTAAATGATTTACTCAAGAACTTGGATTTAATTTGCGTTGAATACTTTGAAGGTTCTCTGATTTCATTGATAGGAATTCTTTGATGACAATATTATATGTAACAATTAGGACTATTATATTTATATTATTTTTGCATGATTGCATGTGTGTGAATGACGTTTATGGGTGTCGTCGCTGCAAGCCCTCACGAGACTATAACTCACCCACTAGGGCCGCCTATGGGTTTAAAGGCTTGTTGCATACGCTAAATACAATCGTGATCCCTACGAAATTGGCCCAGCTAATTTTGTTAATTTATTTTTATTTAAGTTCTATTTAGTCTTTTGCTCGGGACTAGCAAAATCTTAAGTTTGAGGATGTTTGATAAATACGGTTTATACCTATTTATTCATGCATTCTTAGCTTACTATATTGTTAGGTTTCGTGTTATTTTATTGTATTTTATAGTTTGTTTTATGTTTGACTGATAGGAAGCATTAGAACATGGATTTTGGAGCAATTGTACATGTTTTGGGACCTTACGGACGCAAAGGAAGCACACATTAAGGCTAAATACGCAAAAATTACTAATCTTGAAAAAATGGGGTGGCGTTGCAACGCCGCATCAGGAATCAACACACAAAATTCCTGAGAGTTTGACATCGTGATGCCAATTCCGGCATCGCGATGCTGTGGCAGAAGCCCCGAATCTTCAGAAATCATTATTCTACCATCACAAGGACTCAAAGACTTCCCTATAAATATAGAAGCTCATCTAAAACCCTAGAGGGGGAGAAAAATACACAACTAAAGAGTTCAAAATATATTTTAGAGAAATCCAAGGAGGAGGATTGAAGAGTGACAAGAGGAGACGAAGGCGATGATGTCGGAAGGCGAAGGCATTCAATTCGGGTTTAATCTTCTAGTTTATTTCTTCAAACTCTAATGATGTCCACTATGTTCTTGACTCTATTTTCATTTTTTTTTTATCTTTGGTCATGAACTAACTCCATTATTCTAGAGGATGATGTAGCTTATGCTTGAACCTATATATTATTTTCCGATTTAATTGTTATAAAGTTGTGATTTAGTTTATTTATATTATGGTGTGTTTAATGCTTCTAGTTTGTTGGTCACAAATTAAGATGATGAATGTTTAGCCTCTATCGCTCGGGAGAGGGGATTTTGAATAAGATCTAAAGAATATAACCTATGAGATTTGTAGAGTTCGAGAGAATCTATTGTTGGGGCGGATGTGGAACCCCTAGGATCGGATTGATACCTCACGTATCGAAAATGGGTCTAACCTATAGATATCAAGCATGGGTATAATTTTAAATAATTTAATTAAGTACTATATTCCATTACGAGTGTATTGGAAAAAACAGGGGCTGAATCGGGGTCCGGAAACTCCAGAACATCAGGAAATAAAATTGAGTGCGCGCATGCACATGACGCGCGCGCTACAGTGCGCCAGCGCACTACATGCGGGCACGCACTGTGTGTGAAAATATTTTTTAATTTTAATTTCATTTGTTTTAACCTTTTCAACTCTTTGGAAACAGAGAGATGAAGGGAATATGGTCTTCAACCCTAAATCATTTCAACCTGCCCTAAACACTCTCAAAACACCCAAAATTAATTTTGATATCAAAATCAACATCAACACATGTTATAGAACAAAAAATAAGTTTTTCAAAAATATCTAATATTTTTACAAAAACATAAATTTATTCTAAATATGCACTTTCGTAAATTTTGAATCCAAAACACAAACCAAATTAGAATCCCACAATATAGTGACTCGTAAATAATTTTAGGTCACCCAAAGGTGGTCAAGTAATTCTAGAATGGTAACTCTAGCACTAAGCTATTATCTAGAGCTTCAAACTCTAATTTTATGTCTATGTCTAACATAAATATTTTGACCCAATTACAAGCATATTGTGTCTATACTTTCAAAGAATCCTAACACAATTAATTAGCCTAATTTCAACATTATGTATCTAATACATAATTCAACACTATTTGTCTCACTAATGAAAAATATAGCTTTTGGAGAAGATCAAACTTACATAGCAAGGTTGATTCAAAGATCCAATCTACTTCTCATTGTTGAAATGTTCGGAGAACTTCCAAGGATTAGCAAGCTTGACTCTAAGATCCAATCTTGATTCCAATGCTAGCACGCTTCACCCCAATATCCACTCTTGATTTCTCATAGATGAAATATTGTAGAGACCTCATAAAGCTTCTCTAAATAATTCTCTAACTTAGGCTAATTTCTCCAAGAATTGCTTGTACTTAGCTTTCTCAAGCTTAATTAAAACATTCTTAAAGCTTGCTATTTATAGCAAAACTTATGTAATTTTTAATTAATAAAAGTTGTAATCAACTTTTAGGTTGGCTTAATCTAATTTGTCCAAATATGTATAATTAGGTGTGACTAATCTCCATTGTCTACCACTTTGATTTAATCCAATTAAATCAATACAAGGATTAAGAAATGGATTAGTTCAATGTTTACCACTTTGATTTAATCCAATTAAATCAAGCCAAAATCACATATTATTACATACTTACAATTATCGTAATATCCACAAATGGTAGAGATAATTATGATTTTACAATTAAGTCATTGTGTAATTATTGAATTAATCCAATTAGGTCAAAGTAAATAATCAATGTTATCCAATAACACTTGATTATCTTAGTTGATAATAATAATATCGAATATTATCTTTTATCAAAATTAATCGGCTGCCCAAGTGCTCAACGAGTACACTTCATATTGTGACTCTATAAGTTCAGACACGTTCGTCATATATGCATAGCTAGTATGTATGCAATTCGGCCACCTTCAAATTCGCGAAGAACACGAACGACCTTTATGAACTATACAAATCGAGGTCATCATATATGTTTAACAATCCCTCTGTCGTAGGCTATCCGAGTTGTGTTTAGGAAACATAGAATACACCGTCAAGTTTTTCAAGGTGCACATCTCATGTCGACATGTCCACGATTCTTCATAACTGATGCGATCCACCATAGGTGATCGACTATGGCCAAGTCTTTAAGAATCGTGACTTTACTCACATGGATACTGTGGGAACACAGAAATATGGGGCGACGCATGCTGTCCCGGGCTCGCGGCCCGGTCGGGAGTACGGAGTAGCCACGGGGGACTAAACCGGAGAATAATGGAGTCGCCACCCGGTGTGAACCGGGAAAATGAGATTTAAGGTCGCACTCACCCCTCGCAAGGGAAGACCTCAAACCGTTGGGTTCAGAATGGTCCCTTACTTATGCCATTTGTAATGAAAGGATTTACATAATAATTTAATCAGGCTTAAGTAACACTTATTCCTAGGAATATCATGCTTCTATATTCATGGGTACAAAATAAAATTCATACATGCATTTCACATATATCTCATATCTAATAACACATGCCTAGAAATACCTCAAAGTAACAATGAATATACAACTTCATTCAGCATATCATATTTATGAAAACACAAGCATACATAATATCCGCACAAGCATACATGTGAGCACTTTTCCAAGTGATACGTGGAATGTATCCCAAGTACAGACCGCATTACCGTCCATTCGGAATCGGCTACGGAATTTATATCTGGGTTTCCATCCGATATATAACAAGAAATAATACTCCAAAGTCATCATGGCATAGGCATATGAATCGTAATGCGTTAAATCAAGACTAAGGCAAACGACGCAACTAACGGAATAAACATGTTTTTCATTATTATGTGCACAAAGATAAGAATGACTATGTGTGGTTCCATAAAAAAAATCACCTAAGAAACAATTATACGTGGCATGTGATGAATATGTCTCAGTTCAGTGTGTTCGCGTTCGTGTAGCGTTCGTAAACGCGTTCGAACAGAAATGAAACAGAATGCTCACGTTCGTATGGCGTTTGTTAACGCGTTCGAACGGAAATGAAACAGAATGCTCACGTTCGTATGGCGTTTGTTAACGTGTTCGAACGGAAATGAAACAGAATGCTCACGTTCGTATGGCATTTGTTAACGCGTTCGAACGGAAATGAAACAGAATGCTCACGTTCGTATGGCATTTGTTAACGCGTTCGAATGGAAATGAGACCTGATGCATGATAAGGCAAAATGTATGCGCGTTCGATTTGCGTTCGTAAAGGCGTTCGAACGGGAACAGACCTGATGCATGAAATGGGACGCAATACATAAACAACAAAATAAAGGGGCGCGGCGAAGTACTGCCGTAAAGGTGGCCTTTTGGGGCTCTTGGTCTCTCAACGAGAGGACCTTTAGACCAACATACTAAGCCCATGCGCGTCACATCACACATACAAAAATAGAGCCAATCATATTAAAACCAAGTATGCCCGATTGAACACATCTTATATCCAATCCGAACACACATCAACCGGCGCGGCAAAGTATCGTGGTAAAGGGTTTTAACCCCTCCCCATAAGGGATCTTTCATTCCACTTACTAAGCCCATGCGCTTGATTGAACCATGCATAAAAAGATAAAGTCAATAATATCAAACTAAGTATGCCCGATTGAACGTATCTTGCATCCAACCGAACACACATCAACCGGCGCGGCGAAGTAGTGTCACAAAGGTGGCCTTTTCGGCTCTTCGTCTCTCAAATAGAGGACCTTTGGACTAACTCACTAAGCCCATGCGCTTGATTGAATCATGCATAAATAAACAACATACAGAATTCAAGTAACGAAAAATAAACAAACCAAAGCAACACAAGGCAAAAGATAGTGCCGTTTACTCAAGCGGTACGTGGAGTTGTGTCCCGAGTACAGATCATATTACCGTCCATTCGGAATCGACTATGAAATTTATGTCCGGTTTTCCATCCGATATACCGCGAGAGTTAACACATTTCTCATTCATCCCATACCCACAACACACATCATACACAAGCAAGATTTAACAAACAAATAAAATACAATCCAAATAAATAACAAAGATCAAATAAAGATGAGTGTGAAAAGTACCCTCAGGTCTAACCTTTTAAGCCGTCTCTCGAACTCGCGTTTCGCGAAGATCGGAAGGGGTAAAGCTTCGTAACTTTTCTGGTTCACTGGTTCACGTCCTAGCTCACTGCTTTTCTGTTTTGCTTGCGGTTCGAACTCCGTTCTGCTCCTGTTCGGCCTCTGTCTTGCTGCTCACTGCTCGGGCCACCTGTTTTAACGTTTTCAATGAACTATTCCAAGTTTGCATGGATTCTTAGTGCGGTTGTGTGTGATTATTTTTAAGATTATCTATGCAGTTTTTATGTTACTGTTTTTAAGGTTTTAGGGACCGTTTTAAGAGGATTTGGGCTGTTGTTTTAGGGTGATTCAGGGGCTGTTTAGGCGTGCTTATTAAGTGGTGTTTCAGTGGTTGTAAGGGTTGTATGAGGGGATGTGTTCTTGGTGGTGATAGGGGGTGTTGTAAATCGGCTAAGGAGGGGGGGTGGTGGATGTATGGTTTTCGGCCAAGAGAGAGTGAGATGAAGAGAATTATTCTTTACTTGTTATGGTTCTAATGCCGTGAATTGTAAGAGATTAGAGAGAGTTGGGTGTGAATTATATGTGTCAAGGAGAGGATGGCTTTGGTTAGGGGTTGTTTATATAGAAGATGTCTAGGGTTTTCTTCTTGTCTCACAAGGAAAGGATTTGGTATTCAATTAGGATTTCCAAGAAAGGTATACACAAGATTGAGGGGGGACAAAATATTTTAAATTAGGAAGTTGTAATATTTAATTTGTGTTGGTTTAGGAATACAAATATTTTAGATTGGTAATTATCTTATTAGATTAGGAAGTCAAATATATGATTGGTTTTAATTGGTTAGGATTGATTTTAATTAGGCATATCTTCTTTTTTAGTTTTAGTATATAATATATTCAAATTATTTAAATTAGGCATGATTTTAGTTTAAGTTTGGTAAATGTTTTAAATATTTTATTTAATGTTTAATGATTAAATTAATATTTATTTATTTAATTTGGGATGTGTTTTATGGGCTTTGGGGGCTAAATGGGCTGGGGTGTGAGGCTAGCAGCAAAACCAGAATTACCGACACCGTTCGAACGCTTATTCGAACGCGACACGAACGCCCGCAATCTGTTTGCCGTTCGAACGAAGTAACGAACGCAGCACTAACGAAGACAGTGAGCTTGTTTATTCTGAATTTCCCCTTCCGATATCCGTTTCCCGCGGCTTTCGTGACTCAAAAGGTAGTGCCTCCAAATGAGACTCATCATCGGGTTTCACATGCAAAAATGCAATGCCTACAGATACCTAAACCCCTTATGGTACACATACGGGCTGAGAGATCCTATATTGCTTCGCACTTGATTACTGAGTGCATCGGTCCACACCCAACGAACATCTAGAGGTCAGACCATGAAAGGTTTCTGACATACATGGCATTAAAGTGTGGAAGATCTCATACAAAATCAATGCCATCATATAGTCAAAGGATTACATATTCTACTCGACTCTAGGAGATTTCTATTGACGATGATGTGTACTTCCAACTATTAGGAATCACCTGTGAGTCATTCAGTATTCGGTCCAAATAATACCCACATGTCTATATGAGCTTCCAAAGATCATGGTACATTGGGTTAAACTATTGGAACTCCAATTCCAATAAATGACATGTGCTAGTTTTCTAGATTATAGGAATTTGACCGTATTCCAAATAATATGTGTTGTGGTAGGTTTTGAAATTAAAATTATTATGGGTGATTTTAAAATGTGTTTAAGATTTTAAAAATTTTAAAAAATATATATGATCAAAGTAATAGCTACTTCAGCGCAGCAAACTGCGTTGTGTTGCAACACAGCATGCTGTGCTTGCAGTATATTGGCTGCTCAAGCAGCCTGCTCAGCCCCGGGTGATGCGCGTTTTTCCGGTTTTATCTTGTTTTGATTTTTTCGGACCCCGATTTTTCCCTAAACACTTGTAATGGAATATGATATTTCATCAAAATATTTTAAAAATAAACCCATGCTAGATATCCACGGGTTAGACCCATTTTCACTGCACGTGGCACCGATCCGACTCTAGGGGTTCCACATCCACCCCAACATAATGGTATCAGCGCAAGTCTTAACTACACAATACATGTATTTTGAATCTATGCAACGATAATTTTAATTTTATTATGCATAAGTCATATTGGATATGCATTACATGTTTGAAATTAAAATTTTAATTTTGATCCAAGCATGTTAATGACTTAATTGTCATAAATCTCTAGTGATTAGGTGATTACTTTCTTTAAGTAATAGTATTAGTAATGTTGGGGCATTATTGGATGGTCCGTCTTGTCACTACGGAGATGAATAAGTTCTTACTACTTATGCCCAAGGCCGTTATTATTGTGAGGGTATAAGTGCTCAGAATTTAGATCACTCCGGTAAAATATTAGATGTAGCATGATGAGTTAACTTAGTCACCCAATACCGTCATTATTGTGAGGGTGTACATACGAAGGTCATTAGTGCACATTGACAAGAATACACTTGGAACATGTCTTAATCCAATACCGTCATTGTTGTGAGGATAAGAAATGGCTCAGGACCAAACTAGGAGTCACATGAATGTGATTGACCTTGGAAATCTACCTAATGAATTTATAAAGGCTAAGACCGTTGATAGTGTGAGGCTGAAGTAAATTTCATGAGATCCACTTCCCGTTATGAAATTTTGATAGTCAAATTTCTATTTTTCCATTAAGGGAGATTACAGAATTACGTAAAGTATGTTGGGGTTGGTGCTCAGAGCGCCAATCCGGACCGTATTTATGTCTGATTCATGAATACGAACATCCCATTATTCCATAATATTACTTATTTATGGTTGCACCTCTTGTTCTTATATACGTATTCGATCTGATTACGATTAGATTGAAACTAAATGTGGTTTAGTGATATGTATATATTAGACAAATGCTCGATAATATATAATGCAGTACACAGTTACAAAGTTAGTTTGTAATTGACATTGGGAAGTGTCACTGCTATATGATTATTATCAAACATAGTTCCTGGTCAAGATTTGCTAACACGGGTCGGTTAGTCAAATCCGTTGAGACCAGTACATGTCGTATATCGAGACTTGGTCCGATGGTTTATCCCAATGAACCATGAGTCTATGGAGACTCGTATAGACGTGTAGGTGTTTATAGTGGATAAACACTGAACGGCTCACCGAAGATTCTTAATGGATGGTACGCCAACGTCAATAAGAATCTTCTCGGGTTGAGTAGCATAGTGGTCCTTCGACTTGAGACACCACTGTGGATGTATGAGATATCCTCCACACTTCGATGGCAGTCACGTCACCGATCTATTTAGATCAGACCTCCGCCTGTTCGTTGGGTGTGGATCGATCCTCAGGATATCCTGTGTGTGTCAAGATAGGATCCGTCAGTTCTGTGTACAGAGCATAGGTAGTCCATATATATTTAGCAGTCTGTTAAATCTGTGGCCACAGTATACATCGGAAGTAAGTTCCGAGTGTTATTTAGAGATTGCTAATAGATACATCGACGAGATAATACCTATAGAGATTTGACGTTTACATCTATATCTCTGGGATTATCTGGATACCTGTGACGGAGGGATTATACGTATGCAATGACCTCGACCTGTATGATTCAGCGAGATTATCCGTGATCGTCATAATCTACAGGTGGATAGATTATGCACATGAAATTGGATTTCATGACGGATATACCTAAATCTAGAGAGTCTCAATAATGAAACATACTCGTAGAGCACTAGAGCAACATTTATGAATAATGATGATTATTTATAAATCGTTTAATCGTTAAACGAAAAATACATGCGAACGGGCCGAACCGTCATTTCCTAATTAATGTGTATTTGTATTTAATATATGATATTATTAAATACACATTAATAAATAGTCAAATAAAGGTATTTGACATATATCATCAATATATGTATTTGAGATATTTAAAGTAAATATAATACATATATTTGATATTTGTATTTTAATTAATTATTTAATTATTTAATTGTTAAATGATTAATATAATTAAAATATAAATATATCACCAAATGATAAAGTTAGGAAATGATTATAAATGTAAATGTTTGACTTTACATTAAAGGAAAAGGTTGTCAAATTGATTTTGACTTCTTAAGATATTTGTTCAAAATTGTTTGAAAAATAAAAATATCTTTTTCCTTTATTTCTTTATAATTTCGGCCAATACACTTAAATATAAGAGTTATATCATTCTTAGTTGCATTTGTTGACTTAATTAAATATCTAATAAAGTGTTATTAAGATATTTATGCAAGTTGACTAAATGTAAAGTTAAATGAAATTGAAATGAAATTTGGTATATATGTATACACAATTTTGGCCAAGGGCATTTTTTGTCCTAAGTATAAATTGTTTTCATTTCACTTTCATTTAATAACCTAATTCACTTTGACATAAACTCCATTAAAGAAAAACCAAGGAAGCAAGTGAAGAAGAAAAGGAAAAACTAAAGAAAAGCTTGGATTTAGTAAGTTTTTCCAACTTACTATTAGATAAGAAATTGCTCCTTATGATCTAGGCTATAACATATGATGTTCTTAAGTTATTCCTTTCTTTATTCTTTGTGTTTTTGATGGATAAAAGTTTGGTGAAAGTGTTGAGCATGTATAATGGAGAAAGCTTGTGACTAGTGTAGTTATAAGTATTCTTTTATGGTTTTTGGAAACCTTGTTGCTAATCTAGAGTTGTTGACCCACTCTTAGATGACCTAGATTTGATCTTGAGTTGTTTCATTGTGTTGAGACTTTGATTGGATGGAAGAAACATGATTGAAGTATTGGATTTAACCAATTTGGTCTAATTTGTCCAATTTGAAGAAATTGAAAAATTAGGGTTCTTGACCAATTCCAAATTTGGGGCTTTTCATATATGTTGTGTATTTGGATGTGTATATGATGCATATAAAGTTTCATGTTCATTGGATTACATCTTGATGTGTTTTGATGCATGAAATGACAAAGTGCACAAATTGGAGCCTAATGGGAGGCATTCGGCCAAGGATAGACTTTTGGGGATTTTTGGTGCTTTTGGTGTTTTGATGTTTTGAACATGCTAATTTCATCTTAGAAATGATTTAGAATCATTCAAAATTGATTAGATCAATTTCGGACTAAAATGGACAAAATACCAATATAAGGGCAATTTGGTAAATTCACTTAAATATGATTTATTTGAATTTTATTTCATAATTTGATTATTGGATAATTAAATAAATATGTTTATTTAATTAATCCGAGAAAAAGTTTTGAAATCGGAAAATTTGATTTTCCGCGATTCCGCTGCGTTACCGGATTCTGCCCCTAAAAACCCCTACAAAGTAGTGGGATGACACTAATAGATTTAAAATTTCATAATCGTATTAGTGTTATTATATTGAAATGAAAAATATACTGCTAGTGTTTAATTGTTGCCTTGTAAATGGCTGCCGCAAATCTATTAGCGCGACTTCTGGATTCTAATAAACTGAAAGGAGTTGAGAACTATTTTGAATGGGAAATGAACATCCGCCTTATCTTGGAGTCAGGAAAATTAATGTATTTTACGCTCAATCCAATGTCTGTCGAAATTATTCCTAATTTTCTTATTCAGTACATAAATGTACTAAATGCTTGGAGCATTATAAGAACACTTAAGGAGTTGTTCGAAGCAAATCAAGAAATTGAGATATATTATAGGTCTAAGGAATTATTATATGATACGCTCAAGGATAAAAGAGTGGTTCGCATTCATGTTTTGAACATGATTGACCAGATCCGGTATATGGAACAACATGACATTATGATAGATAAAAGGCTAGGCCAAAATCTAATTTTATCTTTTTTACCCGATACATATGTTGGCTTTGTGATGCATTCGATGCATGCCATATATGAAGAGCTTCACAACATGTTACGCTCGGCGAAACATGGTTTGAAGAAAGGGAATCCCACTTTATACCTCCATGGTGGAGCAAGTCATTCAAAGACTTCTAGGAAGTCTAAGAATATTAAAATAGGAAATAAGAAGAAAGATTCCAAGAAACAAACTGCAAGATCGCATGTAGCTCGTGTTACATGTCTACACTGCATGAAGTCTGGACACTCAAAGAAAGATTGTTAAGAGTTGCAGGGAAAAGAAGGAAACCCAGGTACGCTTTGTATTTTTCCTATTATTGACATCTCATTAGCCTTAGATGTAAATAGTGGTTGGGTGTTAGACATCGGTAGTCCTACTCAAATTTGCAACTCTATATAAGTCATGTGAGTTAAAAAAGGCTAAACAAATGGGAGATCCAGCTTAGAGTTGAAAATGGTGAGACATTGAATGTCAAAGCCATATGAACAGTTGTTCTCGATCTCCCTAATAAATGTAAATTAATTTTACATGACTGTTATTTTGTACCCTTCTTTATCAGACAAATAATATCATACTGATATTGGATAAATAGGGATATAAAATAAACATTAAAGATTGTGCTTTATGTTTATATGATAAAAGAAAACTATTTGATATGTGAATGTTTATTATCTAACGGTCACTATGTTTTGGAACATATATAGATGTCTTTAATGTAGAGGAAAATACAAGTATAAGATCTGAATTAAATAATATTGAATTATGACATATGAGATTGGGCTACATAGGTGTTAGACGTCTATCAAAATTGGTTAATGATGGTTTGATTGAAGATCTTACCTTAGATCTTATCCGATTTGTGAGTCATGTATCCAAGGAAAAATGACAAAGGCCAAATTTATTGGTGTTGGACACCGCGTTGAAGATTTATTGGAGCTTATACAAAGCGATGTGTGTGGTCCATTAAATCATGCAACCCATGATGGTTCAACATACTTCGTGACTTTCACTAATGATAAGTCAAGATATGGATATGCCTATTTGATGAGACATATATCGGAAATATTTGACAAGTTCAAAATATTCCGAAATGAAGTAGAAAAATAAATAAGTAAATTCATCAAGTGTTTTCGATCAGATCGAGGCGGTGAATACATGAGTGATGAATTCAGAAGTTATTTAAAGGATAATGAAATTCCCGCCCAATATAGCCCACCAAGAACTCATCAACATAATTGTGTGTCTGAGGGAAGAAATCATATTTTATTGGATATGGTACGTTCCATGATGAGCTATACAGATCTTTCATATTACCTTTGGGGTTATGCTTTACTTACTGCTTCCCATATACTTAATAGGGCTACATCGAAAGTTGTTTCTATGTTTCGTATCAAATATGGTTCGATATAAATCCAAGTATTAGATATTTAAAGATTTGGGGTTGTCCTACATACGTCAGAGTTACACAACGGGATAAACTAGTACCCATGGGGTATAATATATAGGTTTTTTGGATATCCTGAAAATTCTTTGGAATATCAATTCTACGATTCTGAGTAATGAAATGTATATGTTGTTCGCTTTGCGACTTTTCTTAAAAATGAATTTTTGAGAGAAAGATGGAATTGTAGAAAATTGAACTCGATGAGTTTGATCCCAATATTAAGGAACCTGAGATGGAACCAGAGATCCAACTAGGTGAAGGATCTATAACATAAGTTCTATGTAAGTTGAATAGAATATCAAGGCCTCTTGAGAGATTGTGTATAACATTTGATATGAGCCTTGATGTTATTCTCTTGGAGGAAACAGATCTGACTACGTATAAACAGATGATATTGGATATCGATTCAGGAAAATGAGAGGAAGCCATGAAATCTGAAATGGATTCTATGCATGACAATCAAGTCTGGGACTTTGTTGAACTTCTTGAATGAGTCAAACCTATTGGTTGTAAATAGGTTTATACAAGGAAGCGAGGGCCGGATGGAAATATGGAAATCTCTAAGGCCCGACTGGTAGTGAAAGGTTACACTTAACGTCCTAGGATTGACTATGAGGAAAAAAATTTCACTAGTAGCCATGTTAAAATCCATTAGGATTCTTTTAGCCATTGCTACATATCACGACTATGAGATATGGTAGATGGATGTGAAAACCGCTTTCCTAAATGGACTCCTCGAGAAGGATATCTATATAAAACAACCAGAGGGCTTCGTATCCAGTGAGATTTCAGCCATGGTTTGTAAGCTCCATAAAACAGTCATCTTGAAGCTGGAATCGTCATTTTGATGAGATAATTAGATTATTAGGATTCATCAAGAATGAGGAAGAACCATGTGTTTATAAGAAAATTAGTGGGGGAATGATAATATTCCTTATTTTGTATGTAGATGATATCATTATCATCGGGAATGATATATGATTAATGCAAAGTGTGAAAGCCTACTTTTGTAAGAACTTCTCCATGAAAGATATGGGTGAAGCTTCCTATATACTGGGTATAAGGCTCTACCAGGATAGAGTTAGGAAGTTTATAGGGTTGTCTCAATCCACGTACATAGATAAAATGATAGAAATGTACGGTTTTACCAACTACAATGTAGTAAATGTACCTTTCTGATACGACATAATATTTCGAAGAAAATGACACCTGAGACTGAGAAAGAGTTTGTATTGGAAGCATTATGTATAATATGACACGCTCAAAAAGTGGTTCTTTACTCCCAAGTATAAGAGTGTCGAAGTAATAAAATAACCCGGTAAGTCCGGGGTAGATCCACAAGGAATAAATTCAATAAGATAAAATAATAATTCAACTAATAAAATAAAAATAAGAAAATAAAATAATATGGTTAGGGGATCCATTTTTGATATTTCAAATATAAAATAATTTTTACCTTTTATAAAATATAATTATAATTATTTCTCAATCAATTTATTTCATAATTATCAGGTATTAATTATGCCAACACATGTAATTAATCTTGTCGATAATTAGTCTTGCCAATGTACTAAATATGCCAAAACATATAAAACCAGCCATAAAGACGATGATATTATTTGTTTATAACAAGTCCAGTTATGTACTCAATTATGCCAAAATATATAAAAAACCAACCATATAGACGGTAGCAAAATTTTTCAATAATTAATCCAAATCTTTGATAGTCAACTCTCTCTCATTTATAAGATTCAAGTATAAAACCAACCATATAGACGGGGACTGTCTACAACTAGTCAAGAGTGCTCAATAAATTAGAAAGAGTATGAATTTAATTTGGGAAATTATTACAATTTATAAAATATAATATAAATAAAAATCACATATATTTTCATACCAAGAACTTCACCCTTTACCATAACACGATACAAATTTATAAAATAAGATATAAATGAAAACACCCATGATTTTATTAATAAAAGAAAAGGAAATTACAAAAGAAATAAAAACAAATAACACACAAGATATTTACCTCAAATCCCCCGAAAGAGGAAATGAAATAACACCCGAACTGGAAGGGAGCTCTTCATCCTCTCCCCCTCATTTGAAGTGCTGATCATCTCATTTATATAAGGAGCTTTGGCAGTGTATTTGAATGCATTTAAAAATTCAAATGCATTATTGCATTACTGTAACGTAATGCAATAATGCATTTATATTATCATTTGCTTTCCACCGAAAGGTGGAAAGCAAATGAAAGTTATTTTTTAATATATTAATAATATATATATATATATATATATATATAATCTTGGTGAGACCTCCGGTATAATATATATAAAATATTTTATATATAAAATCTTGGTGCGTCCTCCAAAATATATTATATATATTATAATAATATAATACATGTGTAGCTAAATACATAATAAAGATCATTTTGTCGCCAATCTAAACACGGTGAATATTTTCCAAGTCCGATTTTAATCTAGCTGTTAAGCTCTTTTTGGATTTTTTGGATCCTGAAATTCAGATCTCATATTCATTTTTCCTGTTGAACTTCCGAAAAAGAATTTTACCTACACAATAAATGAAAATACACAATAAAAATATACAAAACATAAATTTAATTGTTATTTCACAAATGTGCTAAATTGAGGGGATTAATGAAACTACAAGTGTAAAATGATTCATTTTTCTTCTAATAAATGTGCACTTCTTAGTGTTCATCACACCCCCAACCAGCTTATTACTAGTCCCTAGTAATTTAAGCGGAAACTAAAAAGAAAAAAATTCTTATCCAAGTTAGTAATTATTTTCTTTCTTTCTAAATTATCAAATAAGTAAATTCTCCTATACATTTTACCATTTTTCATACACACATGAGACAAAGTATCAATAAATTCATTGTGACCACAATATTCACAAGTCTTATTGAAAAGAGAGTAATATTTTTGTTCTAAAGTTATGTTGGGATGTATGCCCTAGAGTTACGTGTAATGTAAACGGCTTTATGTGTTTTGAAATAAAATGATGCATTATTCATTTATCAAAGTGTTTGTTTAATATTCGCATATTATAAATTATCTTGAATACCCTAAATTACTTTTGTACCTTCAGACTTAGTGTATGAGTGTAATACACAAGAGGATTTAAGTCTGAAGTTAGTAATCTTAAATAGTTCATAGAGAGCAAATAAAGCGGGTACTTTTTTTGTGGTTTATCTATAACTGCGGTCTATTCTATAATTGTATGGCGACCTTGATCCAGGATCGTCCATGTAGAGACATGAGAATGGAGGCACCTTGTATGATGTGATCATATAGGACTGGACCCAGATGGAAATGACATTCTTTTAATATCCGTTAAACAAAGAAGGTCATTTCGATCTACTAGATGGTCATATATGGATTGATCTTAATCTTGAGTGTACTACGAACTCCTACATGGCAGGCTATGTCCTTTGATTTACAAAGGTGAGGTTGGTGTTGCAGTCCCAACCAATAGCTACATACTTTTGGGGCATATTCTGTTGTGTAGCTGAGAACGTTTTACATAGATATGGAGTTCACTCCTTCTTACGATAAGTAGATGAGTATCTTTCTTAAGGGTTGATTCAGTACTTGAACGGTTAGAGCGCTCAAGTCTTTCAATTACGAATAGAAAGATTAAAATTCATAATCGTTGTGAATAAATCGTTCATTAGAGAATCAGTGGTACTTAAGGTAAAAATATTTAGAGGGGTATAACAGATATTATGACCCGACTCTAATTACGAGATACTAATGAAATGTTAATCTATATGTAGTGATTATATCGATGGAAACCGACTTGGTTCGGCTTAATATATCATCTGCGGCAACGAGAGTGAAACTTCGGGTTTTTAGTGGAATAACCCGGAGTTAATAATTCGGAATATTTAATTAAAAGCTTATTAATATTTCGAGATTATTGGAGCTCGGAACCGTAGGTCCATTTGGTCCCCGTGCTAGCTCGATATATTATAGCGGATTTAGTATAATTGGATAGTCCAATTATATAGCCACAAATGTATAAATATTATTAATATGATTAATAAGATTATTTTGTCACACTTGAAACTTTATATTAAAAGTTAATATATAGTTTTATTAAATATATGATATTTAAACAAATGTATTAAACTATATAAGATATAATTTAAAGTGTGGTCAAATTAGGAATTCCAAATTTATTTAATGTAAGGTTAAATTAGGAATTCCAATTTTTAGGTTTTGGAAACCATTGGCTTTATTTTGGAAGTTACACCTTTTTGAAAGGTAATAACTCATTAGTTTTGTAACATATATTTTCTAGGGGTGGGCGCGGTTCGGTTTGGTTCGGTTTTTGCTAAGAACCGAACCAAACCATATTTTACGGTTCAGATTTTTTACCTCTCAAACCAAACCATTAAATAACGGATTGGTTCAGATTGAAAATTTTTTAACCGGTTTACGGATTATTATATTTAAAATAAATTTTCATCCACTTAAGTGAAGACAAAAAAAAAAAAAAAAAAACTAGTCTATCAAACAAATAGTATGAAGTGCTAGGGTGTAAGCTGTGACTCCAGGGAACACATGCACTCCATAAAGGATTGAAAAATGAGACACAATTAATTATTGTATTTTTTAAAAATTACCTCGAATAATGATGTTATAATCATTCTAATTAAGAGACAAATCTAACATCTTACTTTCAAGAATAATGATGCTACCATAAAACAAAAAAAATTTAAGAATAAAAGTATTAACAAATAAATTAAAGAATAAAAGTATTAACAAAAAATATAATAACAAAAAATTTAAGAATAAAAGTATTAACATACTAATAAAAAGAAAACATAGAATAAAATTAAAAGAAAAATACAAGTTTTTTTATAAAAATATATAATTTTTTTAATTATAACGGTTCGGTTCGGTTTAACAGGTGCGGTTCGGATTAGCTCCTAAACCGAACCGTAAATCGTTTGGGGTGAGCCAATCCGAACCGCAAACCGAACCGTTAGAAAAAAAACCGTAAATTCGGTTCGGTCGGTTTTTTTGCCCACCCCTAATATTTTCTTTATGGAATTTATTATTGGATGTTACAAAATTATTGAAAAATAAACCCCTTGGCCGAAAATACACTAGAAGGAAAATGTAGGGTTTTATTTTATTTTGTAAAATTAAAACCCTAAGTATAAAAAGGAAAATATGATTTTTCTTTTGACAAGCATCTCATTCTAACCTAGCCACCTTTCTTCTTCTTCTTCTCTAATTCTCTCAAAAGTTTAGAAAACCAAAAACAAAAGAAAAAGAAGAAAAACAAAAATCATAAGAACAAAAGTTGTTAGTGTGCTTAAATCTCTAAAACGTTTAGGGATTATTTTGTGAGTCTTGCCCACACAAGTTTCTGTTGGTAACGAGATATAGTTCGGAAGACTTGTGGTGTCGAACAAAATTCTTCTCCATCTTATTTTATATTGTTCACAACAGTGAGGCATTGTTTTGCTCATTGCTGCCTTTTTTTCTTGGTGAAACGGAACTCGGTTTGGTTTCATTTTAATCTAGAATTTTTAGGGAATATTTTGTGATATTTTGGGGTTGTTTTCAAGTGAAAAATAAGAACCAAAACACAGTCTAAGCCCACGCATTTCAGGGGCTGTTTCTGCAGTGCTTTGGGCGCAAACCGTGTGCAAAACAGTGTAGTTTTTACACAGCTGTTCGGTGCTGTTTCGGGACTATTCCTGGGCTGAAACGGGGCTGAAATTTTTTCAAAAACAGTAGCAAAATTTCAGTATACCTACTGGTTCCATTCGGCAGAATGAGGGGAAGGGCAGAAAATTTTTCAAGTCCGATCCGTGTGCCTAAGACGTTTCCGCTGCACGAGGAAAGCGTTTCCTACAATTGGCATTGAGAGCAAGGTTGAAAAGTGTTATTAACTCTTTTCTTTTCATTTAAAGTTAATGTTTTTAATATGTTTATATGAGTTATAAATATTGATATATATGTTTAGATGAGTAGGCACAATATAATATTCATATGATCAATGATTATTATTTTTCATGTGATGAATGAATTTTGCATTGGTCGTAAATTTTTTCGGCTCTTATTTTTTAGTTTGTTTTGATTTTGGGATGTAAGGCCATTGTTTACAATTGTTGTAATTTTTATTTTCCAATGTAAAATTTCAATTCTTGTAATTTGGAGCACCGAAGTCGCAAAAGGAGCCAACACCACCTTGGAGCGTGATTTGAAGACCAAGGGATGCCTTGGGTATTTTTGTACGAATTAGATTAGTATAGGAAAAATAAGAGCCCGGTTAATGTAAAATATTTTTATGTTATGTGTTTGTTTAATTCGAATTGTTTGAATAACATGTCATATAGCTTAGGGTGCCTACTCTTGCATTTTACATGTCATAACATGCATTGGATGCATAGTCATTATAGACATGAAATATGATTTTATGTGATTTAAAATGTTTAAATTAGATTATGATATGCATGGAAAAATAATTAATTTGATTAATTAGTTTTATGGTTTAAAATTTGAATTCTAATATATTGGGCTTAATAAGTGCAAAATAAATTCCATTAGTATATAGGATGGAAACCCGGACATAAATTCCATAGCCGAATCCAAATGGACGGTAATATGGTCTGCACTTGGGATACAATTCCACGTACCATTGGATTTTATAACGCACTAAGATTAATTAAATAGTTTAATATAAATCTTGACTATTTTAGTATTCTAAAATTTTAAACATATTAGTGTTCTAATATTTTAAGAGTTAAAATATAATAGGTCACTAATATCACTCTAATTAAATTAGTTTAATTGAGTAATACAATTAGTAGAGACTAATGGATAATTAGTGATATAAATTTTAAGAGTTAAAATTGGTTAGGTTACTAATGGTGAACTAGTGTAAATAAAAGTTATGATTTAGCCGCCATAAATTTATTCACACTAGTTAAATTAAAATATTAGATATTTTATAAATAGAAACCTTAATTTTAAAATAGTTAGTGAGAGATGGATATATGACAGTATATCCCGCGATCTCCGTTGTTATCCTGAAAATGTGAGATTCAAAGGCGCCACTTCACTTGTTAAGTCTGAGAATACCGAAACGGCGGGTCACACTCACAAAGGAATAATTAACTGTTAATAAAACTCCTTGATCGAATGAAACAGTAGTTATTTAATATAGGAATAAGAGTTATTCCCGCATATATTAATCGACTGAGATTGTCTCGATCTGTCATGCAAGTACTTGACCTACCATACGACGACACTTACTTGTGGGATGATAGATTTCAGTGGCATAGTAATTCTCTTAGTTTCTAATTCGTTATTCATGGATTCATGCATCATGTTTAATTTTATGCCAAAATTATTTGATGATTTTAATATGCGATGAATGAATGTTAAATGCATGTTTATTTTATTTTTCAGCCATGGTTTCTCCAATTAATCATTCAAAACCAACAATGGATTCATGCCAAATTAAACATAAACCATAAACATAAGAAAAACCTGGAAATTGCAGAAGATGATCAAAACTTGAAATCCAAGTCGAGTTGCCATTGTCCTTAAGAACTTATTAGCCCCGCCTCAGTGCTCAACGGATGGTTTTGTGGCTAACGTTCTCCCAGGATTACTTGGATGCTTCTTGTAGAAGGGGCATTCATTTCACAAGATCTTGAACAAAGAAAAATGGTGGAAACTCCCTTTTCCTTAAAAGACACTCTAAGACAATGTATGAGACTTATAATTTTTTTGGATTCCAAATGAACTCAATGCCTCTTAATTTATAGGCATGGAATGATGCCTTTGAGGGCACCATTTGGTTTGGGGTGTAACCCTCCCAAGGGTTATACCCATTCCCTTATGCCATTTGAGGCATAGAGTCTCATCTTTCCAAATTAGAGGACATGTCCCTACATGTTTGTGTCTTTCCCATAAGGCACAACCTAAAAGACATGACCCTCCTACACATATACTATATATATTTAGAGAATTTACAACACTGTCTTTTCAGGATTCTGTCGGCTATGATTTGATTTTAACTGATCGTACTAGAGCTCAGAGTGCCTTCTGTAATTTCTGCTCCGGAATTTCTTGTATTTGTGGAAATGTGATCATTTCAAAATTTGATTCTCAGATTGAATAATTACTAAAATTGGACTTTGGCCATTTCATACCATTTGTTCTTGATTTGCCAAAAATCTTATACTATTCACCTTCAAGATATTAGTTTTTAAAAATATTTCGTGGTGATGATGGGTAAGCTCATCATCACCCACGTGTTGTATACAATAATCTGGGAAGCTGTTTCTCATAACAATTTCATTTCCAAGCGAATTTTCAAAAATATAAATACTTTCAAAAATTGATTTTTCCTTCCCAGTGACCGGCGTAAACACGCACATATAACGCAAGCGCACGTATCGTTCAAGTAGTATAAAAATATCGATCCCACAAGGACTTAAATATCTAAAGTATTAATTTTTGAGGTCAAATGATTACTAGAATCTAACAGTAGACCCGCCAAGGTTCCGGTTCGGAACCGGAACCGAACCGGAACCGAACCGGTTGGAACCGGACGGTTCCGGTTCCAACCGATTCCGGTTCCGGTTCCGGAACCGAACCGGAACCTGACCGGTTCGGTTAGGGTTCTTACCCTGACCGGTTCGGTTAGGGTTCTTACCCTGACCGAACCGTGAACCGAACGCTGGAACCGAACGGTTCCAGCGGTTCCAACGGTTCCAACCGGAACCGTACGGTACGGTTCCGGTTGGAACCGGAAGTAAAAAAAAAAAAAATTATTTTCTTGGAACCGTAAGGTTCCTCAAGTAAATCTCAATTTTTTTTTTATAATAATAATAATGAATTCTTAATTGCAATAATGACTAATGATGAATCAATACTAAAACATGAATGTCCATATCCTTTTTATAACCAACTCTTGGTTATTGACTTCTTTCTATAAGCAATGTGGGACACAATAGCCAAGTAACAAATATCCCACATTGCTTATATAAAGAAAACAATAGTCAAGAGTTGGCTATAAAAAAGATTATATGTTAAAAGAATTTTATAAAACAAAGATTCTATAAAAATGATGTGATAGTATGAAAAAAACGTTACGATTATAGAATTTTTTCTATTAAAAAAAAAAAAAAAAAAAAAAAAACCGGAAAGGGAACCGTAAACCGAACCGGAACCGACCGGTTCGGTTCCGGTTTGGTTTACGGTTCCGGTTCCACTTAAGTGTGGAACCGGAATTAACCGGTTCGGTTCCGGTTCCACACTTGTGGAACCGGGAACCGGCCGGTTCGGTTCGGTTCCGAACCGGAACCGAACCGGCGGCCAGGTCTATCTAACAGGTTGTTTGATTAATTTGAAATGGTGACGATTCTAAATTTAAAACAAGTAAATAAAATTATTCGAAAGTAGATTTTAAGAAAATTCAATATTAAAAACTATTTAGGGTTGTGATTTCTTTCAATATCATTTAAAAGATGAAGTGGTTATTTTATAGTTGGGTAATATATTGATTTATTAACCTGGAAAACTAAATTATGTGTAAGCCACTGTCGATGGTCAGACACAAATACCCAGTTTAACCCAATTGAACCATATGTCTATGTCAACCAAATTATCTGGATTCATTAAGTTTAAGTTCCATTTATGGCTACCCCCGCCCGACAGGTATATGTCTATCATGTAAGGAAATCTATTAAAGAGTTATCTATTCTCAAGGAAGATCATGGGCTATTGAGTCTAAGGCTGAAACCTAAAATCTCTATGTCTAGTTCATTTTAGATTTACCAGATCAATTTATTAATGGCCAGTTAATGAAAGAGCATTAAGATTAATACTCAATAAATAAATCTTTATAATACCCAAACTATAATCTAACCCATTATAAACCGGTGATATTAAAAGTCATCACAACCCCAGATAACTAATTTAGTTACAACACATAACTAGGGCTAGTAAAAACTTGAAAATAAAAGACATAAAGTAAAAATGCGGTAAAGTAAATACTGAAAAGTAAATTACAATAAAATAAAATGCTAAGGTAAAGGAATTACTTTTACTACTACTAATTTAGATATCTCCCATAATATAATATATAAACTTGTGATAACATTACCAACCAGTCATATAGGCGGTATCATGATTAAGTCAAATTAAGTCCAACCAGCCATTAAGGCGGTAAAAAGATTTGTCAATGAACCTGCCATATAGGCGGTAAGAAAGTTTAATTACCAACCGACCAATCTGGCGGTATCCTTTTTAAGTCAATATTTTAAATAGTGAATATATTATATTTAATGGAGATTAATCTAAATAGCAATATTAAAAGAATTACCTTTCACCTTAGCTGGGGAAGTTACCTCATCATGGTGAATAGTAAAAACTGTAAAAAGTAAAAAAATAAATTACTATTATTACAAAAAGTAATTAAAATTAATTACAAAACTAAAAAAACTAAAAACTAAAAGAAACTAGAGAGAGAAACTCTCTCTTTACATCAAAGAGATGAGAGAGAGTGGAACAACTGAAACTGGATTTCGCGCTCTATTTATAGGGTCAGTAGGGGTCGCGCGTCGCGACGCCCAGCTCGCGTCGCAACGCCCGTTTGGTCGACGTGGCAGCTTCTGGTTCGTCGGTTGAAGATTCTGGATAAGGTGATAATGTGACACGTGGCAATGTGGTTGGGGCTCAATTATTGTGACACGTGGCGGCTTCTGATTGGTCGGCTAAATTCTTATCCGCCACATGTAAGATAGGGATAAGAGAGCCAATAATTGATGCTGACGTGGCGGTGATGTGGCGGTGACGTGGAGTTTGACTGTCGGCACCATAGAATCGCGACACGTGGCACGCTGTGATTGGTTGATGATGACGTGGCAGCTACGTGGCACTTTGACTTGGTCAACTGGTGATGTGGACGATGACATGGCAATGACGTGGAGTGACACGTGGCGATGGCGACTGTCGGCACCGTAGGATGATGTCACGTGGCACGTCGCATGTTAGCAGATTGGTTGTGATAGTGACACGTGGCACGGCGCAAGTTAGCAAAGTCAAACTTTTCTCAGATTCTGATTTGTGGACCCGGTGCACTTTAGCACTGTTCGGCGCATGTTAGGCGTCGCGACGCGGAAGGTCTTGGCGTCGCGACGCGGAAAATTACCAAAATGCCCTTTTTGCCAATTTTCACTGTTTTGGCCCAATCACCTCCAGAGTGTTATGAAACTTATATATCTACAAAATAACACAAAACACATCAAAATATTCACAAAACTCAAGAAACTATACAAAATATTAAGTTAAATGAGTGGGAAATAGTGATAGATTTATCACTCATCACACCTCAAAACCTAACATTTTGCTAGTCCTCGAGCAAAACACAAAATAAAATAACATAATAAAATTTTAACTAAGCCACTTTCGTAGGGATCACAGTTGCATTTAACGTATGCAACAAGCCTTTAAACCCCTAGGTGTCCCTAGTGGACGAATTGTAGTCTGGTGAGGGTTTACAGCAATGATACCCACAAACATTTTATAAAAGTAAAAAGGTAGTGAAACTAATGCACACAAAAGCAAAAAGACAAGCGAAAAAAGAATAAAGAAGTTAGTGACTAGTCAGGTGAAACTTCTACTCCAATTCAATAGTTGTTTTGTTTCATTCTAAATTACAGAATAAGTAAATTTTCCGATTATTTTTACCATTCTCCATATACACAGTCGACAAAATATTAATCAACTCATTTTTTTCCCACAACAGTCATAAGTGTAGTTGATAAGAGAGTAATATTTTTGTCCTAAATTTCTATCAGATTTCACACCTTTTTGTAGCAATGGAATAATTTTTGTGATTTTTTCTTTGATTTTTCTCTATTTTTTTTATTTATATACAATATCTTCCATCTATGTAGCGAGTGTTGGGTCGGTGGCTCCCAAACCAGTTGGCTTTAGGGCACCAGGTGTTAAGACACCCCTACGGACTTAATTACTCAGACTTCAGATATATATATTTTTGCAGCATCTTTGATCCATGTAGCGAGCTTTGGGCCAGTGACTCCTAAACCAGTTGGTTTTAAGGCACTAGGTGTTAAAACACCCTTACAGACTTAATAACTCGGATCTCGGATTTTTTTTTTACACCATTGCTTTTTGAGATGCTTCCTCCAATTAAACTAGAGCACTGAATATTACAAATTTTTCAATTTTAGTTCATGTCCATATGTTACTATGTATGTTGATAATATCTGCTAACTGAACATATGAAGATCCATTTTAGTCACAAATAAATAATTTAAAAGGAAATAAACAAAAATTAACTTGTTTCGGAATAGGTTTGAGATACGTCTCAGGAGTGGAAACTCCTTACTCAGCTATCTCTTACCAATTTCACCTTTTTAGTCAAAATAAAAACACAAAAACGCAAAATATTTTTGTAATTTTTGAAAAAATTTCAATTTTTTTGTATTTTTCGAAAAAATTATGGATTAAAAATAAAAACAACACACAACTAAAAACAAGATACTAATCAACTAATTCCCTCCCCCAGACCTAAATGAGACATTGTCCCCAATGTCTTAAACAATAGAAGAAGAGTTTAGAAGATAGTACCTGGTTAGCTGAAATTCTACATGAAATTAAAGGTTAAGATCCAGATTAATCCGACGCCTCTTACCACGATCGTCTTCGGACCAATTTATCTTTGAAAGGATATGGTCAACTTGTGGTTCATAGGCTAAGAGTTGATCTATTAGATCTGGAGCAGTTCTGGCAGTAAAGAGGAGTTCTTTCAAAGGTTTTGACACGAACCCATTTCTACGGGCATCATCAAGAAACACACAAAGAAAATCATAAAATTCATCAACGTTGTATAGTCCAAGCGGTTTCTGGTGTATGTTCAAGTTCGCCCAAGATAGCACTATAAAAATTTCCTCCAATGTACCCAAGCCACATGGCAAAGCAATAAAAGCATCAGCACGATTAATCATTTCCACTAGTCGTTCGGACATACCTGGCACGATCAGTTCATCTTCGTTTGATGATTCAATAAGATTTGCCTCCGCCAAGGGTTTTGGGATGATTCCTAAAACGTGACTGCCTCCTTCCTGTACGGCCTTTGAAACGATCCTCATTAGTCCAAGATTGCCTCCGCCATATAATAAGTGCATATTTCTTGCAGCTAAGACTCGACCCAATTCTTGTGCTGCTTCTACGTATTGTGGTTTAGTACCAACACTACTACCGCAAAACACACAGATTTTTTTCAACTCGTCTTCTTAAAGTGGCTTCCATGTTTTACTCTGGATGTCTTCAAAAGTGCAATGATGAGTTGAATTTATAAGACCTGAAAAAGGTGAGTAAAATAATAGCACTAGTACCTGCCAAATGACAATTATTAGTTAAACAGTAAAATAAATTGTGATAGTCAAAAAATGTGAGTAAAATAATAGCACTAGTACCTGCCAAAACAATTATTAGTTAAACAGTAAAATAAATTGTGATAGTCAAAAAAGGTCTGGATCATGTCGGATAAAGTAAAAGAAAACAACAAAACAAATCACAATTTTTAGGAAAAGACAAAGAGATATAATATGTACAAGAATTTACAGCTTGATTGACGTCTATGCGTCAGAGACAAGTTTCCCATCCAATTTTCTTATAAATTGGCAAACAGGGTCTTTTTAGTCAGATTCTCAAGACTTAACTGTTGTCTTTCTTTTGAAAATGTGTATATAACATGCGAATTTCATGATACACACATCCACTGGGATGCGTCTCAAGTTTTAGATATGTCATCCAAAGAATCCTTACTCAAGCCATCCCTAATGAAATTAATCTTATCTTCGCGGTTATCAGACACCATTCCTAAAGAACGACAACGAGTATTACAAAACATACGAGCACATTTATAAAAAACACACATTCTTTTGGCTCTTCTCTTTTAGCATATGTGCTCTTTCCTAAACCAGGCATATGTGAAATAAAAGAGTCAGAAGACTCACCTGCCAATCGAACCCGTGCTTCAATTAACCAACGAATGTCAGTAGGAATACCTTTGATCATCAGTAATCTCATTCGTTCCAAGCGAGCTTTGTAGACTTTCATCAGAGATGTTTGAGGGAGGGAAGGAAATTGCTTGCGAAGATTTGCGAGAGCTTCTTCCATCTTGAAATGACTAAACCTGCAAAAATTAAACACACAAAAATAAAACACACCAAATCACAATATATACACAAATTGCATGGGTTGCCTCCCTGCGAGCGCTAAGTTTAAAGTCGTCAGCTAGACTTGACTTCTCGATCGTTAGGCTGGATTTGAAAGTGTGACACTTTCTTTTTGTCGCTCAAATGATTCTCCCCAGTAGTGTTTGACACGCTGACTGTTAACCTTGAATGTGTTTTGTTGGTATTGGGATCCAGTAACTCAACAGCTCCATAAGGTAAAACCTGAGTTATCACAAAAGGACCTGACCACCTAGATTTCAACTTTTCAGGGAAATTTTCACCATTGATTTGTTTAACAGTACCTTCTGCCCTGGTTCCAGTTGTATGCGCACTAACTTCTCATCATGTCTTTTCTTGCCCTTTTCTTTGTACAATTTGGCATCCTCAAAAGACAGTATGTGAAATTCCTCCAATTCGTTGAGCTGGTGGAACTTTTTCTCTTCTGTTGCTTGTAGTGCAAGAATTGGCTTTTTCAGTGCAAAAGACGTTTTATCTTTAGGCTCCACAGGCAATTGACATGCTTTAAGTTTGTTAGTAGAACTTTGTCTTTCATCAGAGTTCTGAATGGTACTGTGTATCACATCAAGTCTGAAACATTCCTCCTTCTTTTCATCATCTGGGAAATTTATGGCCTTGAAAACATTGAATGTTACTTCTTGGTCATGTACCCTCATGGTTAATTCTCCTTTTTGTACATCAATAATGGTTCGACCTGTAGCCAAGAATGGTCTCCCGAGGATGATTGGCACGTCTGCGTCTTCCTCCATATCAAGGACAATAAAATCTGCTGGGAAAATGAATTTGTCAACTTTGACTAGCACATCTTCAACTACGCCTCTTGGAAATACGAGCGTTCTATCAGCAAGTTGTAGAGAGACTGAAGTTGGCATTGTTTCTTCAATCTGCAATTTCCTGAAAATAGAAAAATGCATCAAGTTAACACTTGCACCTAAATCACATAAAGCCTTACCAAAGTTATGTTCTCCTATGATGCAAGGAACAGTGAAACTGCCAGGATCTTTCAACTTTGGGGGAAGTTTCCTCTGAATGATAGCGCTGCATTCTTCTGATAATGCTACTGTCACGTAATCTCCCAATCTCCGCTTTCGTGAAAGAATGTCTTTCATGAATTTGGCATAACTGGGCATTTGTTCCAACGCTTCTGCAAATGGAATGTTGATATGCAGCTTTTTGAAGAACTCCAGGAATCGAGCAAACTGCTTGTCCAATTTGTTTTTCTGAAGTCGTTGAGGAAAATGTGGAGGTGGAATGATTCTTTCTGGTTCTTTTTCCTTTGCTTCTTTTTCCTCCATCTGTTGCTCTGCTTCTTTTGGAACTTCTTCTTGGGACACCTTGATTCCAACATCTTTGTTGATTCAGTACCACTTTTTAACATGATAGCATGACACTGCTTCTTCCCTATGTTCCTTGGATTTGGTTCTGTGTTGCTAGGAAGGGTACCCAGCGGTCTGTAACTCTGAGCATTGGCTAGTTGTCCAATTTGATTCTCCAGTGCTTTAATAGAAGCTGATTGACTTTGAATTAATGCTGCTTGGGATTGAAACATAGAATCATATCTTGCTGCTTGAGATTGAAACATAGCATCATATCTTGCTGCTTGAGAGTCGTGTTTTGCTTCTATCTTTTTCAAGTGGGTCAACACTTCTGTTATTCCTGGTTCATTTGCCTGCTCCTGACCTTTGTTATGTTGCTAGAATTCAGGTGGTGGATAGTTCTGATGTTGGCCTGAATTGTTGCTCCATGAAAAATTGGGATGATTCCTCCACCCTGGGTTGTAGGTGTTGGAATATGGATTGTTCCACTGTCTGTTGAAATTGTTGACATAATTCACCATTTCTTCAAGTTGGTTCGACTTTGGTGCTCCTCCATATGGTGAACTTGTGGATCCAGTGGTAAGAGTCTCCATGAATTTGCATATCTGATCTAGCTTGGCGTTGACTGCTGTATTGGCTCTATTTTCATAAATTCCTGCAATTCTTTGGATCATGCTCCTTTCTGTTGGCCACAAGGAATTATTGTTGGCCATTTCTTTGATTAGGTCACAGGCTTGATCTTCTCCTTGTTGTACAAAGGATGTGATGTCATTCTTCATTTTTCCAGTTCTGGCTGGTGGAAAGTACTTTGCAAGAAATTTGGTGGCTAAAGTGTTCCAAGTTGTGATGGAACCTGCTGGTAGTGAATGTAGCCAAGCTTTGGCTCTGTCCTTCAATGAGTATGGAAAAATACGTAGTCTCATTGCTTCTTCAGCTTCTCGGTTGTAATTGAAAGTGCCGCAAACTTCCAGGAAGTTGCTGATGTGGGCATTAGGATCTTCAGTTGCATTCTCCCAAACTGAACTGACTGTTGAATCATCTGAATGCATGTTTTGATGTCACCCGCATTTGCTGGTAAGAGAGGAAGTACAATACAAGAAATGAGTCTGTCAACCAAAGGAATGGTTCTGTCTCGAATGTGAATTGGTGGTGCACCGTTCAAAGGTTCAGGTTCCATGTTGACTAAAGCTTCTTGGTCTTCTCGTCGTTCCCTTCTCAACTGTCTGATGGTTCTTTCAATTTCTGGGTCGAGCGGTCGCAGTTCAAATCTTCTGGTTCGTCTCATGTAGTTTCTGAGAACCTGAAACACAAGAAAACAAAAACAATAAGTAAAAAGAAATTAGATACAAGTGACGTATCTAACCCCTAAACTAATAGTGAAAGATGAATAAGTCCCCGGCAACGGCGCCAAAAACTTGACCGGCGTAAACACACACGTATAACGCAAGCGCACGTATCGTTCAAGTAGTATAAAAATATCGATCCTACGAGGACTTAATATCTAAACTATTAATTTTATGAGGTCAAATGATTACTAGTATCTAACAGGTTGTTTGATTGATTTGAAATGGTGACGATTCTAAATTTAAAAACAAGTAAATAAAATTATTCGAAAGTAGATTTTAAGAAAATTCAATATTAAAAACTATCTAGGGTTGTGATTTCTTCCAATATCATTTAAAAGATGAAGTGGTTATTTTATAGTTGGGTAATATATTGATTTATTAACCTGGAACACTAAATTATGTGTAAGCCTCTGTCGATGGTCAGACACAAATACCCAGTTTAACCCAATTGAACCATATGTCTATGTCAACCAAATTATCTGGATTCATTAAGTTTAAGTTTCAATTATGGCTACCCCCGCCCGACAGGTATATGTCTATCCTGTAAGGAAATCTATTAAAGGGTTATCTATCCTCAAGGAAGATCATGGGCTATTGAGTCTAAGGCTGAAACCTAAAATCCCTATGTCTAGTTCATTTTAGATTTACCAGATCAATTTTATTAATGGTCAGTTAATGAAAAAACATTAAGATTAAGACTCAATAAATAAATCTTTATAATACCCAAACTATAATCTAACCCATTATAAACCGGTGATATTAAAAGTCATCACAACCCCAGATAACTAATTTAGTTACAACACATAACTAGGGCTAGTAAAAACTTGAAAATAAAAGACATAAAGTAAAAATGCGGTAAAGTAAATACTGAAAAGTAAATTACAATAAAATAAAATGCTAAGGTAAAAGGAATTACTTTTACTACTACTAATTTAGATATCTCCCATAATATAATATATAAACTTGTGATAACATTACCAACCAGCCATATAGACGGTATCATGATTAAGTCAAATTAAGTCCAACCAGCCATTAAGGCGGTAAAAAGATTTGTCAATGAACCTGCCATATAGGCGGTAAGCTAGTTTAATTACCAACCGACCAATCTGGCGGTATCCTTTTAATTCAATATTTTAAATAGTGAATATATTATATTTAATGGAGATTAATCTAAATAGCAATAGTAAAAGAATTACCTTTCACCCTAGCTGGGGAAGTTACCTCCTCATGGTGAATAGTAAAAACTGTAAAAAGTAAAAAAATAAATTACTATTATTACAAAAAGTAATTAAAATTAATTACAAAACTAAAAAAAACTAAAAACTAAAAGAAACTAGAGAGAGAAACTCTCTCTTTACATCAAAGAGATGAGAGAGAGTGGTACAACTGAAACTGGGATTTCGCGCTCTATTTATAGGGGTCAGTAGGGGTCGCGCGTCGCGACGCCCAGCTCGCGTCGTGACGCCCGTTTGGTCGACGTGGCAGCTTCTGGTTCGTCGGTTGAAGATTCTGGATAAGGTGATAAGGTGACACGTGGCAATGTGGTTGGGGCTCAATTATTGTGACACGTGGCGGCTTCTGATTAGTCGGCTAAATTCTTATCCGCCACGTGTCAGATAGGGATAAGAGAGCCAATAATTGATGCTGACGTGGCGGTGATATGGCGGTGACGTGGAGTTTAACTGTCGGCACCATAGAATCGCGACACGTGGCACACTGTGATTGGTTGATGATGACGTGGCAGCTACGTGGCACTTTGACTTGGTCAACTTGTGATGTGGACGATGACATGGCAATGACGTGGAGTGACATGTGGCGATGGCGACTGTCGGCACCGTAGGATGATGACACGTGGCACGTCGCATGTTAGCAGATTGGTTGTGATAGTGACACGTGGCATGGCGCACGTTAGCAAAGTCAAACTTTTCTCAGATTCTGATTTGTGGACCCGGCGCACGTTAGCACTGTTCGGCGCATGTTTGGCGTCTCGACGCGAAAAATTACCAAAATGCCATTTTTTGTCAATTTTCATTGTTTTGGCCTAAATCACCTCAAGAGTGTCCTGAAACTTTATTTATCTACAAAATAACGCAAAACACATCAAAATATTCACAAAACTCAAGAAACAATACAAAATATTAAGTTAAATAAGTGGGAAATAATGATAGATTTATCACTCATCACCCACGTACATAATACAATATTTATTATTGTTCTTACCATAAATCCATCAACGACGATGCATGCAACATATTTCTCGTGTCAACCAATCATTCATATCAAGAATTTTCTAATTATACGATGCATGGGTTGAAATTCCAATATGTCAATATCGTATTTATGTGAAATACAGTCACGTGCACGAGTTCAGGTTTCCTACTAGGTTCTTAGCCTTAAGCTGTTATGAACTAACTCCTCTTGTTTCTCACTCAGCACACCCGGAGATATTTCTATTGCCAGTATATGAGGCGGAACTCGAGTGCAATGTGTCACATGGTTTTTTGACATTAAACCATTTGTGCTTACCATCTATCCATTACACAGACTTATTGAACATATTAAAGTTTCCTCATGTAAGTATTTCATACAAGAATGACATAAATTTTAATCTCTATATAAGCATTTCATGCCTTCAATTCAATTTAATAATTCACGATGCATGCATGTCACAATATGATAATTTTTCTATGGAATCCTTATTGAGAAGAACATGATAATGCAATGTCCTCCCGACAGATGGCGCCAATTTTATGAAAGCGGTAAAAATGAGTGGTCATATTCCGTACTTCCCAATAGGTTTCAGACTTGATTCTCTAAGGTTCAATTCTGATCTTAACCGGGAAATAAGTGTTTGATGGACCAATAAAAGCTTTTTGCAATATCAACACTCTGAAGCTTAAGTTAAAATTGTTCTAAAGATTAGTTTACAGTTCTTTTTTACATTTTTTGTGAACATTTTTTCATAATCCTAATTTTTTTTCTTATGTTCGAATCGTCTCCATTCTTTTCAAGCTCATTAGCTTATATAGATGATTTTAGGTGGAAGTGTCAACATATGTCTATTGATATACTAATGTGAGATGCATGATGAACACCTATCATATACTATGATGATATGTAAAATTAGTTGGCATAACACATGTCACTATGCATGCTATGTAAAGATAAGTGGATTGCCACTAAAATCCACTAACTTTGAAAGTACACTGAAGTGACTGACATCACTCCGGATTGAAAGTACACTAGAATGACTGACATCACTCGAAAATGGAAGTGCACCGGTATGACTAACATCACTCCGAAATAGCTGATATCACCTCGGAATGGCTGATATCACCCCGATTTGTTATCTGAGATTCTGGGAGTTTTGAAGATCTTCTAGACTTTTCCTGTCTACTAGTATAGTTCATAAGAAGATTCATTTGTGTGGCGACACTTGACTAATAGAATAGGGCTAAAATTTGACACCTAGATTATCTATATATTAATTTTTTCAGATACGAAAGAAGATGCGTAAAATCAAATTCAGAGCCAAATCCACTTGACCCGTACAATTTTATTCTCTAGGGCTTTGTAGCAAAGCTGGTGCATACAAGATATTACGCCACTTGTTATAACTTGATCCGCTGATAATGAAATTCCCGTCTAAGTATTACACACACGAATCACCCAATGGATAATATCGAACCTCCCATAATTAAAGAAATAAATTTGAAGCAAAGAAAAAAGTAAAGTCAAAATCATGTGGGTCTCGAGAGAGGAAAAGAAAAGCCATATCCATTGCCACGCGAACTAATCTCTATGATCTTTGTCACCAAGTGGATTTACTTGTCACCTGCCAGCTCACTGTGACACCAACCACGTGTAGAGTTATTTTTGACTCTTTTGTCACGTGATTCTCACACGTGCGCTCCGTACAGATTTTATTTGGTACGTTGCCTTTAGTTAGGCTGGAAGATATTATTCGTACGGGGCAGCCCGATCCCCGGAGAACTTCGACGTTGTGCGATCACAGTCGTTGATTTTCTCTCTGAGTTATGCTTTTGTTCCCTCTGGATCAAATTATAAACACTGGATCACCAAATTCACAATGGACCGAATCTTTGTAACCATTACTGCCACTTTGCCTCAACCTTTTATAAACTTTTTTTAATTCCTAAACCTACTTAATAAATTTAAAACCTACCTACCTACCTATCTATTTAAAGCCGTCTCTCAAATCAGAAGCAAACAGTCCCTAGATTTTTCAAAACACCCCCATCATGATTACAATCAAACTATGTCTAGTCAAAAACAAGTGGCACAAAAAGATAAATTAAAAGATTATCAGGAAAGATAAGGACGGGTTTATCTCTTCAACATCCAAACACGTCACATCTTGATCCCCATTAGTTCCTTTAAATAACACTAACTAGCATTTATTTAATGAGATACGTTGTCTAAATATCAGTGAAACCCCTAATCTTTTCTCAAATCTAGTATATTGCGTAATTAATTCCCAATGAAATGATACCAACACACCAAGCAGAAAACGAAAAGAAAACATTAAAAATATTTTATATTTACATTGATGATTCCAGAAAATTAAAGAAACGTACAAACAAGGATGACAATTTTCCGGGAAAATTAGACAGAATGTTAAAAAAAAATACAATTCAAAAGAGAAAATGAAGAAACAAACCGCTACCAGTTTTCTTTCGGCAGCCTTAACAAATCCTCTCTCTATACAAAAGTTGTTGCCCAATTTTGATCCAAAAAGGAGCATCGCCACAAAAAGGAGACTGGAGATCTCACTTATCGTCTCCGGATATTTACACGGCAAAATCCAAATTTCAACGCCATATATTCACAAAAAGTCAGAAGTATTAAAGCCACCGAGGTTCTTAAATTATCTCATAATTAATCAGGCAGCAAGCCAAAACGACACCGTCTTCAGTTCACTTCACCAGCTCAGAAATCCACCCAACATCAGGAGCTGACGTGGCCGAGTCAACTCGGCCAAGAGAATTTTCCTCACTCAGTTTCACATACATCTTTGCTCTTAAGTACCTTCCAGACTCGACCCTCTCCATTGTTGGCTCTTCGCGTGCAGTCTCGCAGAGATCGAGTTGACTCAGTCCGAACCGGGAGTGGGTCCGAGCCGTAGGAGTCGAAGGAAGGCTACAAAACCCCGGTTTAAGCATCGAACAACGTGGTAAATCAGAACCGAATCCAGAACCCATTTGCAATCCCCACGTAGAACCACCACTGCCCATTTTCATTTTTCCTAACTGCACACCCCGCATCGAAGACACGAGCTCACCCACTGAGTTAAAACTTCCTTCGCAACTCGGCGAATTTGGCGGCGAGTCAGACGGCGAACCCACTGAAGACGAGGTTAAAATCGAAGTCGGAGAAGACACAAATGAACCACCGACAGCGTACGAGTCAAAGTCAAAACGACGACGTATAGGCGACCCATATTCAAAATCACCCGCCCCGTTTCCGTTTCCTCTGGGGCTCTGCTGGGGCAAAACCCGAAGCTGCTCCGGAGTATGAGCGAAGAAACAAACACGACGGCAGCAATCCGGCCCGTCTTTGCATGGCTGAGTCCGGTACCTAGCCGGGTGGAGCCAGCACTCGAAAACTCCGTGAGCGAACTCACAGAAGTCACCTTTTTTGCAACCACCTTTCCGAAATTCGGGACAGGCAGTACCCGAATAATGATACTTTCTCGGGTCACGCCTCCTGGCTTTCTCTCCCGGGTGGGCGTACGGACACTCTGTCCAGTCATGTGACCTGCCACGTGCACACTTCCGTACTTTGAACTCGTACATGCGAAAGTAATCACACGAGAACGCATCCACCGGCAGGTCAGAGTCGTCACTCAGTGAGTCAGAGTCGTTTGTTGATATGAACTCGTTTGACGGCAGGAAACGGCGTAGAGCCATAAGGGAATCAATACTGTTGGCATTGCCGTTAAAGTTGACGGAAGGGCTAACCACGGGAAGAGAAGGAGATAGAACAGCCATGGGATCATCGTAGGGGTCCCACGTAGGGATTTGGATGGTTGGATTAGATCTAGTTGGGACTTCACCGATCATCATCTTTGAACGGTTACAAAGTTTTGGTCTGGTCTCTGGAATATAAATTGTTCTGCTTAACCTTGGTTAGGTCTTTTTAACTATGGTTAGGTTAAAAATCTACCGCCTTTACTCCCACTACGGTTAAAATATAGAGATAAAAATAGCTGTTGTAGTGCTAGTTCGATAATCTGTGGTCATAGCTTTATCTCCACCGTTGATTTTAAACATTGAAACTGCTACACGTGGGTCCCATGGCATGAAGGCATTATCCACTGAGTGGTATTTTGAGGTAGTTGTCACATATCGCGAGGAAAGTGGTCACTACTCACTAGTGTAAATCTCGTGGATCGTTCGGTAAACTTTGGACATGTGTGTTGAAAATTGAAAAACGACAACAATGTATCACGAAATGTTTCAAAAGATATTTTAACATGATGTTTTGGCGATAAATCATGAGATATATGCACTTGTTGGAAAATCGTGAGACGTGGGCCATGTCCACGTGGAGAGCCTTGTCAGAGCAGCGAGTGGCAGCCATGCACAAAGAGACTAGTGATACGGGCACGTGGACTTAAGCCAAGTGGCATTGACAGTCTGTTTTTTAAGAACCACTTGGCAGTTAGGAACCCGCCAAATCAGCGGCAGGCTGCTGCTTAACCTCTGCGTATTCTAGCAATTTTGTGATTTCTACTTTTGTACACATACGCTTTAGAGCATCTCCAACATTGATACCAAATTTTGATGGTAATTTAATAGGGGTGGACAAAACAACCGATCGAACCGAACCGAACCGAACTAAACCGCGAACTAAATCAAATCGGATTGAATTTACGGTTTTTTTCTAACGGTTCGGTTTGCGGTTCGGATTGGCCCACCCCAAACGGTTTACGGTTCGGTTCAGGTGCTAAACCGAACAGAACCTGTTAAACCGAACAGAACCATTATAATTAAAAAAAAACTATATATTTTATAAAAATATTTACATTTTTCTTTTAATTTTACTTCATGTTTTATTTTTATTAGTATGTTCTTATATTTATTTTATAATATTTTTATTCTTAAATTTTTAATTTTATGGTAGCATCATTATTATTGAAAGTAAGCCGTTGGATTTGTCTCTTAATTAGAAGACTTGTATTGTTTTTCGATGAAGTTGATGCTATAGGGGGTGCACGTTTTGATGATGGTGTAGGGGAAGACAACGAGGTTCAACGCACCATGCTTGAAATTGTGAATCAGCTTGATGGGTTTGATGCTCGTGGAAATATCAAAGTCCTAATGACAACAAACATGTAAAGCTGCACTGCTCATTGGGCACTTGTTATGCAAGGAGGTTTGTGCCTCATTTTTCAATCTTTTATGGAGTGCATGTGTTTCCTGGAGTCACCGCTTACACCCTAGCACTTCATACTATTTGTTGACAAGACTATTTTTTTTTGTCTTCACTTAAGTTGATGAAAATTTATTTTAAATAGAATAATCTGTAAATCTAACCGAACCAATCCGTAAACCGCTGGTTTAAAAAAATTTCAATCCGAACCAAACCGTTATTTAATCGTTTGGTTTGAGAGGTAAAAAAAACTGGACCGTAAAATATGGTTTGGTTCGATTTTAGCAAAAACCGAACCACGCCCACCCCTATAATTTAGTGTCAAAAGAGTATTTTTCATCACTATTTATTATATCAATTTTTTTTTCAACTCATTCTACACCAAATTGGTGTAAATAACATCTTTAAAGAATATTCTATACAATAAATATTATTTTTTATTATATAAATACAATATTATTTTATTTTTTTGATATATACATATGTGTTTAATTATAATATGTAAAAAAAAAATCAATAAATATTGTAATTTTATTCAACATTTTAATATAATATGGATAAGAGAGATCATATCAAACACACAACGTCAAAGTTTTCGAATGTTTTATTTCTAATTAGTGTTGTAATTTCTTTTGTTATGATTGTTTTAGTCAAGTTTTTTTAATTTCAGTAATTATTAAATATATTTTTTTTATGTTATTGAATTTTTGTATAAAAATTATTATAATTAATTGTATTGTTAAATTCATATTTAATAAGTAAATTGAATAAATTATATATACATATAATATTGGAGTCCTATTAAAGATCTTAACGAGAACTATTTAAATGTATAATTTTTTATAATAGTATAATTTAAAATTTTAATGAATTATCAAATTATATAAACACATTAAACTGATAAAAGGACACAAAAGAAATAAATATTGTTTTAATTAATGTTATAAAGGTAAAATTGATATTTTGAAAAATAAAATAAAATTTGGTGTAATTAATAGTGTTAATATTATTCATTACACCAAAAAACATTTTAGGGATTTGTAAATTGCAGAGGATTTTGACACCAAATTTAACACCAATTTGGTGTCACATTGGAGATAGTCTTAGTAGCTCTGACTGCGGTTCGATTTCGGAACCGATTCAGCGGTTTTGATTCCTGACAAAAGAAGAATCGAAACCAAACAAAACAGTGTAAGATGAGGTTTGGTTCCAGCTCCAATTTCGATTCGGAACCGGTTCGAAAAAAAAAACTGAAATCGACTCCTCGAACCTATAACTATAAGGATTTGATGAAATTTTAGATTTGTCAAAATTTATTTTATTAAATACATAATACAAAATTACAACTCACTATATAACAATTACTCTCTTTGATATTTTTTTGGATCTTACGATTAGTTTTGGACCAATCATCAAGACATGTTTGGGCCTCCAATAATTTTGGGTTCATGTTTGACTGAGTATCATCCAAAATAACAAAGAAGTTGAAATTGATATTGAAATTGAAATTGAGAATTAGTTTGTAGGAGAATATCGAAAGATAAAATATAATAAATTGTTGGAAACTTGGAATGTGAAAAAAAAAATGAGATATTAAGTATTTATAGTTATAGAATAATAGGAAAAAATTGGAATGGTTCGGATCATTGGTTCGATTCGCGGTTCGATTTGTTGGTTCGGTTCGTCAGTTCTGCTCAACCTTCGGTTTCGGTTCGGTTCGTTAATTTTCGTGATTTGGAACCAAATCGGTTCTGTTCGTTGGTTCGGTTCACACGGTTTGGTTCTTGTGGTTTGGTTTCGGTTCGATTCAACCGTCAGTTCTGTTCAGTTTGAAAATTTTGGATAACCAAAACCAAATCGGTTCTTTCATAGTTCTGGTTCGATTCAGAACTGGCGAATCGTTGACCAGTTCGGTTCTAGTCCTGGCCTGATTCGGTTCCGGTTCAATTCGCGGTTCGAAACCAAACCACGGTCAGACCTAGGTCTTAGGGTACGTTTGGTGAGACGTATTGGATTGGACTGTATTAAATTGTATTATATTGTATTGATTATACTAAATCTTATACGGTATCATGTTTGGTGTTGTATGGACTGTAATGTGTATTTTTATTTTTTATTTTACTAAAAAAATAGTAAAACAATTTGTTTTTATCTATATATCTCAAATGTGCAACCTATGAAAATCACAAAAAATAATTATAATCTAATTAACTTCATAAATCCCAGAATCTTAGTTCACAAGTGTATTTTTTAATACCGAAGTTTACTTATATACAGTTCTACATACTACAAATGTCACTTGTTTCAAAAAATCACGGCCATTTTAACTAATAAATCAATGTGCTATTTTTTGGCCAAAAAAAAAAAAAACATTCGAACAATTGCCAACTTACGTTCGCCTTGTGATGACTGGAAAACTGTAATATTTGTGAGTTCCTTTAGCACCAGTGTTTGGGCCATGTTCATCTGTTGGGGCGGATCCAGATCACATAGGGTTGGATCGGTGTCTCACGCAGTGGAAACCGGTTAAACCAGCGGATATATAACATGAATATATTTTTAAATAATTAAATGAGATACTATATTCCATTATGAGTCAATAAGAAAAAATTCGGGACAAATCGGAGTCCGAAAACTAAAAAACGGAGAGAAACAAGATTCAATGCGTAGAGAGAGAAGACATCTTGAGCGCGCTATAGTGCAAATGCACTGTAGCACCAGTGCTGCGCAAACAGCCTGCCATTTTTTTATTTGTTTTTCAAAATTTGTATCATACATCAGCTCTGTCGAATACACAAGGGTATATTACCCAAAATTCTTCCAATTTTCTCCTAATACTTTCAAACAATCAAAATCTAATTTTAATATCAAAACCAACATCAACACATAAAAAAATTAAAAAAAAAAAATCATGTTTTTTGAAAATATCGAATATTTTTATAAAATATAAATTTATTCAAAACAAATATATGCATAACTTTGAATTTAAAATACAAACCAAACAAGAATCACACAAATAAGTAAACATTGAACAATTTTAGATCACTTAATGATGATCAAGTTATTCTAGAATGGTAGCCATAGTTCTAAACTATTTATCTAGAGTTCAAAACTCTAATTTTTGTGTTATATATCAAACATACATAAAGCTTTGTGTTTTAATATTTCTTAAGCATCTAAACACAAATATTTAACCTTATTTCAACTTTAAGTTATTTTATTATACATCAAATATATAATAAATCACCATATGTTTCACTAATCATATTAAGTCTTTAATGAAAACATATCTTATTAAAAAACATCAAATTTACCTAGCAAACTTACATGAAAGATCAAATCTTCAAAGTTGAAAATTGCAGAGAACTTCCAAAGTTTCTTACAATTGTTTTCTTTAGGTTAAGACTTATTAATAAAAAATGCCTAAGCTTATCTTTTATGATTATGCTTTTAGTTTTTAATTAATAAAAGTTTTAATCAATTTTTTGGTGGGCTTAATTCAATTTGTCTAAATAGGCATATTAGGTGTAATCTTATCATTTTTGTCTAACTACTTGATTAATCAAATTAAATCAAGTAAAATACACTCATTATTTCATATTTTTATAATTACCAAAATACCCTCCAATTGTAGAGATATTTATGAAAGTACAATAATGCCCTTATGTGATTATTTATTTAACTATTAAATAAATTTGGATTAATCTAATTAATCTCAATTGGTCTAGTAAATAATTAATAGTATCCAATAATATTTAATTATTTTGATTAATAATTATAATATCTAATATTATTTATTATCAAACATAATTGGCTACTCGAGTGCTCAACGAGTACACTTCATATTATGAGTCTCTCTAAGTTCATACACGTTCGTCATATGTGTTAGGGTTGGTGCTCTAAGCACCAATCCGGATCATATTTATGGTCGATTCATGAATACAAATAATTCATTTTTCCATAATATTATACATTTATGGTACCACCTCTTATCTTTTATATACATATTCGATCTAATTTTGATTAAATTGAAACCAAATTGGTTATATATATATATATATATATTAGACAAAGACCCGAGAATATATATTATAGTGCGCGGTTACAGCGTAGTTTGTAATTGACATTGAGATGTATCACTATTAGAAGTATATTCTCAAATAAAATTTTTGGTCAAGTTTTACTTATTTGGGTTATACGCGGCGGAAGCGTGATTCTAAGCGAAATTGTATTTTTAAAATTTTTAAACTTACTGAATGAGTTATTCATATAGGATAAATTATTCAATATCCTATATGAATAATTCATTCATATTTCACATAAACATTTTATTCGATATCACATAACGACATAATTAGTTTAGAAAACACTGCGAAACTTTTATGAAAATATTTACGACCTAATCGACCAACCAATATCATACGGGACTGCCTAGTCAGACCCAATAGTACTAGCCTAAACAGTAACTGATTCACTATTTGGGCAATCGTTACCCGATTAGCTTAAAACTCACCCAGTAACGCCGTTTTTTACCATTTTCGCATATTTTCACTCCGAAATAATTTTCGAAAATTATTTTAATCCCCAATACATATCCAATATATTTAAACACCATATTTTTCATCACAAAAATTCTGAATTTTTCAGACCTGAAACAGAATATGAAATTAACCATTTTCATGTTTTAAATCCAATTTTCTCAACATTAATCTAATTAATATCTACATCAATTAAAGCCACCAAAAATGAATAACTCAATAACAATTCTAAATTTCATAAGAGTGCTCATAACATTTTAGAATGACAACAAATCATCATATAATAAAATTGAACTAATATTACACTAATATTAATCAATATCACTTCGCATATGCATCTATCATTTCAATTCATCATCCAAATCAAAAGCCCCAAAATTAAAGACTAAAAGAAACCCTAAAAAAATTCTAAAAAAATCAAGAACAAGGAAACATATTTTTTAAGCTAAAGGAAATAAAGATTACCTCACAAATCTCCAAAAATCCATAAGCTTTTCATGGTTTCATCACTTTCTTTCTTATCTCTCAAAATAATTTTGGAAGCTCTCAAAAAATGAGGAGGGATTTTTCGGCCAAGACAACTTATTAAAGAGAAAAAATAAAAATAGCAGTCACATCATTGATCTATTTAGATCAGACCTCCGTCTGTTCGTTGGGTGTGGACTCATGCTTATGATATCCTATAGGGGTAAGCAAAATCGGTTCCTAACTAAGTGGAACTAGAACCTACCCAATTAAATATGGTGTTCTATTAATCGATTCCAATTCGATTCCGCGTGGAACCTGAACCTACCCAATTAAATAGAGTACTCTATTAATCGGTTTCAATTTAATTAGATACATATTATTTAATTGTCAAATGAGAGTTTGACACATGTCATTAATATATGTATTTTGTTATTTAGTATAAATAAAAATACATATATATTAATAATTATATTAATTAATTATTTAGATAATTAAATAATATATATATTTCTTAAATGTTATTGTAGACGTTGAATTCCAACTTAGGCCTACAATCGAGATTTGTATAGTGGGGCACATGCGATCCTGCAATACAAAGGCAAAGTGAGCGCATAGTATCTACCCACCGGTGTGGTGGATGCCGTAGGTACTCCGACGCTCAAGTCAGTCAAGTAAACGAGCAGAAAGATGGGGGAAACAAGGTTTTGGGGTTACTTTGGTCTTCACAGTTTCATTTTTGTGGGGGCGGTAGACTAGTGTTTTTAGGTTATATACGCTCTGAGAACTCGAGTGTGAGTGCCAAAGCTTGAATGAATCAAACCCTGACCCCATCTTCTTTTATAGGTTGTAAAGAAGCATTCGATTCGGATTAGGACTCCTTGAGTTCCAATCCTTTCTAGAAAGGGGTTGTAGAGTTTAGATTGTATTTAGGAGTGTCTAGATATTCAGGATTATGTGTAATCATTTTTAAGTGTTTGGATTATACCACCATGCTTGTAGATAGTTCGTCATAATCCAAAGACTTAGTTTCCTTATTTAAGGAGGAACTAGGGTGTAGATTAGCCAGATATTGTCTAATGGGACATCAAGTAACATGGTTAGGGTCTTTCCTGAAACCCTCATAAGTCGTATGGGCTCATTGAAGCCTCTAGGCTGTGTGGGCTTCTTCTCTTGGGGCGTATGGGCTCGTGGGCCCTGAGGGAGAATCAGGTGCATAGATTGAGAGCTGCTGGTCGCCCTGCACTAATTGGGCTTTGTCTGATACGTGGGCCTGAGATACAAAGACATGTAGGTCATTCGCCTAAATTTGCCTCGTACAGTTTGTCTCATACTCTCTAAGTTAATGGGTGTTTGGCTTGGAGAGTATTCCACGAGTATGTCGCATGTGGTTTGATTAAAGTATCTGAGTGTACCAGTACGTTGATGTCGATTGGACCAAATGGTGGTTACGTCATGTTTGACAGAACCAAATAAAGATATATGATCATCCTTAATCGACAGTTCATGATGGTGGCCCAGGTCTTCAACCTGATACAACAAGAGTGTAGGGCGACCTGAGGAGAAAATAATTTCACCTATCATTTAAAGACTGTGTCGGCTAAAATTTTCGATGGAATCTAGAAGTTGGCCAATGCTACGACCACGTTATGTCGTCTGGAGCATACACGTCAATCCTTGAGAGGCATTTGGACCAGAAGAAAACCCTGATGTCATCGAACGCATTTTTGGGTCGACTAAGGATGGTGATAATAATGTCGTGAATTTTGGAGAATATGGCATAGACTGAGGGTGCCTCTCGGTCATCTGGGATAATTGGAAATCAATAAGTGTGTTTCCACATCTAGGGAAATAGACTGCTTGTCATGTCGTCTGGGCTAAACAAATGTCCCTCATTGTCATTTCGAGAACATCGACGTTTCTGACCTCGGCTAGGGTTGTGGAAGGCTAACATCTCTCAAGCGATTATAATTCCTCCTCATATGAGTAAAGAATATCCCCAGGCGACAGCAAGATTTGCTCTTTCTTACGTGTTGAGCCCTAATTGGGCTTCATGAATATGGGCTTTAAGGGTTTCAGGCCTATATTCATTTGTCACTGTAGCCCTAGCGAGAGATTCAAGGTGTCTTTAGGCGGGAAAAAGAAGCCCCAAATGGGAAATGGTGATAATTGAGGTTGTGAGGCTCATTTGCTTTATTCACCAAAATTCTTTCGTTTATCACATTTGGACGAGCTCTCATAATCTTCAAGGTACTCTTCATTCCCCTTCTCTTGTTCTTCAGTTCCTTCAATGCATCGTAAGTAGATTCATAATGTTCTTGATCATTTAGGTGACTTGATTTGCTAGGTTTTAGTGAGATTCAAGAAATTGTGTATTTTGGATTTTGATCTTCAAAGAGTAGAAATTCGAAGGACTTAGCTATTTATAAGCTGAATATTGTATAGTCGTTTGAATGGATGTCGAGGGAGAGTTCAATGGATTCCAGTGATACCCCCATAGATATGTATACAGAGTCACCCAATAGAGCTTCTAGGTCTTCTAGTGAGTCAGCCGGGGAAGAAGCCGATTTCGAGTGGTCGTATGACTATTTAAGGGAGGTTGGGATTTTGACAATAACTGAACCGTCTCTAAGAGTACCTAAGGACATAAGACCACTTAGGACCTTATCTGTAATGGGGGAGATGAGTGGGACTCCGAGCATAAGTGAATCGATAAACATCCTAACGAGAAATCCTGTTAGTCAAGTGATCGAGCAATCAATGAGAGAGATGAAATCGAGATATAGGTTTCCTCAGTTGGTTGAAGTGAGACTGGCCACGTCGAGTGAAAAAATTGACTATAAATACCCTGGTGGATAGGATTCTAAGAGCGCCCATTTACTGATAGGCTAAGGTTCCTAGTGCTTAGGCTAGTATGAGAGGTGCTGAATCACTATGAGCTGGCCCTCTCGCAGTTGATGTCGAACACTTAGAAGATATTAATGTCGATTGAATGCTTGTCATTTGAACTTAGAATTAATTTTAGGGTGAGAGATTTGATGTATACCTACTACCTGAAAGAACACTTGACGGAGAATGAGAGATTATTGGGGCGGTTGTGGACCCATAGGGTCGGATCAGTGCCCCGCATAGTGGAAGTGGGTCTAACCCAAGGATATCAGGGATAGGTATATTTTAAAATATTTTAATGAAAATTACATTCCGATACGAGTCTGTAGGAAAAAACGGGGACCAAATTAGAGTCCGAAAACTCCAGAACGGAGAAAATGAAATTTTAGTGTTCATTAGCTCTCGGAGTCGCGACGCTCGGGTATCCGTGTCGCAACGCTTAAAACTCCGAGAGCAATCTGTGAGAGCTCAACATCTCAAAGTCGTGACGCGCAAGGGTGAGAGTCACGATGCCCGGATGTCTGATGCTCAGTGTCGTGACGCTGGTAGGTCAGTGTCGCGACGCTGCCATGTGTAAAATATTGGTAGAGAGCATTTTAACCTTCAAATATTGGCATAGAGCATTTTAACCTTCAAATCAATCTTAAACCCTTCCAATTTTCTCCTATCATTTCAATACACCTTAAAACCAATTTTAACATCAAAACCAACCACAATATAAGTTATACAACAAACATATATGTATTATAAATACATATATGCATTTCTTTGAATCAAAACATAAACAAAATAAAATCCCACAATATAGTGACTTATGAACAATTCTAGGCCACTCAAAAGTGGTCAAGTGATTCTAGAATGACAGCCATAGCTCCAAGCTTTTATCTAGAGTTTCAAACTTTTATTTTATATTTCATGTCAAACATGAATATTTTTGACCCAATTACAAGCATATTGTGTTTATACTTCCAAAGAATCCTAACACAATTCATTAGCCTAATTTCAACTTTAAGCTATGTTATTATGCATCCAATACATAATTTATCAATATATGTCTCACTAATGAAAACTCGCTAATGAAGAACATAACTTAAGAGAGATCAAACTTGCTAATATGTACGCAATTCGGCCACCTCCGAATTAGCAAAGAACACGAACGACCTTTCTGAACTATACAAGTCGAGGTCATCACATATGTTTAACAATCCCTCCGTCGTAAGGCTATCTGAGTTATGCTTAGGAAACATAGAATATACCATCAAGTTTTCAAAGCGCACATCTCATGTCGACATGTCCACGATTCTTTACAACTAATGCGATCTACCCTAGGTGATCGACTTTGGCCAAAGTTCTTAAGAATCGTGACTTACTCACGTGGATACCTAAACCTCTTATGGTACACATATGGGTCGACGGATCCTACCTTGATACGTATTTGATTAATGAGTGCATCAGTCCACACCCAACGAACATCTAGAGGTCAGACCATGAAAGGTTTCTGACATACATGGCATCAAAGTTTGGAGGATTTCACACAAAATCAATGTTATCCTATAGTCAAAGGATTACATATGCTACTCGACTCAATGTGATTCCTATTGACGGTGGTGTGTACTTCCAACTATTAGGAATCACCTGTGAGTCATTAAGTACTCAGTCCAATGAATACCCACATGTCTATATGATCTTCCAAAGCTTATGCCCTAGGGGTGTTCATAGGGTCGGGTCGACCCGCGACCCGACCCGACCCGCAGCGACCCGGCCCGATCCGGTCGGGTTTATGTGTTTTAAAATTTAATTTCGGGTCTGACCCGACCCGACCCGAAATTTCGGATCGGGTCACGGGTTATTTAAGCAAATTCGGGTTTGACCCGACCCGACCCGATGTAATGATATTATATGTATAATATATATATTTTTAGTAGTATAACATTACAATGAAAAGGCGTGGCACAAATGGCAATCTAACTTAGTTAGGCGGTAGAAGTGTACAGGTTCGAGTCTCACTTTTGCAATTTATAAAATCAATTTGTGGGGAATTGAACTGGCAACTTCTTTGAAGCATTGAAAGTCCTTAACCACTCTGATGCATACGGTATTGCAGGTCTTCAGTCAAGAAAAATATATATGTTATATTGACTATATATTATGTTGACCCGACCCGACCCGATGTTTTTTAACCCGACCCGAGGTGACCCGACCCGCGCGGGTCATCTTCTCAAATTTCGGGTTTCGGGTCAGAAGACCCGAATGACCCGACCCGATCGGTCAAAAAAAATTCCGGAAAACCCGACCCGACCCGTGAACACCCCTAGCTTATGGTACATCAGGTTAAACTATTGGAACTCCAATTCCAATATACGACATATGCTAGTTTTATAGTTTATAGGAATTCGTGCATATTCCAAAACCAACGACTATGAATATTTACTTTAAGAATAGTTTATAATAGTAATAATTTCCCAATGTCGGACCACCTAGTGCCCAATGAAATGAAAATGTAGTTATTTTATTAATAAATAATAACATATACAATACATTATTCAGATTGGTGCTCCAAGGACCAACTCCAACAAACTCCCACTTGCTTAGTGCTAATCCGGATGGTACCGTAGTCTCATCTCCTCTACATGTTTATTGAATAACTTATGAGATAAGACCTTAGTAAATGGGTCTTCTGATGAGCGGAAAATATATCAATATTTACCTGCCCTTTAACTTAATTTTTGTTTAGTTTCTCGGGGTTTGATGAACGTTTTTGTTTTATTTTTTTTTTTTTTTTTGCAGAATAAAAATAATATCGGGACTCAATGAAATCATTTAGGACGAAATGTGGATCAAATAAGGGCAATTATTGGACTTGATATATTAATTTTGAGATTGGAAACTTGAAGGGCGTTTTTGACGAAGTGCAGTTTTGGAAATTCCAGTTTTGCGCATCTGTCGTATTTTGGGCATAACTTTTTACTCAGATATCGGATTGAGCTGATTCAAGTTCCATATTAAAGAAGACTCAAAGATCTACACTTCGGAAGAGAATATTTTCCAATTCTGATTATTTCATGACCGAAATTGATGAACCATCCAGAAGTGTGTGGAGTGTAATTATTAAAAGTCATTATCAATCATTTTCAAAGCAAAATATTAATTAATAAATAATTAATAAAAATTATCAAATCACCACCAAACAAGATAAGCAATTAGTGGAGCAATTATGGATTTGGTGGAGTAATAGTGGAGAAATTAATAATGGATTTGGTGGAGAAATTGATTGATGATTTGATGGTGGCAAAATTTTGCCTATAAATACCAAGCCATTTCATTTGTAAAATATATACTTTCTTCTTTGAAATCCTTAATGAAAAAATAAAAGATTGTATCTAGTTTGTTTATTTTTAGTTTTCAGTAATTAATTTTCACTTTCGCACTTTCTTTTCTTTACTTTTCAGTTTTACTTTCCGTAATTTAATTTTACGCATAACACTTTCCTTTCTTTACTTTTCAGTTTTTATTTTTCAACCATGAGGAGGTAACTTCCCTCTGCGAGGTGAAAGGTAATTCTTTTACTGTTACTATCTTAGATTAATCTCCCTTAGACACAACATATTCACTATTCTAAAATTTGACTTAAAAAGGAATACCGCTATATTGGTCGGTGGGCTATTTAATTGAAACTGTTAAACCTGACTAAGCAAGGATACCGCCAGATTGGTCGGTTGGTAATTTAATTTTGGTTCCGCCTTTATGGCTGGTTATTTCTTTATCGCCTACATGGCAAGTTCATGGACAAATTTTACCGCCTTATGGCTGGTCGGACTTAACTTGACTTAATCAGGGTACCGCCTATATGGTCGGTTGGTTTTAATCTCACAAGTGATTATGTTATACTAAGGGAGATATCTAAGTTAGTAATTAGTAAAAGTAATTCCTTTTATTTGGCAGTTTATTTTCATTTACTTTCCGCTTTTACTTTCTCGCAGTTACTTTTTAGCATTTTTATTTTATGTCTTTTAAGTTTTCATTAGCCATAGCTATGTATTGTAACTAAGTTAGTATCTAGGGTTGTGATGAATTTCAATATAACCGGTTATAAGGGGTTAGATTAGAGGTTGGGTAATTTAAAGATTTATTTATTGAGTCTTAATCTTAATGCTTTTTATTAACTGGCCATTAATAAAATTGATTAGGTAAACTTAAAATGAACTAGACATAGGGATTTTAAGTTTAAGACCTTAGACTCAATAGCCCACGATCTTCCTTGAGGATAGATAACCCTTTTAATAGATTTCCTTACAGGATAGGAATATACCTGTCGGGCGGGGGTAGCCATAATTGGAACTTAATCTTAATGAATCTAGGTAATTTGGTTGACATAGACATATGGTTCAATTGGATTATACTAGGTATTTGAAATTGACCATCGGAAGAGGCTTTTACATAAATTAGTGTTCCAGGTTAATAAATCAATATATTACCCAACTTTAAGATAACCACTTCATCTTCTAAATATATTGGAATTAATCACAACCCTGGATAGTTTTTATAAATTTGGATTTTTCTCAACCTACTTTTAAGCAATTTTATTTACTTGTTTTAAATTTAGAATCATCCGTCATTTCAATCAATCAATCAAAACCAACCTGGGTAGATACTGGTAATCAGTTGGCCCCATAAATTAATAACAAAAAGGTTTTAAGTCCTCGTGGGATCGATACTTTTTATACTGACTTGAACATACGTGCGCTTGCGTTATACGGTGTGATTACGCAACTTCCTGGAAGTTTGTGGCACTTTCAATTACAACCGAGCATCAGAGAAAGAAGCAATGAGACTGCGGGTTTCCAGCTACTCCTTGAAAGACAGAGCAAAGGCCTGGCTACATTCACTATCAGCTGGTTCCATCACAACATGGAACACTCTAGCCACCAAATTCCTTGCAAATACTTTCCACCAGCCAGAACTGCAAAGTTGAGGAATGACATCACATCCTTTGTGCAGCAAGATTCAGAATCTCTGTACGAAGCTTGGGAAAGATACAAAGATCTGCTCCGGAAATGTCCTCACCATGAGATTCCAAAATGGCTTCAAGTCCAAACTTTCTATAATGGACTTTCTGGATTGATGAGAAAATATTGATGCTGCTGCTGGAGGAGCTTTGATGTCAAAAGGAGAAGATCAAGCCTGGGACCTAATCGAAGAGATGGCCAATAACAATTCCTTGTGGCCAACAGAAAGGAGCTTGATTCAAAGAATTGCAGGAATTTATGAAGTTGGAGCCAACACAGCAGTAGTGCCAAACTGGACCAGATATGCAAATTCATGGAGACTCTCAACACTCAAAGCAATATTGGAGCAACAAGTTCAAAATATGGAGGAGCACCAGAGCCAACTCAACCTGAAGAAACGGTGAATTATGTCAACAATTTCAACAGACAGGGAAACAATCCATATTCCAACACCTACAACCCAGGGTGGAGGAATCATCCCAATTTCATGGAGCAACAATTCTGGACAAAGGAACAATCCACCACCAGGATTTCAGCAACAGAACAATCCATCACCTGTATTCCAGCAACATAACAAAGGCCAGGAGCATGAAAAAGAACCAGTAATGGCAGAAGTGCTGGCTCAGTTAAAAAAAATACGATGCTATGATTCAGAACCAATCAGCTTCTATCAAAGCACTGGAAAATCAGATTGGACAACTGGCCAATGCTCAGAGTTACAGACCACCAGGAAATCTTCCCAGCAACACAGAACCGAATCCAAGGAACCGAGGGAAGGAGCAATGTCAAGCCATCACCTTGAAAAGTGGTACTGAAATCAACAAAGATGTTGGAATCAAGGCAACCATTGAAGATGTTCCAAAAGAAGCAGAGCAACAGATGGAGGAAAAAGAAGCAAAGGAAAAGAACAGATTACTCCACCTCCACCTTTTCCTCAGCGTCTTCAGAAAAAACAACTGGACAAGCAGTTTGCTCGATTCCTGGAAGTATTCAAAAAGCTGCACATCAATATTCCATTTGCAGAAGCCTTGGAACAAATGCCCAGCTATGTCAAATTCATGAAAGATATTCTTTCACGAAAACGAAGATTGGGAGATTACGAGACAGTAGCATTGACGGAAGAATGCAGTGCCATCATTCAGAGGAAACTACCCCAGAAATGAAAGATCCTGGCAGTTTCACAGTCCCGTGCACCATTGGAGAACATTACATCGGTAAGGCTTTATGTGATTTAGGTGCTAGTGTTAACTTGATGCCTTTTTCTATTTACAGGAAACTACAGATTGGAGAGCAATGCCTACCTCTGTTTCTTTGCAACTTGCCGATCGGACGCTCGCATTTCCAAGAGGAGTGGTTGAAGATGTGTTGGTGAAAGTTGACAAACTCATTCTCCCAGCTGATTTCATTATCCTTGACATGGAAGAAGACAAAAATGTTCCAATCATTCTTGGGAGACCATTCTTGGCTACAGGGAGAACTGTGATTGACGTACAAAAAGGAGAACTAACCATGAAAGTTCGGACAAGAAGTTACTTTCAATGTTTTCAAAGCCATGAAATTCCCGAGCGATGAAAATGAAGAAGAATGTTTCAGAATTGATGTTGTTGATAGTATCATTCAAGATACTGATACAATTCCCACAGACAAACTTGAAGCTTGCATCACCAACAGTCTGACAGTGAGCTTGATGTGAAATTATGGAATGTATCAACTATCTTAACAAGCCGTTTCATTTCAAAGTGACACAACCAATTGAAAGTTTGGAACTTCCAAAGACAGACCGGATCAAACCCTCGATTGAAGAACACCGCAGCTGGAGCTGAAGTTACCCCCGAGCCATCTCAGGTATGCATTTCTTGGAAACTCTTCTGAATTACCTGTTTATAATTTCTTCGTCGCTAACATTGGAACATGAAGAAAAGTTGCTGAGAGTATTGCGAGAGCACAAGAAGCCATTGGTTGGACTATAGCAGACATTCGAGGCATTAGTCCATCATTTTGCATGCACAAAATCTTGATGAACGATGAGTACAACCCACTGTGGAGCATCAACGAAGACTCAATCCAATCATGAAAGGAAGTCGTGAAGAAAGAAATCATCAAATGGTTGGATGCTGGCATCATTTATCCCATTTCAGACAGCAGTTGGGTGAGTCCTATGCATGTGTGCCGAAGAAAGGAGGAATTACTGTGATCCCCAATGAAAAGAATGAGTAATTCCGACAAGAACGGTGACTGGATGGAGTGTATGCATGGACTACCGTAAGCTGAACAAAGCCACCAGAGAAAGGACCATTTTCCGCTGCCATTCATTGACTAGATGTTAGACAGATTGGCGGGACATGATTTCTATTGCTTTTTGGATGGATATTCAGGATACAATCAGATTTCCATTGCACCAGAGGATCAGGAGAAAACCACATTTACATGTCCTTATGGTACTTTTGCTTTCCGCAGGATGCCATTTGGACTATGTAATGCCCCTGCCACATTTCAGCGTTGCATGATGGCCATCTTCTCAGATATGTTGGAGCAGAGTATGGAGTTTTCATGGATGACTTTTCTGTATTTGGAGATTCATTTGATCATTGTTTGCAAAATCTTGAACAGGTATTACAAGGGTGTGTGAAGACACGAACTTGGTACTCAACTGGGAGAAATGCCACTTTATGGTACAGGAGGCATTGTTCTTGGACACCGGATCTCACAAAAGGGAATTGAGGTAGACAAAGCAAAGATCGAGACAATTGAAAAACTACCTCCTCCAACATCTGTCAAAGGCATTCGGAGTTTTCTTGGACATGCAGGTTTTTACAGGAGATTTATCAAAGACTTTTCCAAAATTGCAAAACCTCTTTGCAACCTTCTGGAAAAGGATGTGCCTTTCAACTTCACCAAAGAATGCCAGGAAAGCCTTCGAGATCTTGAAACAGAAGCTGGTTTCTGCCCCCATCATTGTAACACCAGACTGGACCCTTCCATTTGAAGTAATGTGTGATGCTAGTGATTTTGCTGTAGGTGCAGTTTTGGGACAACGCAAAGCAAAGATTTTCCACACCATTTACTACTCCAGCAGAACTCTAAATGAAGCTCAACTCAACTACACAACCACTGAAAAGGAGTTTCTTGCAGTTGTGTTCGCTTTTGACAAATTCCGTTCTTATTTGTTGGGTCCCAAGGTGGTAGTCTACACAGATCATTCAACAATCAAATATCTGATCGCGAAGAAAGATGCCAAACCCAGATTGATCCGTTGGATACTTCTTCTGCAAGAATTTGACGTGGAGATTCGAGACATGAAAGGAACAGAGAACCAAGTGGCAGATCACTTATCGAGGATCGAGAATGAAGAAACAACTGGCAAAGAACTATCAATCAAAGAAACTTTTCCAGATGAACAGTTTGCCATGAAAAAACAAGATACCCCTTGGTATGCTGACTATGTCAACTACATTGTGTCAGGAAAATGGCCGTTGGAATGGACAACTCAACAACGGAAGAAATTCTTCAAAGAAGTCAAGCACTATATCTGGGATGAGCCGTACCTGTTCAAACGGTGTGCTGATCAATTATTGAGACGGTGTGTTCCACATGAGGAGGTCATATGTGTTTTGCAGCGCTGTCATTCATCACCATATGGCGGACACTTCAGCGGAAACAAAACTGCAGCAAAAGTCCTTCAATCAGGTTTGTTCTGGCCTACACTTTTTAAAGATGCTTATCTTTTTCTTTTCAATGTGACAGGTGCCAGAGAATGAGGAATATTTCGAGAAGAAAACGAATGACCATTGCAAAACATTCTGGAAGTTGAGATATTTGATGTGTGGGGTATTGATTTCATGGGACCCTTTGTTCCATCATTCGGAAACCTGTACATCTTGGTTGCTGTAGACTACGTCTCCAAATGGGTTGAAGCATTGCACTGCCATCAAATGATTCAAAAGTGGTGATCAAATTCCTGAAAAAGAATATTTTCACTCGGTTTGGAACACCTCGAGCAATCATCAGCGATGGTGGCTCTCATTTCTGCAAAAATACTTTGATGCACTTCTATCCAAATACGGAGTTACTCATAGGTTGCCACAGCCTACCATCACAGTCAAATGGACAGGTTGAAGTTTCAAACAGAGAATCAAAAGAATCTTGGAAAAAGAACCGTTGGATCAACAAGGAGGGACTGGTCTACAAAACTGACGATGCATTATGGGCCTACCGTACAGCTTACAAGACACCCATGGGTATGTCACCATATCGATTGGTGTTTGGGAAAGCATGCCATCTGCCAGTTGAGCTTGAACACAAGGCGTACTGGGCACTGAAGAAGTTGAATTTTGATCCACAAGCTACAGGAGAGAAAAGACTTCACCAACTCAATGAATTGGAGGAATTTCACCTACAGGCTTATGAGAATGCCAGACTGTACAAAGAAAGGACCAAGAGATGGCATGACCGAAAAATAGTGCACAGACAGTTGGAACCAAGGCAACAGGGTGTTGTTGTACAACTCGAGATTGAAACTTTTCCCTGGGAAAGTTGAAATCAAGGTGGTCAGGGTCCATTTGTGATACTCAGGTTTTACCAGATGGAGCTGTTGAGTTACTGGATCCCAATACCAACAACACATTCAAAGTTAACAGTCAGCGGGTTAAGCATTATTGGGGAGAACCGTTGGAGTGACAAAAAGAAAGTGTCACACTTTCAGATCCAGCCTAAACATTCGAAAAGTCACGTCTAGCTGACGACTTTAAACTTAGCGCTCGCAGGGAGGCAACCCATGCAATTTGTGTATATATTGTGATTTTGTGTGATTTAATTTTGTGTGTTTAGTTTTTGCAGATTAAGATGGAAGAAGCTCTCGTAAATCTTCACAAGCAATTTCCTTCTCTCCCTCAAAAATCTCTGATGAAAGTTTACAAAGCTCACTTGGAACGGATGAGACTATGATGATCAAAGGTATTCCTACTGATATTTGTTGGGTAATCGAAGCACGAATTCGTTTAGCATGTGAGTATTCTGAGTCTTGTAATTCTTATTTACCTGGATTTGGAAGAAGCACCTATGCAAAGAAACGTAGAGCTAAGCAAATGGGTGTTTGTTTCAAATGTGCACGTTGGAATTGTAATACTCGTTGTCGTTCTTTAGGAATGGTGTCTGATAATCGTGAAGACAAATTAAATTCATTAGGGATGGCTTGAGTAAGGAGTTGTAGATGATATATCTTCAACTCTTGAGACGCATCCCAGTGGACATGTTCATACTGCCATTCGCAAATTTACATACACAATTCCAAAAGAAAGACAACAGTTAAGTCTTGGGAATCTGACTCAAAAAGACCCTGTTTGCCAATTTATAAGAAAATTGGATGGGAAGCTTGTCCCTGACGCATAGATGTCAATCAAGCCGTTACTTTTCTTGTACATATTATATCTCTTTGTCTTTTTCTAATAATTGTGATTTGTTTTGTTGTTTTCTTTTATTTTCTCCGACAGGATCCAGAGACCTTTTGACTATCACGATCTATTTTACTATTGTTCTACTAATCGTCCTTTGGAAGATACTTGTGCTATTTTTACTCACCCCTTTCAGTATTATTAAAATTCAACTCATCATTGCACCTTTGAAGTCATCCAGAGTTAAGAAAGAAAAACATAAAAATGGAAGCCACTTCAAGAAGACGAGTTGAAAACATTTGTGTGTGTTTTGCGGTAGTAGTGTTGGTACTAAACCACAATACATAGAAGCAGCACAGGAATTGGGTCGAGTCTTAGCTGCAAGAAATATGCACTTAATATATGGCGGAGGCAATCTTGGATTAATGGGATCGTTTCAAAGGCTGTACAGGAAGGAGGCAGTCATGTTTTGGGAATCATCCCAAAACCCTTGGCAGAGGCAAATCTATTGAAACATCAAACAGAGAGGAACTGATCGTGCCAGGTATGTCTGAACGACTGGTAGAAATGATTAACCGTGCTGATGCTTTTATTGCTTTGCCAGGTGGCTTGGGTACATTGGAAGAAATTTTTATTGTACTATCTTGGGCGAACCTGAACATACACCAGAAACCAATTGGGCTGTACAATGTTGATGGATTTTATGATTTTCTTTGTGTGTTGTTGATGATGCACGGAGGAATGGGTTCATATCAAAACCTTTAAAAGAACTTCTATTTCTGCCAGAACCGCTCCGGATCTAATTGACCAACTCACAGCATATGAACCACAAATGACCCTATCATTTCAAAGAAAATGGTTGGTCTGGGGACGATCGTGGTAAGAGACGTCGGGTTAATCTGGATCTTAACCTTTAAATTCCTGTAGAATTTCAGTTAACCAGGTATTATCGTAAACTCTTCTTCTACTGTTTAAGACATTGGGGACAATGTCTCATTTAGGTTTGAGGGAGGGAATTAGCTGATTAATATCTTGTTTTTAGTTGTATGTTGTTTTTATTTTTAGTTCAAAATTTTCGAAAAATACAAAAAAAATTGAAATTTTTTCAAAAATTACAAAAATATTTGCATTTTTGTGTTTTTATTTTGACTAAAATGTGAAATTGGTAAGAGATAGCCGAGTAAGGAATTTCCACTCCTGAGACGTATCTAAAACTATTTCGAAACAAGTTAATTTGTTTTATTCCTTTTGAATTATTTAATTTGTGAATTCTCCATAAATCTGACTAAAATGGATCTTCATATGCTCCGTTGGCAGGTATTATTATCAACATACATGGTAACACACGGTCATGAGCTAAATTGAAAATTTTGTAATATTCAGTGCTATAGTTAATTGGAGGAAGCATCTCAAAAAAGTGATGGAGTAAAAAAAAAAAAAAAAAAAAAAAAAAAAAAAAAAAAAACGTCTGAGATCCGAGTTATTAAGTCTTGTAAGGGTGTCTTAACACCCAGTGCCCTAAAACCAATTGGTTTGGGAGTCACTGGCCCAAAGCTCGCTACATGGATCAAAGATGCTGCAAAAATATATATATCTGAAGTCTGGGTAATTAAGTCCGTAGGGGTGTCTTAACACCTGGTGCCCTAAAGCCAACTGGTTTGGGAGCACACCGACCCAAAGCTCGCTACATAGACGGAAGGTATTGTATATAAATAAAAATAGAGAAAAAAATCAAAGAAAAAAAATCAGAAAAATCATAAAAATTATTCCATTGCTACAAAAAGGTGTGAAATCTGATAGAACTTTAGAACAAAAAATATTACTCTCTTATCAACTGCACTTATGACTGTTGTGGGAAAAATGAGTTGTTTAATATTTTATTGGCTGTGTATATGGAGAATGGTAAATATAATCGGAGAATTTACTTATTTAGTAATTAGAAAGAAACAAAACAATTAGTAACTTGGAATAGAAGTTTCACCTGATTAGTCCTAACTCTTTATTCTCTTTTCGCTTGTCTTTTGGCTTTGTGTGCATTAGTTTTAATATTTTTACTTTTGTAAAACGTTTGTGGGTATCGTTGCTTGTAAACCCTCACGAGACTACAACTCGTCCACTAGGGACACTAGGGGTTTAAAGGCTTGTGCATACGCTAAATGCAACCATGATCCCTACGAAAGTGGCTTAGTTTAATTTAATCTTATTTTGTTGTGTTTGCTCGAGGACTAGCAAAATGTTAGGTTGGGGGGTGTGATGAGCGGAAAATATATCAATATTTACCGCCCCTTTAACTTAATATTTTGTTTAGTTTCTCGGGTTTGATGAACGTTTTTGATATGTTTTATTTTTTTGCAGATATAAAATAATATCGGGACTCAATGAAATCATTTAGGACGAAATGTGGATCAAATAAGGGCAATTATTGGACTTGATATATTAATTTGGAGATTGGAAACTTGAAAGGGCGTTTTTGACGAAGTGCAGTTTTGGAAATTCCAGTTTGCGCATCTGTCGTATTTTGGGCATAACTTTTTACTCAGATATCGGATTGAGCTGATTCAAGTTCCATATTAAAGAAGACTCAAAGATCTACATTCGAAGAGAAAATATTTTCCAATTTGATGATTTCATGACCGAAATTGAAATAACATTGAATGAACCACCCAACCAGAAGTGTGTGTGGAGTGTGTATTATTAAAAGTCATTATCAATCATTTTCAAAGCAAAATATTAATTAATAAATAAGTTAGTAATTAGTAAAAGTAAAAGTAATAAGGGAGATATCTATAAGTTAGTAATTAGTAAAAGTAATTCCTTTTATCTTGGCAGTTTATTTTCATTTACTTTCCCCGCTTTACTTTCTCGCAGTTACTTTTTAGCATTTTTATTTTATGTCTTTTAAGTTTTCATTAGCCATAGCTATGTATTGTAACTAAGTTAGTATCTAGGGGTTGTGATGAATTTCAATATAACGGTTTATAAGGGGTTAGATTAGAGGTTGGGTAATTTAAAGATTTATATTGAGTCTTAATCTTAATGCTTTTTATTAACTGGCCATTAATAAAATTGATTAGGTAAACTTAAAATGAACTAGACATAGGGATTTTAAGTTTAAGACCTTAGACTCAATAGCCCACGATCTTCCTTGAGGATAGATAACCCTTTTAATAGATTTCCTTACAGGATATGAATATACCTGTCGGGCGGGGGTTAGCCATAATTGGAACTTAATCTTAATGAATCTAGGTAATTTGGTTGACATTAGACATATGGTTCAATTGGATTATACTAGGTATTTGAAATTGACCATCGGAAGAGGCTTTTACATAAATTAGTGTTCCGGGTTAATAAATCAATATATTACCCACTTTAAGATAACCACTTCATCTTCTAAATAATATTGGAATTAATCACAACCCTGGATAGTTTTATAAATTTGGATTTTTCTCAACCTACTTTTAAGCAATTTTATTTACTTGTTTTTAAATTTAGAATCATCGTCATTTCAAATCAATCAATCAAACAACCTGTTAGATACTGGTAATCAGTTGGCCCCATAAATTAATAACAAAAAGGTTTAAGTCCTCGTGATCGATACTTTTATACTACTTGAACGATACGTGCGCTTGCGTTATACGTGTGTGATTACGCCGGTCATCTTCTATGTTGTCTATTCCTCGAACCTTCAAGACCACTATGTCTTTTCGTTCAATAACCTCCTAAATCACGTGATATTTCATTTCCACGTGTTTAGACTTGGAATGCGCCCTCGGCTCTTTAGCCTGCAATGGCTCTGCTATTATCACAGTATAGTGGGATCGAATCCGTAATAATAGGCACAACGTCAAGTTCTGTGATAAAATTTCTAATATAGACAGCTTCTTTAGCAGCTTCTGAAGCCGTTATGAATTTTGCCTCGGTGGTGGAATCAACTGTTGAGACTTGCTTTGAACATTGCCAACAGACTACACTACCATTAAGGGTAAATATGTATCCGGATGTAGACTTTTTATCATCTGGATCTCCCTAGAAGTCGGAGTTTGTATATCCCTTAACTTGTAGCTCATATTCTCCATATATGATAAAGTTATCCTTAGTACTCATCTACTATTTGCATCTAAGGCTAATGAGATGGCAATAATAGGAAAAATACAAAGCGTACCTAAGGGTCATGCTTTTCCTTTCAATTATGGACAATCATTCTTCCAGTGTCCAGACTTCTTGCAGTGTAGACATTCATCACGAGCTACATACAGTCTTGTAGTTTTGCGTTTCTTGGAGTTTTTTTTTTTTGAAATCTTCTTCTTTCCCATTTTGATTTTCTTAAACTTCCTAGAAGTCTTTGAAGAGCAGCTTGCTCCGTCATAGAGGTACAAAGTGGGGTTGCCTTTCTTCAAATCATGCTCCACCATGCGTTACATATTATGAAGTTCTTCATAGCTAGCTTGCATCGAATACATATGGAAGTTTAACACAAAGCCATCGTAAGTACCAGTCAGAGAAGACAGAATCAAATTAGGGCCTAGCCGTTCATCAATCACAATGCCATGTCGTTCCAAATATTGGACATGGTCGATTATGTTCAAAACATGAATGCTGGCATCTCCTCCATCCTTGAGTGTAGCATGGAATAATTCCTTAGACCTCCGATATATTTCAATTTCTTGATTTGCCTCGAACAACTCATTGAGCGTTCTCATAATGCTCCAAGCATCTGGTACCTCTATGTACTGTTTGAGCAAATCTAGAACCATCAATCCTAAAATATAGGATTTCACTTTTAGATTATCATCCTTCCATTTTTCAAAAGTTTCTCGCTCTTCATTAGTGGAGTCAGGATCAATTTCAGCAGGCAATGGATTTATAATTACATATCTTAACTTTTCAAACTCCAAGACAAGACGGATGTTCATTGTCCATTCGAAATAGTTCTCGGCTCCTTTTAGATATTAGAATCCAAAAATCGAGTCAATGGATTTGCGGCAGCCATGTACAAGACAACAATTAAACACTAGCATAATATTTTTCATTTCAAAATAAAAACATTAATCGATTATGGAATTTTAAATATATTAGTGCCCTCCCACTACTTTACGTAATTCTGTAATCACCCTTAATGGAAAAATAGAAATTTGACTATCAAAATTTCATAGCGGGAAGTGGATATCATGCAATTTACTCCAGCCTCACACTATCAACTGTCTTAGCCTTTATAAATTCATTAGGTAGACCTCCAAGGTCAATCACATTCATGTGACTCCTAGTTTGGTCCTGAACCGTTTCTTATCCTCACAATAATGACGGTATTGGATTAAGACATGTTCCAAGTGTATTCTTGTCAATGTGCACTAATGACCTTCGTGTGTACACCATCACAATAATGACGGTATTGGGTGACTACGTTAACTAATCACCTTACATCTAATGTTTTACTGGAGTGACCTAAGTTCTGAGCACTTATACTTTCACAATAATGACGGTCTTGGGCATAAGTAGTAAGAACTCATTCATCTCCATATTGACAAGACGGACCATCCAATAAAGCTCTAACATTACTAATAGTATTACTTAACTAAAGTAATCACCTAATCAAGGAAGATTTATGACCATCAAGTCATTAACATGCTTGGGTCAAATTAAACTTTTAATTTAAAACATGCAATGCATATCCAATATGACTTGTGCATAATTAAATTAAAATTACAGTGGCATAGATTCAAAACACATGTGTTGTATGATTAAGACCTGTGCTGATACCATTCTGTTGGGGCGGTTTTGGAACCTATATGGTCGGATCGGTACCCCGCGCAGCTGAAGTGGGTCTAACCCAAGGATATCAGGGATAGATGTATTTTAAACAGTCATGATTCTTAAGACTTTGGCCAAAGTCGATCACCTAGGATGGATTGCATCAGTTGTAAAGAACCGTGGACATGTCGACATGAGATGAGCGTCTCGAAAACTTGACGGTGAACTTAGAGAGTTCCAATATGAAGTGTACTTGTTGAGCACTTAGGTAGCCAATTAATTTTGATAAAAGATAATATTCGATATTATAATTATCAACTAAGATAATCAAGTGTTATTAGATAACATTGGATCTAATTGGATTAATTGGATTGATTCAATATTTACACAAGGGCTTAATTATAAATTCATAAATATCTCTACCATTTGAGGATATTTTGGTAATTCCAAATATGTAATTATAGATGTTTTTGTCTTAATTTAATTGGATTAAATCAAAGTGGTAGACATGTAACTAATCCATTAATTATACTTTGTCTTGATTTAATCAATTGGTAGACAAAAATGATTAGTCACACCTAATTATACATAATTTGACAAATTGATTAAGCCCACATAAAATTTTATTAAAATTTTTATTAATTAAAAATTGCCTAAGTTTTGCTATAAATAGCAAGCTTGAGCAAAAGTTTTAATCAAGCTTAAGAAAGCTAAAAATAAGCAAGATTTATAGAAATTAGCCTAAGTAAGAGAAGTGTTTAGAGAAGCTTTGGAAGATCTCTACAATATTTCAACAATGAGAAATCAAGATTGGATCTTGGAGTGAAGCTTGCTAGCATTGGAACAAGAATGGATCTTGGAGTCAAGCTTGCTAATCTTGGAGGTTCTCCATAATATTTCAACAAGGAGAAGAAGATTGGATATTTGTATCAAGCTTGTTAGGAAAGTTTGATCTTCTCCGAAGCTATGTTTTTCATTAGTGAGACATATAGTTATGAGTTATGTATTGGATAGATAATATCATAGCTTGATGTTAAAATTAGGCTAATTAATTATGTAAGGATACTTTGGAAGTATAAACACAATATACTTGTAATTGGGTCAAAATTTTATGTCACATAGACAATTAATTAGAGTTTAGAACTCTAGATAATAGCTTGGAGCTATGGCTATCATTCTAGGATCACTTGACCATATTTGGATGACCTAGAATTGTTCATGAGTCATTTCATTGTGGGATTCTATTTTGGTTCGTATTTTGATTCAAAGAAATGTGTATATATATTTATAATATATATATATATATATATATATATATTTTTATATATATATATATATATATATATATATATGTTTGTTGCATAACATATGTTGTGGTTAGTTTTGAAATTAAAATTATTTTGGGTGATTTTAAAAGTGTTTAAGGATTTATAGAAAAAAAAATAAAAAAAAAAATAAAATTTATTTCAGCACATTTTCTCGGGCCTTTTGCATTACAACGTAATTTCTTGCGATGCAACGCAGCTTGCCTACGCAAGTGCAAGCACTTGCTGCACATGATGCGTGCTTGCACAAGCAAGCTACGCAAGCTTGCATTAGGTGCGCATGGTCCAAATTTTATCCTGATTTGGTTTTTTTGGGACTCCGATTTATCATTTTTTCCATAAACATTCGAAATGGAATATTATATTTCATTAAAAATTTTAAAAATACACTCATACTTGATATTTACGGGTTAGACCCTCTTCTGCTGCACGGGACACCGATCCGACCTTAGGGGTCCCACATTCGCCCTAATAAAATGGTATCAGAGCAGGTCTTAACCACACAACACATGTGTTTTGAATCTATGCGACGATAATTTTAATTTAATTATGCATAAGTCATATTTGAAATGCATTGCATGTTTTAAATTAAAATTTTAATTTTGACCCAAGCATGTTAATGACTTGATTGTCATAAATCTCTCGTGATTTAGTGATTACTTTATTTTAAGTAATGGTATTAATAATGTTGGACTATTATTGGATGATCCATTTTATCAATACATAGATGAATGAGTTATTACTGCTTATGCCCAAGACCGTCATTTTTGTGAGGGTTATTAAAACATTAAATATAGCGTGATGAGTTAACGCAGTCACTTAGTACCGTCATTATTGTGAGGGTGTACATACGAAACTCATTAGTGCACATTGACAACTATACACTTGGAATACATCTTAATCCAAGACCGTCATTATTGTGAGGATAAGAAACGGTTCAGGACCAAACTAAGAGTCATATGAATATGATTGACCTTAGAGGTCTACCTAATGGGTTTATGAAGGCCAAGACCGCCAATAGTATGAGGATGGAGTAAATGTCATGGAATCCACTTCCCGCTATGAAATTTTGATAGTCAAATTTTTATTTTTCCGTTTAGGGAGATTACAGAATTATGTAAAGTAGTGGGAGGGCACTAATAGATTTAAAATTCCATTATCTATTAGTGTTTTATTTTGAAATGAAAAATATTCTGCTAGTGTTTAATTGTTGTCTTGTAGATGGCTGCGGCAAATCCGTTAGCGCGTCTTTTGGACTCTAACAAATTGAAAGAAGCTGAGAACTTCTTTGAATGGGAAATGAACATCCGCCTAGTCTTGGAGTCTGAAAATTTTAGTTATGTGACTGATTAATCAATTGCCTGCCGAAATTGGTCCTGATTCCATTCCTCAAGAGCGGGAGACTTTTGAAAAATGGAAGAATGATAACCTAAAGGTTAAATCATACATTTTAGGATCGATGGTTCTAGATTTGCTCAGACAGTACATAGAGGTACTTGATGCTTGGAGCATAATGATAACACTCAAAGAGTTGTTCGAGACAAATCAAGAAATATAAATATATTTGAGATCTAAAGAATTATTTCATGCTACACTCAATGATAAATGAGCTATCAGCATTTATATTTTGAACATGATAGATCAAATTCGATATTTTGAATGACAGGGCATAACGATTGATGAACGGCTAGGCCATAATTTGATTTTATCCTTTTTGCCTGATATTTACGCTGGCTTTATGTTAAATTTTCACATGCATTCGATGCAAGCCAGCTATGAAGAACTTCATAACATGTTACGCACGGCGGAACAAGATTTGAAGAAAGACAATCCAATTTTGTACCTCCATGGTGGAGCTAGTTTTTCGAAGACTTCAAGAAAGTCAAAGAAAATCAAAATGGTAAAGAAGAAGATATCAAAGAAAAACTCAAAGAATCAAAAAATTACAAGACCGCACGTAGCTCGTGATGAATGTTTACACTGCAAGAAGTTTGGACACTGGAAGAAGGATTGTCCAGAGCTAAAAGGAAAAGTATGACCCTCATGTACTCTTTGTATTTTTCCTATTATTAACATCTCATTAGCCTTAGATACAAATAGTGGATGAGTGTTGGAAATCGGCAGTCCCACTCATATTTGCAACTCCGTGCGGGTCATGAGGGTAAAAAGAAGGCTGAATCTATGGGAGATCAAGCTCAGAGTTGGCAATGGGGAGACATTGGATGTCAAGGCCATAGGAACAGTTGTTCTAAATCTCCCAAATGGATGTAAATTAGATTTACTGGACTGTTATTATGTACCCTAACTTATCAGACAAATAATATCACTGCCGATATTAGATTAAGAGGGATATAAAATAAACATTAAGGATGGAACTTTATATTTATATGATAAAGACAAAAATTTGAAATGTAAATGTTCTTTATCTAACGGTCACTATGTTTTGGAAACATATAGAGATATCTTTAATGTAGAGGAAAATACAAGTAGGATATCTGAATTAAATAATACTGAATTATGACATATGAGATTGAGTCAAATAGGTGTTAGACGTCTATCAAAATTGGTAAAGGATGATTTGGTTGAAAATCTTACCTTAGGTCATTATCCAATTGGATTTAAAGCATGAAAAATGATTATTTTTGCTCCTTGATCAGATCTGGAAAATAAGATTTTTGATTATGAAAAATATGATGTTTAAATGTATTGGATGTGTATTGGGCATTAGAATAAATGTCGGAAATTATTTCGGAGTGAAAATACGTGAAAACGGCGAAAAACGGTGTTATCGGGTGAAATTTGGGCTTACCAAATAAAGGCTGTCAAAACAGTGAATTCTTCACTGTTTGGGCAGCCCATGGACTGACCGGATACTATTGGGGCTAACCTGGGCAGTCCCGTGTGGTTTCGGTTGGTCGGTTCGGCCAAAAACACGTTTTATGTTATTTTACGGAAAAATATTTTCCTAAAAGTTTCGATGTGTTTTCTAAATTAATTATGTCGTAATTTGATATCAAATAATATTTTGAGGTGAAATGTGAATGAATTATTTATATAAAATATTGAATAATTTATTCGATAAATTGAAAAATTTTAAATTACAATTTCGCCCGAACCACACTTCCGCCACGTATAACCTCAATAATATTTTTGTGGAAATTATGTTTATCACTTTTGAGTAGTTTATGAGGAATTATGTCATGTACTTATAGAAATATTATTTTTCTAAAATATTTATCCAAAAGTGATCAGTTATAACCCAAATTAACTATTACCTGAACTCACATCTGAGCCAAACTATTTGGGTTAGATACGGGTTTGGATAATAGTTCAGATTAAATTCGAGTATAATTTCTTCATTTCTGATCTAGTTCGGATTTACCCGAATATAATTTTACCCACCCCTAATTTGCAGCTAATTTATTCCATCTTTAGTGCCCTTCATCTCTAATGTTTATCTATTATGATACTGTGTTATATATAGATTGGGACGTGGACTGTTTAACAAACTCTAAACGATGTGGACTGTTGAAGATATTTTTGGTCGAAACGTTGTCGTTTCCATCTGCTTAACAAAAGGGAACATTACAATTTGGATAAAATTTTGGTAGGGGTAGATTGGGTCCATTGGGACTTGGACTGTTTTTGCATTTTCTTGTTTGTCGTTTTAACACTCTTTCGATTTCCTCCTCATATGGTTTTTTTTTTTTAACATTGAAAATTTCTTGACTGTCTCATATTCTTATAAGAAATATACTCATAAAAAATGAAAAGTTATATAACAAATTATTTTATAATTTATTGACATTATAAATCAAATAGTTATATTCACAGCCTCCCCTGACAACAGACATGATATACTAAATATCTAATATATAATCGGAGAGTTTATCTAGTCTAGTTTGAATGGGTAAGGAAATATGTGGGTTATATGAAAAATGTTATTTCTTCTTAGAGAAATTCCTGATTTAGTTGCTGAATAGGTAATTCGTAAACCAACGCTAATTTATGGTTACCTATTCGGGAACTAAATTTGGAACTTCTCTGGGAGAGGCAACATTGCTCGGGTCATATTTTAAAAAGTACGCGAAAATCACTGTAAATTATAATGACATGTGACACGCTCAAAAGTGGTTCTTTACTCCCAAGTATAAGAGTGTCGAAGTAATAAAATAACAGGGTAAGCCCGTGGTCGATTCACATGGAACAGATTTAGTAAAATAAAATAATAATTTGAATAAAAATAAAAAGACTTGATTTGTTTGAAGTGATTGGGGAATTTTTTAATTGGACTGCAACAATAAAATAAAATAATAGGGTTAGGGGATCCACTTTTAATACTTCAAATTTAGAAATCTCACTTTTTATAATATATAAATTGTCATTATTACCCAATTAATTTATTTCAAGAATTAATTGTGCCAAAACATATAAAATCAGTCATGAAGGCGGTGATAACTTTTGTCTATAAGAAGTCCAGTTAGGTACTCAATTATGCCAAATAAATAAAACCAGTCATGTAGGCGGTAACAAAGTTTTTCAATAATTAATCCAGAATTAAATTAAATATTAATCATTAGATTACAATTTGTATATTATAATATCAGTGAGATCAATCTAAATTTTCATATTAGAAGCTTCTCTCTTTACCCCAGCAAAAAGATATTAGCTACTCATATTTTAATAAAAACACACATAATTTTATTACTGAAATAAAAGAAATTACAAGAAAGCTTTTAAAAAATAAAACACACAAGAGTTAGAATTCCAAAAATTTTCAGAAAAAACTATGGAATCTCGGGCTGATTTCTTAAGGTGTTGAACACCTCTATTTATAGTAGAGAGCTCAGCACCCTCCCATGCAATTTGCAAGTTGCAAAAGCAATTTACAAATTACAAAATTAGTGTTCCCACCTTTCATATTTTTTTATAATTTTTTTATTTTTTTTGTTTTTTTTCCTTGTTTTTGTCTTTAAATATTATATATAACATATTTTGGATTTATTTATCAATTTCGGTATTGAAAACTTCAGAATTCGAAAATCTTATGAACATCAAAGTTTTAGATCTTTGAGTCTTCTTTCATCTGGAACTAGAATCACCTTAATCTGATATCGGAGTAAAAAAATTGTGGCCAAAATACGAACATTGCACATGACTTGAATTTTCGAAGTTGTACACTGTTTGAACACCTTATTAAATTTATGGCCTCCAAAATCCAAATGTCAAGTCCATTTTTCTATATATGCATTCAAAGTATTATTTCACCTACATAAGAAATAAAAACCACAATAAAAATATATAAAACATAAATTTAATTAATATGCTAAATTAATGGGATAAATGAAACTACAAGTGTAAAATGATTATTTTTTCTTTTAATAAATGTGCATTTTTTAGTGTTCATCACACCCCCCCCAAAACCAACTTATTACTAGTCTCTATTAATTTAAGCGAAAAACTAAAAAAATAAATTTGTAACGAAGTTAGTAATTGTTTTCTTTCTTTCTCAATAATCAAATAACCAAATTCTCCTGTACTTTTTACCATTCTACCATACACTCATTAGAGAAAGTATCAATCAATTCATTGTGCCCATAATAATCACATGTCTTGTTGAAAAAAAGAGTAATATTTTTATCCTAGAGTTATAGCAGAATTCACACATTTTAGGGCACTAGGTGTTAAGACACCCTACAGACTTAATTGCTCAAATCTAAAATGTTAAAGAGAAGAAGTGTCGGATTTCCTTAAGCTTTCTCTTTAACCCATGTAACGAGCTTTAGGCTAGTGACTCCCAGACCAGTTGGCCTTAGGGCACTAAGTGTTAAAACACCCATACGGACTTAATTGCTCGAGTTAGAGAGGCTATGAAATCGAACTTATTCACACATCTTTTTTTACAAACTCAAGCTCTACCATTTTACGCGAACAATCACTGCTTACGGATGCAAGATGTTCGGTTACTAAGTAAGAACATGATTAGATTTTTTATTTTTTATAAAAACACCAATTTCGCTACCTTTAGGTGCTACCTCCAATAAACTAGAGAACTGAATAATACAAAATTTTCACTTACAACCCATGTTTATATGTTACCGAGTATGTTGATAATATCTGTCAGATGAGCATAAGAAGATAAAATTTAATCAATATTATGGAGAATTCACAAATTTAAATGATTCAAAAAGAAATGAACAAAAATAACTTGTTATGAATTATTTTGAGATGTGCTCATGAGCGAAAACTCCTTACACAGCCACCTCTGAAAAACAATTCCACTTGATTAGTAAAAAATTTATTGTTAATTTGTGTGTTTTTTTAAAAAAAAAAATTCAAAACAAAATATTTTTTTCTTTTACACACAAAATAACAACAAAGCAAAAACATCATGATAATTTTTTTTGAAAGAAAAACACAACAATGAAACATAAAATAAAAACTATCTAGTCAATTATCCCCTCCCCCCAACCAATGTGAGACATTGTCCCCCAATGTCTAAAAAAGAAGAAGTAGAGTTTAGAAGACATCATTTGGTTAATGTGGAATTGACAATTGAATCTACAACTATTTAAAAGAAAAAAATTACAGATTAAGATTCAAGTCCACTCTACGCTTTTTGCCACGATCGTTACCGGACCAGTTCAACTTGGAAAGAATGCTGACCGGCGTAAACACACACGTATAACGCAAGCGTACGTATCGTTCAAGTAGTATAAAAAGTATCGATCCCACGAGGACTTAAAACCTTTTTGTTATCAATTTATTGGGCCAAATGATTACCAGTATCTAACAAGTTGTTTGATTGATTTGGAATGGCGACAATTCTAAATTTAAAGACAAATAACTAAAATTGCTTAAAAGTAGATTTTTAAGGAAAATTCAATATTAAAAACTATCCAGGGTTGTGATTTATTTCAATATTATTTAAAAGATGAAGTATTTATCTTATAGTTGGGTAAAATATCAATTTATTAACCTGGAACACTAACTTATGTAAAAGCCTCTTCCGATGGTCAATTACAAATACCTAGTATAATCCAATTGAACCATATGTCTATGTCAACCACATTACCTAGATTCATTAAGTTCAAGTTCCAATTATGGCTACCCCCGCCCAACAGGTATATTCCTATCCTGTAAGGAAATCTATTAAAGGGTTATCTATCCTCAAGGAAGATCGTGGGCTATTGAGTCTAAGGTCTTAAACTTAAAATCCCTATGTCTAGTTCATTTTAAGTTTACCTAATCAATTTAATTAATGGCCAGTTAATTAAAGAGCTTTAAGATTAAGACTCAATAAATAAATCTTTAATTTACCCAAACTATAATCTAACCCTTATAAACCAGTTTAATTGAAATTCATCACAACCCTAGATAACTAATTTAGCTATGACACATAACTAGGGCTAAAAACTTAAAAGACTTAAAATAAAATTGCATAAAGTAAATGTAGTAAAATAACTGCTAAAAGTAAATTAAAATAAAATTGCTAAGGTAAAAAGGAATTACTTCTACTATATACTAATTAGATTTCTCCCATAATATAATATAAGCTTTGCAAAACATTTTCATCCAGCCATATAGGCGGTATTTTGATTTAATTAGTTTAAAAACAACCAGCCATAAAGGCGGAACATCAAAATAACCAGCCATATAGGCGGAATGAAAATAAACCAGCCATAAAGGCGGAACTTAAATTATACCAGCCATAAAGGCGGAACAGAAAATAAACCAGCCATAAAGGCGGAATATGAATTTTATTAGCCACCGACCAATCTGGCGGTATCCTGATTAAGTCAATTTAAAACTTGAATATATTATAATTATGGGAGAATAATCTAAGAAGTAATAGTAAAAGAATTACCTTTTACCTTAACAGAGGGAAGTTACCTCCTCATAATGAGTAGTAAAAACTGTAAAATAAAGAAAGTAAATTATTATTATTACAGAACTTAGTTAAAAATTACAAAAACTAGATAAAAAGAACTTAGAGAGAGAGAAACTCCCTAATTACATAGGATTTGGGAGAGGAAATGGTACAACAAAAACTGAACCATCGCGCTCTATTTATAGGCGCGGATGGCGGTTGGGCGTCGCGATGCTTAAGCCTTTAGCGTCGCGACGCGGGCTACAGTTCAACGTGGCTCAATAATGGCTTGACACGTGGCAAGGCGGCTAAGAGATCAGATCCTTATCCGATGACGTGGCACTGTTCATGACGTCAGCGCTTACGTCATCATGATGTGAGATTGTCGGCAACGTCTGATCTTGACACGTGGCATGGGCGTATTTTAGCAAATTGTTGAGATGTCGACACGTGGCAAGGCGCACAATAGCGTAGATGATGATTGTCGGCGCCGTAGGATGATGACACGTGGCAGGCGCACGTTAGCACGTCTTCTGTGATGGTGACACGTGGCAGCGGCGCATTTTAGCAAAGTCAACTTTTCAGATTGTTGACCCATTGACCATGGCGCATTTTAGCAACTTCGGCGCAGGCTGGGCGTCGCGACGCCAAAGATTTGAGCGGCGCGACGCGGAGAAGACATAAATATCCCAGTTGGTGCATTTTTGTCCGGTTTTGTTCCAAATTGCCTCCAGTGCTGTCCAAACTTTATTTATCTGCAAAATAACAACAAAACACATCAAAACGTTCATAAATCTCGAGAAACAATACAAAACATTAGGTTAAATGAGTGGGAAATAGTGGTATAAATACCACTCATCAAATGCGGTCGATTTTTGGTTCATAAGCTAAAAGTTAGTCAATTAAATCATCAGCTTTTCTTATAATTAAGAAGATATCTTTTACCGGTTTTGATACAAACCCATTTCTTTTGGCATCCTCAAGAAATACAAAAATAAAATCGAAAAATCCATCAACATTAAGTAGTCCAATGGGTTTTTGGTGAATGTTCAAGTTCGCCCATGACGCAACTGTGAATATTTCTTCCAACGTGTCATGCCGACCTGGTAAAGCAATAAAAACGTTAACATGATTGATCATTTCATTTCAAACATACCTGAGACAATTCATTCTTCTCCATTTGTTTTTCCGATGAGTTTTTCCTTTATCAAAAGTTTTGGAATGATCCATGTGGATGCTGGTTTTCGCCCGAGGTCCACAATCGAGAATTTATAGGTTGGGGGCACTAGCGATCCTGCAAAACAAAGAAAAAATGAGCGTGAAGAATCTACCCACTGGTGTGGTGGGTGTCATAGGCACTCCGACGCTCAAGTCAGTAGTGGAAATGAGTTGTTTACACCGTAGGAGGATGAGCAAGGTCAGAGATTACCTTGATCCCCGTAGGATGCCGTGAGGGCGGTAGGTCGAAGGTTTTGAGGGCTTTGGTGATAAGGCTAAGTTCAGGGTTGCAATCTCTTTTTTCCTCCCCCCATTTCTTCTGAATTATGGCTCATTTTATAGGCCATCAAAGGTAGGTCTCATTAATGTATTAATTGATATACGTTTTGGGTGTTTGTAACGGTTCAGCTACATAATTCACGTAGGATGCGTTTCACTTCATTTGGTTTGGCAGCTGGCAAATCAAGAGGTTGATCTCTCTTCATGTAAGGGCCTGATAAGGTGCTTGGGCCCTTAGCCCAATTCTCGTTTGGGTCCTGTTTGGTGGAGGGTTTTGGGTTGTATCTGACATAGGGCCTGAAGTGAAATGTCGAAAATGCCCTTGGTCCAAATTTGGCACGTACAGTTTGTCCCATACTCTCTAAGTCAAGGAGTCATTGGCTTGGAGAGTACTTGACGCGTGTGTCGCATGGGGTGAGACCATATGATGTAGGTGTACTTGAGCGTTGATGCTGCCTATCGATTGAACCAAACGAATGTCAGGTTGTGAACTTGACTCTACATGAGCTATTTTGGATGTACCTAGTCGTCTGAACCAAATGAAGGTCATGATCATACCGATACTACGGGTCAAAGGATCAGAGGTCTTCAATGTCGTCTGGACCATATGAAGGTCAGGTTTTGAACTTGACTCTACATGATCCGTGGGGAGTGTTCACAGTCGACTGAACCAGATGAAGGCCAGGATAATCCCTATACTACGGGTCAAAAGACCAGAGGAGTCTTCAATTTCGTCTGGACCAGATGAAGGCCAGGTCTTCAACTTGACTCAACATGAACCATGGGAAATATTTTCAGTCGACTGAACCAGATGAAGGTCAGGATCATCCCCATACTACGGGTCAAAGGACCATATGAGTCTTCTATGTTGTCTGGACCATATGAAGGCCAGGTCTTGAGCTTGACTCTACATGAGCCATAGGGAATGTTCCCAGTCGATTGAACCATATGAAGGCCAGAATCATGAACTTGACCCTACATGAGCCATGGGGAGTGTTCCTAGTCGACTGAACCAGATGAAGGTCAGGATAATCCCCATACTACGGGTCAAATGACCAGGGGAGTCTTCAATTTCGTCTGGACCATATGAAGGCCAGGTCTTCAACTTGACTCTACATGAGCCATGGGGAATGTTCCCAGTCGATTGAACGAGATGAAGGTCAGGATCATCCCCATACTACGGGTCAAAGGACCAGTGGAGTCTTCAATGTTGTCTGGACCAAATGAAGGCCAGGTCTTGTGCTTGACTCTACATGAGCCATGGGGAATGTTCCCAATTGACTGAACCATATGAAGGCCAAGATCATGAACTTGACTCTACATGAGCCATGGGGAGTGTTCCCAGTCGACTGAACCAAGTGAAGGTCAGGATAATCCACATACTACGGGTCAAAGGACCATGGGAGTCTTCAATTTCGTCTGGACTAGATGAAGGCCATGTCTTGAACTTGACTCTACATGAACCATAAGGAATGTTCCCAATCGAATTAACCAGATGAAGGTCAGGATCATCCCCATACTATATGTCAAAGGACTAGAGGAGTCTTCAATGTCGTCTGGACCAGATGAAGGTTAGACAATCTCCATACTACTGGTCAAAGTACCAGATGAATCTTCAATGTCGTCTGGAACTGATGAAGGCCATGTCTTGAGCTTGACTCTACATAAGTCATGGGGAATGTTCCCAATTGACTGAACCAGATGAAGGCTATGATCATGAACTTGACTCTATATGAGCCATTGGGAGTGTTCCCAGTCGACTGAACCAGGTGAAGGTCAGGATAATCCCCATACTACGTGTTAAAGGACCAGTGGAGTCTTCAATTTCGTCTGGACCAGATGAAGACTAGGTCTTCAACTTGACTCTACATGAGCCATGGGGAATGTTCTCAGTCGAATGAACCAGATGAAGGTCAAGATAATCCTCATACTACGGGCCAAATGACCAGTAGAGTCTTCAATATTGACTGGACCAGATGAAGGCCATGATAGTCCTTACTCCACTAGACCTGATGAAGGTCCGAATGAGTCACCAAGCCACTAGGCCTGATGAAGGTCCTGATGAAGGTCCAAGGGAGTCTACGGTCAACTGCACCCGATGGATGTATATAAGAGACTACACACTACTGGACCTGATGAAGGTCCAATATGGTCTTCACTCTACTAGAACTGGTGGAGTTCCAATAGAGATTTCACTCCACCTAACATGATGAAGATCCATGAGGGTTTTCACTTGTCATTCCACTAGACCTGATGAAGTTCTATTAGGGTCTTCACTTCCCATTCTACTAGACCTAATGAAGGTCCATAATGGTATTCATTCTACTAGACCCTATGAAGGTCTATGAGACTACAGTTGAATGGACCTGAGGGAGGTCCACGAGACTACAGTCGAATGGAACTGATGAAGGTCCATGGGGGGCCTTCACTCCTCACTCCATTAGACCCGATGAAGGTCCATGAGAGTCTTATGTCGACTGGAACTAATGAAGGTCTATGAGGGTCTTCACTCCTCACTCCACAAGACATTACAAATGTCAGTGAGGATTTTCATTCCTTATTCTGCAAACCTCACTCTACAAGACCTGACAAAAGTCAGTGGGGGTTTATGGTCGAATGGACCTTATGGAGGTCTAGTAGAGTCTTCACTCTACTGGACTTGATGAAAGTCCATGGGAGACTACACTTCATTAGACCTGATGAAGGTCCAAGAGAGTCTTTACTCCATTATACCAAATGAAGGTACATGAGACTACGGTCGACTAGACCTTATGAAGGTCAGGACCATCCCCATACTACGGGTTGAAAGACCAAGGGAGTCATACATGTTGTATGGTGATTATCTTATAACAGTAGAATGGGTCCGTATGATAAGATATTATAAGTGTTTATGAAAATTAATTGGAATAAAAAGAAGGATCCCATTCAACAATCACCGTATATGTAGTGTCGAACATGATCTTAAACATGTACCAAACTTCATACTTGTAGTGTCGACTGGGATCCTTGTCAAGTGCCAAGCTTCAGTTAGTAGTATCGACTGGGATCCTCGTCAAGTGCCAAGCTTCAAATTGTAGTGTCGACTGGGACATCCTTAATAAGTCCCCAACCACATATTGTAATGTCAATTGGGACATACTTAACAAGTCCCAATGTACATACATATAGTGTCGAATGAGATCCACATCATGCCCAAGCTGCAGGCGTGTAGTGTCGACTGGAATCCATGTTACACCCCAAGCTACACGCTGAGATGTCAACTAGGTCATCCTCAATTAGTCCCAAGTCAATGAGGCGTTGTGTCGACTGGATTCTTTTTTAAGCCCCAAGCTACATACATGTAGATGTCGAATGGGATACACATCAAACCTCAAGGTATACACGCGTCTAGAATCCACAACAAGTCCCAAGCTACACACATGTAGATGTCCAATTTAAATTGTATCCAATACTAATTCATATTTAATTCCAAATTAAATAATTACACTTATTCTTGTGCCTTAAAGACTTGGATTCCAAATCCAATCTTAATGGGTCTCAAATGCCCAATTAGTATTCAATTCTATTCAGTTAAAGTCTAATGGGCTTCCAATTAATTCTTTAGGCATGGGCTTTGGCCATTATGGATCAAACCCAAGATGCCAAGGCCCAAATAGGAATCACCCTATGCCAAAAATCAATTTTGGCCCATTAGGCCCAATTAAATTAATTAAAGGCCCAATAGTCATATTTGGACTTTATGGAAATGGTTTTAGGCCCATTGGATCCAACCCAATTGTCCAAAACCAAACTTGGCCCAACCAAGCCCATTAAGCCTAATTATAACAAATTAAATTAATACACTATTCCAAATTACATATTAATTCAATTCAAGTGTAATTAACATAATTAATCAACTAATCTAATGTTTCAAAACACTAATTAATCCAATTAATCATTCTCTTTAATTCCAATTCATGTCCAACAAAAATTGAAGCAAAACAATTCATTCCAACATGCTTAGGCTCACGGTTTTGGCAAGGAAATTATCATGCAATTTGATTTCAATCCAATTAAATCAACATCTAATCATACATTTCATGCCAACAACACATCCAATTGCTAATTTTCAAAAAATCAATATGAGCTACTCTATGGTAGTATTCGGTCATGTGGTAGGAATTAGGGATTTTTGATCTAATCAATTTATCTCAATTCCAAAGATGCATAAATCCAATTCATCATCATAAAAACATAACCCAACAATCAATTTAGACAAATCATGCTCCAAACACAAAATCCCAAATTAAAGTCCATAAACCCTAGAATTCAAATCAAACTTAGGATGGCTCTAGATACCATTGTTAGTGTCCTACACATGCCACAAGATCACTAAGATGATTTGTGTGTGAATACATCAAGAAGTTTGCGGAATAAACTTACAATGATCGGATGAGATTCAAAACTTTTTCTTTGTATTTCGGAAGCTCCAACCTTTCTTTTGCATTCCAAACTCAAGGGTGAGTTTCCCTATCACCTTAGTTGACTCCTTTTAAGTGCTAGCTTTGTAGAATTTTACAACAAAATTCCATGGAGAGAAGAAGAGTGCTCGGCATTTAGGAGAAGATAGGAGAAGATGAATTGTTTTTTTTTATTTTTTGTGTTTTCCAAAAACATATATAAAAATTAGTCATTCAAAGTTGGTAGGTGTGTGTAATAAGTAATCCAATTACTATTCCAACTATTTCCATCACATAGTGACAAGTGATGTGAGTTGTGGGTCCCACATAATTAATTCCAAATTTAGTTGGCTTACACAACACACTTTGGGCTCGGTTCGTTTAATCCGACTAAACGAATTCTCTGTCGCGACGTAATTAAATCCAAATTAATTAAATAATAATGCCCAGCAAAATTATTACGGAAGTCGCTTACGAATTAATTCTAAATTAATTCGTTCGCTTGAATTAAAATCCAATTTCAATTCCGTATTGAAATCGATTTCAAATAATATATCTAATATATTATTTTAGCCCAATTAATTAAATAGTAAAATCTAATTTCACTATTAAATTCATTTTCCGATTAATTCCAAATTAATCGCGTTCTCTCCTCTCGACAAATTTAATCCCAGATAAATTCTCGACGTAATTAATCACAGATTAATTTTTTCTCTTATAATTAATCTCAGATTAAATCTTGCAGTAATTAATCCCAGATTAAATTTCTCTCTCATAATTAATCCCATATTAATTCTGTTCGAGTCAAATTTCATTGGTGAATCTTTGGGAAGCGACCCAAGAGATCCATGGATATGTTGGCAGTAAATCTGGTTTTCGGACTATCCGAACACGTGCGTACCCGGTACCACATTCTTACCGATTTACAAGACACTGTTGGCTTCTAGCAAAGCACCGTGCCTACCCAATTCTCCAGAAATATTCAACAAAGAATATATAATCTATATCAGACATAGTATACTATGTATTGCGTATTACGATCCAATATCGGATGTCACATGCTAGGCCTGGGGCTAGAATTATGTATGCCCCGTACGAAGCATATATCAGATCACTAGCAACTAGTCTCTTTAATCGGATAATCATGACCTAGTCATACTATCCCGATAGCTGCAGCATATGAGATACTAGTTCTGTATCTCTGCGTGATCATCATCTCTATATGACTGAAGTGATACTTCCATCTTGACATCACACCCAATACACTATGGTTCTCAGTAAACCCATAAGAGGCGTACACAGAACCTGCTAAAGCCCCGGACGACCAAAACCAAAGATTACTGATTGTCGCAAGTATTAGCGATGCAAGTCTCAGGTTAAGACCAAATACACCTACCCTGATGCGGATTCTCATAGACACATAGTCATACTACCAATGGGATTCTGAGGGATCTATCCAGAGCGAAACTGTTCCCAGTCCAACGACTAACAGAACCTCCTACACACTTGTATAAGTATACAATACTTAAATATATGAGAACTATGTCGTTAAGCTTCCATAACGCGCACAAGTGCAATACTAGCCTATTCCGCATTATCGATGTCCAGTCTCGATAATACTACGACTAGGGATATTTAATGATCAAACCTTTCATGGATTAATACTATCTCATATCTTATTAATCCGGTATTGATCATATGGACTTTTATCATTTACATTTCCAAGTAATCAAATTACAAATGATAAAAGAGCAATTTCCTTTGTCACATAGTTAATTTGTACAAAGAACACCATGTCTTTTACAAATAGTGATGCTATGGGTCATAATTGTCCAACAATCTCCCACTTGGCCTATAGCCAATCACTCAAGTGTCCAACACCTGAACTATGTACGGTTCGCTCATGCTTATGCTGAGATATCGCTTTCGCCAGAGGATATGCAAGGTTATCATCTGAAATGATCTTTCGATCTTGACATCGCCACGATGTATGATCTCACGAATCATATGAAATCGTCGAAGTAAATACTTGGATCATTGATGAGACCATAATTCTTTAGCCTGTGTTGTAGCCTAGCTCAGCTGCTAACAAAACTACTCATAATCCAATTAGGAATTTTATAGATCCAAAATGCTTCTTTTGCTGCGTCAGATGCAACAATATATATTCCATTTTTTTTGTTGAATCGGCAATAATATCTTGCTTGGAAGATTTCCAGATCACTGTTACGTTGTTCAAACAAAATATGTACCCTTATTGCGACTTACAGTCGTCTTTATCGGTTTGGAAACTTACAACGGTGAACCCAGTCACCTCAAGTTCTCATTCTCCATGGTTTAAGAAAGCATCTTTAGTTCGTCTAAGATACTCAATGATGTTCTTAACATAAATCCAGTGACTATCACCTAGATCGGCCTGATAGTGACTCCAGATGCTCTAAGCATATGAGACACTAGGTCGTGTACATGTCTGTCCATGTACGAATTCTCGGAGAGTGCCAACAACTTTTAGATCTATCCTAGTAGATCTTTATTCCTAGAATAAAGGTTGCATCTCCCAAGTTTTTATATGGAGAATTTTAATGAAAGCCAAGCTTTCACCGATTTTAATATGGGAATGTAATTGCTAAGAAGCAATACATCATCAACGTATAGGACAATCAATGTCAGTGCGCTCCTACTAACCTTCTTATATACACAAGAATTATCTTCGTTTTGTATGAAACCATATATCATTATGATCTCATCAAAATGTTGGTTCTAAGAACGCAATGATTGCTTCAATCCATAAATGGATTGATTTAAGTTGCAAACCTAGTTTACATGTTTTGGCACGACAAAACCGTCAGGCTGTTATATGTAAACATCCTCCAAAACATTTCCGTTAAGGAAAGCGGTTTTGATGTCCATCTGTCATATTTCTTAATCGAAATATGCAGCATTAGCAAGCATTATCTGAATGGATTCAATCATGGCAACAGGTAAAAGGTTTCGTCGTAATCGACACCATGTTGATGACGATATCCTTTCGCTACAAGCCTAGCTTTGTACGTTTTCATGTTGCCATTCATGTCTGTCTTCACCATGAAGACTCATTTGCTACCAATAGGCACAATGTCTTCTGGTACATCAACCAGTGTCCAAACTTGGTTGTTAACATGGAATCCATTTCGGACTTCATGGAACTTTGCCATAAATGGAGTCGATACCTTGTATCACTTCCTCATACGTAGTTGGTTCGTCTTCCTCAATAAGATTGATAGCTACATGAGGTGAGATCAGAAACCCATACCTCTTAGGTTATTTTCTGACTCTCTCTGACCTACACGGTTCTTGTGTATTAGAAGATTGTGATACAGTCTCACCCCTGATGAACTGTTCATGTTCCATTAGGGGATCGGTTCCAGGAACAGTATCACTCTGATTTTCATCGAGTTCTACTTTCTTCCCACTTACCACTGCATATAGGAATTCATTTTAAAGGAAAACCGCATGGAGAGCAACAAATATCTTTGTTCTCTTGTGAGTTGTGGAATTGGTTTCCCTGGGATAGCCAATTGCAAATAAGCACTTATCCGATTTGGGTTCTAGTATGGTACCATCCAAACATATGCCCAGCATTCCCAAATCTTCAGGAATAAGAAACCTGGTTTCTTTCCTGTCCATATTTCATATGGGGTCTGTCCAACAGACTTTGTCGAAACCTTATTCAAAATAAGTATTGCACTGTTCAATGGGTATCTCGTGAAGGAAATTGATAGCTTAGTGTGACTCATTATTAACCTAACCAAGTCCAACAAATTATGGTTTCTCCGTTCGGACACACCACTCAATTGAGGTGTTCCGGGAGGAGTCCATTATGAAAGAATACCATACTCTTTCAAGTAATCAAAAAACTTATTGCTTAAGTATTTTCCACCACGGTCCAACCGTGATGTTTTAATACTTTTGCCTATCTGTTTATCCACTTCGTGTAAAAACTCTTTGAATATATCAAAAGTTTTTGACTTGTGTGTCATAAGATACACATAACCATAACGCGATGCAACATCCGTAATGGTTATGAAGTATTCATAACCACCTCTAGCCTAGCTAGATATGTGCCTACATACGTCACCATGAACGAGGGCTAACAGCTCAGTGGCACTTACACTCTTACCGTTAAAAAGGTGTTTTAGGTACTTTGCCTAATAAACAAGATTCGCAGACATCATATGATTTAGGATCAAATCCGTCCAAGTATCCACTCTTCGAAAGTGTGGATATATGAGTCTTGTCAATGTGTCCCAGACGACAATGCCACATATAAGTTTCATCCGTCTTACTAAATTTGAGCCTTTTGTTTGTCATGTTATTTGTTTGAGATTCATTTATATTCAAAATATAAAGACTATTATTAACATCTGCTGTACATATCAAAATATTATCTTTATATACAAAACACCTAGTGTTCCAGAATACAAAGGTACACCCGCAACGAGTTAAAAAAAATGCAGAGATGATGTTCCTTAGTCAAACTAGGTACAAAATAACAGTCACCTAATGTAATTACATGCCCCAAGGGCAGATACAAAACATAGGTCCCAACGGCCAAAACAGCGAATCTAGTTCCGTTTCCGACTTGTAATTCGATCTCATCTTAAGCCAGTATCCTGCTAATCAGCAGATCGTGCACATCAATACATATGTCAGTACCACATCCAGAATCAAAAATCCAATTTTTAAAACTAGTAGTAGATATGTTTATAACAAACATACCTGAAGCCGGAGCCTTGCCCATCTTCTCTTCCTCCAACTCCGTCTTGTACTCATGGCAGTCACGCTTCCAGTGACCCCATTTGCCACAATATAGGTAGACGTCTTGGGATATGTCCTTAGTCTTCCCAGAAGACTGTGATGATTTAGCCTTGCCATTTTTCTTCCTTTTCTTCACACCCTCAGAAGCCTTCGGCCAAGCCTCAACCATTTGGGATGTCGAAGTAAGGTGCGCCTCACGCTTATTGCCTTTTAGAAACTCTAGCTCTGCCTCCTTGAGCATAGCCATCAACTCTCCAAGAGTCTTCTCTTGGTTCGTCATATTATAGTTTATGATGAAATCGCCCCAGCAATCAGGCAAAGACTGTAAGATCAAATCTATAGAAGTCTCGGCCTCGAAGGTTATGCCCATCTGACCTAGCTGTTCGATATCAGCAATCATCTGTGACACATAGTGCTTGACAGACGTACCCTCTGACATACGCGAGCGAAAGAGCTTCTTGTGTAATTTGTACTTCTGAGATCTAAGATTAGATTTGTGAAAATCCTTCAATTTCAACATCATACTATAAGGATCCAATCATTTGTTCTGACGATGAAATTGAGGAGTCATTGCGGTAAGCATGACGGATTGAGCACTAAAGTTATCGTCACGATGAGTCTTCCAAAGCTCATGCTCTACTATTTGCTCAACTCCGGGCTTAGGCCCGAGAGGTTTCTCTATGACATAGAGTAACTCCTCGGCTCCCATGACTATCCTGAGGTTCATCTCCCAATCTAGAAAATTGGAGTCGTTAAAGACACTATCGCCCATGATGATGTCCCTAACGCTAATCTTTCCAGCCATCTCGATTGCAATAGTCCAACTATTCAATCAACGATATCGGGTATAGTCAAATGTAATGATTACTATAGTCCAACTATATAATCAACTATAAATGAAGTAGTGTCTTGTACAGTCTAACTGTTCAAAGAAAGCAATAAAGATATTAGTCCAACTAATATATTTATAACAACGATAAATAAAATAAAAGAGCGCTTATTGGCAAGTATTTAAACGAAATTGCAAATTTAATACTAGCCTCCCACTATTTTTCGGTGAGCCTCTAACCCTCTGTGGGGTACTCGGGAAACCTAGTTTCCTAGTGGGCTAGGATCCCATTAAATAAGACACAATCTTGACTTTGGCCAATAAGTTGTATGAAACTTAACTAGGTATATCTCTAAGATCAATTGGATCCCATCCAATTCCTAGATCCGATAGGTGGACCTCCAAGTTCGAGATATATATCCACTATATATTTCCTAACCTTTTCCCGGAATCAACTAAGCATTGGCTTTGGCTCAACAAACTTAATGATTCCAATTAAGCGCGACCCATTGACAGTGGGAAAGCTTCGTAATCCACGTCGATGAACTATAAGTGACCTTGACTTTGGCCAACAAGTCACAACCGCCCAAGACATGCGATATAGAACAAAGCTTTCATAGTTCAACCACATCCACGATGGACAATGGTCTTGACTTTGGCCAACAAACCAATACCAATCTTGGATATTGAGAGAGAACCACTCAATGGAAGTAAAAACGCTTAATATTTAATGAGGGTTTTTCGCGTAAATTGGCAACCAATTTATTATCTTTAATTAGGTCTCATCATACACCCTTAAGCATGCATTCTAAAAGCATAATAAGATGCGAAATAAATTAATAATGATATGCTGATTGATATATATCAATTTGTTCCTAGAACAAATCTCTCACTTTCCTCTCTCCTGCTAGCACTATTCATACTTATACCCAATTACATAACACTAAAAGAAACCTCAATTGCATTGAGGGGAATTGGTGAGATGATAAATACAAAGAGAATAGAGATAATAGGCTGGACACGCAGGTCCAATTTAATAACTTCTAAATTTATTACAAGAATTTTCAAAATTGCCCTCACCCTTCTAATATCCATCCGATATACATTATTCATATAAATAGATCCAAGTATTCACACATAGCATGTCATTCAATCAATCTAATCCAATTAATTAATCTTTGAATTAATGACCATCCAATATTCAAACAACGATTTGATTTACGTGAGTCCAACTCGTTTATGAATAAATACTCAAAGTACATATTCTTGAATTATATCAAACTATAATTTTAAATCCAATTTAAATTGTATCCAATACTAATTCATATTTAATTCCAAATTAAATAATTACACTTATTCTTGTGCCTTAAAGACTTGGATTCCAAATCCAATCTTAATGAATCTCAAAGGCCCAATTAGTATCCAATAATATTCAATTAAAGTCCAATGAGCTTCCAATTAATTCTTTAGGCATGGGCTTTGGCCATTATGGATCAAACCCAAGATGCCAAGGCCCGAATTGTTGGAGTTCTACGGTCCCAAGGATCGAATACAAATCATAAAACATACATGTGAATACATCGAAGAAGTCGCGGAATACTTACATCGAGCGATTGAGCGACGCGAGAGGCAACAAAAACTTGATTTTTGCCCACTGGACTGCTCGGCAGTGCACTGCAACTTGGTCCTCCATTTTCGGTTTTGGATCATCTTCATCAAGCTCCAAGCTTCGTCAAATGATTCCAAGCTCATGGGTGGACTTCTCTATCACCTTCGCATGTCTCTCGGAGTGCTAGCTCTCAAGAAATTTGCCACAAATTTCCCACACTTTGCTTCCCATTGCTCTCGGTTTTCCCAGAAAAAGAAGAACAAAAACAGCCCCTTGTTGGGCGAGAGAGAGAGATGAAAGAAAGAGAGAGAGTGGTGCTGATTGATACAAAAAATTGTATTAGTATTTGTTTTCAAAAAAAATAAACATATATAAATTTCCTTTTCCAAAAAGTCAAGCATTAAATGCTTTCCATCAACTCCCATCAAGTCACATCAATCAATCAATCAATCAATTGTCACATCACTCAAAGTGACATGTGATTTGACCCTTGATGTGACTAATGATTTGACACTTGATTTGACTTGCGTGCCGCACTCGAATTCAAAATGCAAATGCGCTCGCAAACAATCCCGGGCTCGGGTTCGCTAATTCCAAATTAACGAATTTTCCGTTGCGACGTAATTAAATGATTATGCCTAGCGAAATCACTATTCACGTCGCTAACGAATTAATTCTAAATTAACTCGTTCGCCCGAATTAAAATCTAATTTTAATTCCGCGTCGAAATCTAATTTCGTTTAATATATCGAATATATTAATTTTTCGATTAATTCCAAATTAATCGTTGTCTCTCTTTAATGATATTTTATCCCAGATAAAATATCTTCGCAATTAATCCCAAATTAATTTTCTATCTCTTCTAATTAATCACAGATTAATAAAAGTGCGAGTCATACGTCATCGGTGAATTTTCGGGAAGCGACCCATGAGATCCCCGGAAATGTTGGCAGTAAATTCGGTCGTCGGACTATCTGAACACGTATGTACCAAGTACGACGTTTGTACCGATTTACAAGACAATGTTGGCTTCTAGCAAAGCGTCATGCCTACCTAATTCTCCAGAAATATCCTTACATGAATATAATGATCTATATCATGTGTAATATACGTAGTATTGTGTATTTCGATCCAGTATCGGACGATCATGTGCTAGGCCTGCGGCTGGAATTGTGTTTGCCCCGTATGAAGCACATGTCGGATGTCTGGTAACTAGTCTCTATAATCGGATAAACATGACCTTGTCATTTTATCCCGATGACTGCAGTACATAAGAGAACCAGTACCGTATCCTACGTGACCATCATCTCCATATGACTGGAGTGACACTTCCGTCTTGACATCACACCCAACACACTACGATTCTCAATATACCCAGCAGAGGTGTACACAGAACCTGTTAAAGCCCTGGACGACCAAAACCAAAGTATATTGATTGTCGCAAGTATTAGCGGTGCAAGTCTCATGTTAAGACCAAATACACATACCCTGATTTCGGACTTCCATAGACACATAGTCATACTACCAATGGAATTCTGAAGGGGTCTATCCAGAGCGAAGCTGTTTCCCGTACCATTGGTAAAACACAACCTCCTATTACACTTGCATGAGTATCATATACCCAAATATATGAGAACTATGATGTTATGCCCTCACAACGCGCACAAGTGTAATACTAGTCTTTTACGCATTTATCGATGTCCAATCTCGACAATGCTCTGACTAGGGATATTTAATGATTAATCCTTCGTGGACTGATACTGTCTCATATCATTCTCAATCCAGGAACTAATCATAGGGACCTCCTATCATTTATACATCTTGGTGATCTAATCACAAATGATAAGAGAGCAATCTCCTTTGTCACATAGTTAATTTGTACAACAACACCATGATCTGTACAAATAGTGACGCTATGGGTCATAATTGTCCAACAATCTCTCACTTGGCCTATAGCCAGTCACTCGAGTGTCTACCACCCAAACTATGTACGGTTGGCTCAAACTGCTGAGAAGAGGTTTTGGTCAGCGGATTTGCATGATTATCATCTGATGCGATTTATACGATCATCACACTGCCACGATGTATGATCCGAACGGATCAGATGAATATTGAAGTATATATCTGGATCGTTGATGAGACCGTTAATTCTTTAGCCTGCGCTGAAGCCTAGCTCAGCTGCTAAAAGAATTATATCTAATCTAATTAGATTTGTTGTCGACCCAGAAGGCTTCTATTGCTGCCTCAGCTGCAACAATAACCCGTATTTGTTGTTTATACGGTAACAGTATCTTACTTGGAAGATTTCCAGCTCACTGTTCTGTTATTCAAACTGTATAGTACTATTTTGCGACTTATAGTCGTTATTATTGGTTTAGGAAACTTGTAGTAGTGATCCCAGTCACTTCAAGTTCTCATTCTCCATAGAATAAGACAGCATCCTTAGATCTCTAAGATACTAAAGGATGTTCTTAATTTCAATCCAGTGACTATCACTTGGATTGGCCTGATTGTGTATCCATATGCTCAAAGCGTATGAGACACCAGGTCACGTACATTTTTCAATGTACGATTTCTCGGAGAGTGTTAACAACTTTAAATCTATCCCAATAGATCTTTATTCCTAGAATAAAGGTTGTTTCTCCCAAGAATTTCTACGGAGAATTTTCATGAAAGCCAAGCTTTCACCGATTGTAATATGGGAATATCATTTCCAAGAAATGGCATATCATCATTAATTAGAACAGTCAATTTTAGTGCGCTCCCACTAACCTCCTTATATACACAAGAATCATTTCGTTTTGAATTAAATCATACACCATTATGATTACATCAAAACGATAATTCTAAGAACCTAATGCTTGCTTCAATCCAAACATGGATCGAATAACCTGCAAACCTTGTTTGCTGGTTTTGGCACGACAAAACCGTCAGGATGTTGTAAACATCCTCCAAATGGTTTCCTTTTAAGGAAAACGATTTTGCCGTTGAGCTGTCATATTTCATAAATGAAACATGAATCATTATCAAGCATTATCCAAATGGATTTACCGTGGCAACAGGTAAAAGGTTTCGTCGTAATCAACACAATGTTGATAACGATACTTTTTCGCTAAAAGCCTAGCTTTGCACATTGGTATGTTGCCTTCCATGTATGTCTTCCTTGAAGACTTATATAGTACCAATAGGCACAATGTCTTGCGGTACATCAACTAGTATCCAAACTTGGTTGTTATACATGGAATCCATTTCGGATTCATGTCACTTTGCCACAATAGGGAGTCGTTACCTTGTATCACTTCCTCATACGTAGATAGTTGGTATTCCTCAAAAGATTAACATCTTTATGAGGTGAGATCAGAAACTCATACCCCAGGTTGTTTTCTGACTCTCTCCGATCTACGCGGTTTTTGTGTATTCGAAGATTTCTGGTATAGTTTCATTCTTGATGAACTATTTGTGTTCCATTAAGGAATCGGTGCCTGGAATAGTATTACTCTGATTTTCATCGAGTTTTACTATCCTCCCACTTACCACAGCATATCGGTATTCCTCTTAGGAAAACCGCATGGTGAGCAACAATTACATTGTTCTCTAGTGAGTTGTATAAGTACTATACTTATGGTATCCCTATGATAACCTACAATTGGCACATATCCAATTTGGGTTCTAGTTTGGTATCATCCAAACGTATGCCTAGCATCCCAAATATTCACGATTGAGAAACCCGGTTTCTTTCCTGTTCATATCTAATATGAAATCTGTCAAATAGATTATTATGGAACCTTATTCAAAATAAGTTATGCACTGTTTATGCTTATCTGTTGAAGGAAATGGTAGCTCAGAGCGACTCATGATTAACCTTATCATGTCCAACAAAATTCGGTTACTCTGTTTGGACACACTGTCAGGATTGACGTGTTCCGGAGGAGTCCTCATTGAAAGAATACTATACTCTTTCAAGTATATTAGAAACTTATTGCTTAAGTATTTTCCATTACGGTCTTACCGTGACGGTTTAATATTTTAGCCGATCTGTTTGTCTACTTCGTGTCGAAACTATAAAAGTTTCTGATTTGTGTTTCAAAAGAAACACATAACCATAACGAGATGCCACATCCGTGAAGGTCACAAAATATTCATATCCACCTCTAGCCTAGCTAGACATGGGCCCACTAGCTTCACTATGAACTAGGGCTAACAGATCAGTGTCATTTCCACTTTTACCAAGTAAATAGTATTTTAGGCACTTTGCCCAATAAACTAGATTCGTAGACTTTATTTGAATGGGATCAAATTAGTCCTAGTACCCACTCTTCAAAAGTATGGATATACGAGTCTTGTTTAATTGTGTCCCAGACAACAATGCCACAAATTAATTTCTTCTGATCAAATCAGTTTGAGCTATTTGTTTGTCATGTTTATGTTTGAGATTTATTTATATTCAAAATATAAATGCTGTTATTCACATCTAATGTGTTTATCTCAATATCATCTTTATAAAATAAAACACTTTAGTGTTCTAGAATATAAAGGTTCACCGCAGCGGGTTAAACACTGATATAGAGATAATGTTTCTAGTCAAACTAGTTACATTGTAACAGTTTCCTAATTTAAGTACACACCCGAAGGTAGTTCCTAAACTTAGGTATCTACGATTAAAACAGCGACTTTCGTCCCGTTTCCGATTCGCAGATAAATCTCAATTGATATCAGTATCCTGCTCATAGCAGATTCTGAACATCAATATATATATATTTTATGTACCACACTAAGTATTTAAAATCCAATTTTAATACTAGTAGTGAACATAATGTTGACAAACATATTTGAAGTCAGAGCCTTGCCCATTCTTCAATTCCTTCATGTCTGCTTTGTCCAAACGGCAGTCACGCTTCCGCGATCCCGTTTGCCACAATTTAGGAAGACATTTTGGGATATGTCCTTTATCTTCCTAGAAGATTATAATGATTTTGTCTTTGCCCTTTTCACATCTCAGAAGCGTTCGGCCTAACCTTGGCCTTCTGGAATGTCGAAGTAAGGCGCGACTTGTGCTACTTGCCTTATTGCAAAGTTTGACTTTATCTCCTTGAGAATAGTCATTAACTCTCCAAGAGTTATGTATTGCAATTTAGTACTTCTAAGATCTAAAGATAGATCTATGAAGATCCTTCAATTTCTTTATCATACTTTAAGGATCTAATCCTTAGTTCTGATTAAGAAATTAAGGAATCTACTACGACAAGCTTAATGGATTAAGCACTAAAGTTATCATCACATGAATCTTCCATAGATCATGCTCTACTATTTGCTTAACTCTGGGCTTAGGCCTAATATGTTATTTTATCAAATAAAGTAACTTATTAGTTTCCAGGACTATCCTGAAATTATTCCAATTTTAAAATTAAACCATTTAAATACATTTTCCCTAGGATTATATTTTAAATGTCAATCTTTCAATTTTATCTTGATTTTAATAGTCCAACTATTTAATCAACGATTTTGGTACAATTTATTATAATGATTATAATAGTCCAACTATTTAATCAACTATAAATTAAATTGTTTGAATATAGTCCAACTATTAATTAAAACAACATTTAAATATTAGTCCAACTAACATTTATTCATTTGACGAATGATCTTTGTTTGAGCGCGTATGGCAAGTAATTAAACGAATATTGCAAATTTAATTCTTGCCTCCCACTATTTTTCGGCGAGCCTCTAACCCTCTGTCGAGTACTCGGGAAACCGTGTTTCCTAGGGCTAGGATCCCGTTAAATATCACACAATCTTGACTTTGGCCAACAAATTATATGATAATTAACTAGGTAGATCTCTAAGATCAATTGGATCCAATCCAATTCCTAGATCCAGTAGGGGGACATCCAAGTGCGAAACATATATCTTATATATGCCAATATATCCAATATATTACCTAACCTTTTTCCTCCGAATCAACTAAGCCTTGGCTTTGGCACAACAAACTTAGTGATCCCAATTAAGCGCGACCCATTGACCATGGAAAGCTTCATAATCAATGTCGATGGACAAGAAGTAGTCTTGACTTTGGCCAACAAACCACAACTTGGACAAGACACCAATATGTAACAAAGCCTTCGTGATTCAAGCACATCCTTGACGGACAAAGGCCTTGACTTTGGCCAACAAGCCAATGCCAGTCTCGGATCTTGAGTAAGAATCACTCAATGGAAGGAAAAACGCTTAATATTTTGCGAGGGTTTTTCGAGTGCAAATTGGCAACCAATTTATTATCTTTATTAAGGTCTCATCATCATACACCCTTAAACATGCATTCTAAACACATAATAAAGCGCGTATAATAAAATAATAATGATATGCGGATGGATACTTAACACAATGATCCTAGATCAAATCTCTACATTTCTCTCTCCCGCTAGCACATGTATTACTTCTACCCGTTACACTACACTTCTAAAGAAACCTCATTTACATTGAGAGGAATAGGTGAGAAGAGAATACAGAGAGTAAGGAGGTAATAAGGCTGGACACGCAGGTCCAATTAATAAATTCCAAATTTATTACAATAATTTCTAAAATTGTCCCACCCATCTAATATCCATCCGATATACATTATTCATGCATCGCAACCATGTATTCACACAAGCATGTTATCAATCAATCTAATCAAATTAATTAATCTGATAATTAGTGATCATCCAATGTTCAAACAACGATTTGATTTTGCGCGAGTCAAACTCATTTTGCGAATAAGTACTCAAAGTACGAATTCTCGAATTAAATTAAACTACAAAATTAAATCCAATTCAGTTTGTATTTAATACTAATTCGCTATTTAATTCCAAATTAAATACTACACTTTATGAATGAACTTTTACGATTTAAATTCCAAATTTAATCGTTACGGGTCTCAAAGCCCGATTAATATCTAATATTAATTTAATTAAAGTCCAATGGGCTTTTAATTAATTTCTTGAGGCGTGGACTTTTGGTCAACTCGGGTCAAACCTAATAACCAAAGTCCAATCCGGGAATTACCCCATAAGTCTAGAAATCAATTTTGGCCCATTAGGCCCAATTAAACTTTAAAGGTCCATTAGTCGCATTTGGGCTTTATGGATGCGGTTTTGAGCCCAATCGGATCCAACCAATTTTTCCGAAACCCAACTTGGTACAACCAAGCCTAATTTTACAAAAATAGCCCAATATAATTAAATTACAAAAACCCAATTTTACAATTTAATTACATAAGTGTATAACACAATTAATTACCCAATTAACATTTCCAAAACACCAATTAGCCTAATTAATCATGCTCAATTACATCAATTAGTGTCCAACACATTTTGATCAAAAATCAAACCCAAACATGCTTCTTAACTCTCGGTAATGGACGGTAATTTTAGGTCCGATTCGGTTTCAATCCAATTAATTCCACAATCGACATTAAATCAACATCCCAATTGATTCCAACTCATCCAATGAATCAAAAAATCAAAATACCAAGACATTAGGGTTCATCAACCATTCGCCAACACAGAAATTTGGGGAAATTTGTTCCAAACAACATTTCATCAAATTGATCCAATCAATCCTTAATTAAACATGTATTAAGCATACTCAAACATCCAATTTATTCAAATCATGCTCAAAAATATTTTACCCAAATTTTAAGCCCTAATCAAATTTCATGTTTTTCAATCGCTCTGATACCATTGTTGGAGTTTCTAAGCCTCCCAATATCATTAAACAAGCATGAAACAAGTGCGAATACAACGAGGGAGTTGCAGAATACTCACATCGAGCGGTTGAGCGACGTGAGAGGCAACAAAAACTTGATTTCTGCCCACTGGACTGCTCGGCAGTGCACTGCAGCTTGGTCCTCCATTTTCGGTTTTGGATCACCTTCATCAAGCTCCAAGCTTCGTCAAAAGATTCCAAGATCATGGGTGGACTTTCCTATCACCTTCGCATGTCTCTCGGAGTGCTAGCTCACAAGAAATTTGCCACAAATTTCCCACACTTTGCTTCCCATTGCTCTCGATTTTCCCAGAAAAATAAGAACAAAAACAGCCCCTTGTTGGGCGAGAGAGAGAGATGAAAGAAAGAAGAGTGGTGTTGATTGATACAAAAAATTGTATTAGTATTTGTTTTCAAAAAACAAATAAACAAATACAAATTTCCTTTTCCAAAAAGTCAAGCATTAAATGTTTTCCATCAACTCCCATCAAGTCACATCAATCAATCAATCAATCAATTATCACATCACTCAAAGTGACATGTGATTTGACGTTTGATGTGACTAATGATTTGACGCTTGATTTGACTTGCGTGCCGCACTCGAATTCGAAATGTGAATGCGCTCACAAACAATCCCGGGCTCGGGTTCGCTAATTCCAAATTAATGAATTTTCCGTTGCGACGTAATTAAATGATTATGCCTAGCGAAATCACTATTCACGTCGCTAACGAATTAATTCTAAATTAACTCGTTCGCCCGAATTAAAATCTAATTTTAATTTCGCGTCGAAATCCAATTTCGTTTAATATATCGAATATATTAATTTATCGATTGATTCCAAATTAATCGTTATCTCTCTTTAATGATATTTTATCCCAGGTAAAATATCTCCGCAATTAATCCCAGATTAAATTTCTCTCTCTTCTAATTAATCCCAGTTTAATAAAAGTGTGAGTCATATGTCATCGGTGAATCTTCGGGAAGCGACCCATTAGATCCCCGGAAATGTTGGCAGTAAATTCGGTCGTCGAACTATCCGAACACGTACGTACCAAGTATGACGTTTGTACCGATTTACAAGACAAGGTTGGCTTCTAGCAAAGCGCCATGCCTACCCAATTCTCCAGAAATATCCTTACAGGAATATATTGATCTATATCAGGCGTAGTATACGTAGTATTGTGTATTTCGATCCAGTATCGGAAGATCACGTGCTAGGCCTGGGGCTGGAATTGTGTCTGCCCCGTACGAAGCACATGTCAGATGTTTGGTAACTAGTCCACATAATCGGATAAACATGACCTTGTCATTTTATTCCGATGACTGCAGTACATAAGAGAACCAGTACCGTATCCTACGTGACCATCATCTCCATATGACTGGAGTGACACTTCCCTCTTGACATCACACCCAACACACTACGATTTTCAATATACCCACCAGAGGCGTACACAAAACATGTTAAAGCCCTGGACGACTAAAACCAAAGTATATTGAGTGTCGCAAGTATTAGCGGTGCAAGTCTCATGTTAAGACCAAATACATCTACCCTGATTTCGGACTTCCATAGACACATAGTCATACTACCAATGGAATTCCGAGGGAGTCTATCCAGAGCGAAGCTGTTTCCCGTACCATCAGTAAAACACAACTTCCTATTACACTTGCATGAGTATCATATACCCAAATATATGAGAACTATGCCGTTATGCCCTCACAACGCGCACAAGTGTAATAATAGTATTTTACTCATTTATCGATGTCCAATCTCAATAATGCTCTGACTAGGGATATTTAATGATTAATCTGTTGTGGACTGATACTGTCTCATATCATTCTCAATCCAGGAACTAATCATAGGGGCCTCCTATCATTTATACATCTTGGTGATCTAATCACAAATGATAAGAGAGCAATCTCCTTTGTCACATAGTTAATTTGTACAACAACACCATGATCTGTACAAATAGTGACGCTATGAGTCATAATTTTCCAACACGAATAGGAATCACCCTATGCCAAAAATCAATTTTGGCGCATTAGGCCCAATAGTCATATTTGGACTTTATGGAAATGGTTTTAGGCCCAATTGGATCCAACCCAATTGTCCAAAACCAAAATTGGCCCAACCAAGCCCATTAAGCCCAATTATAACAAATTAAATTAATACACTATTCCAAATTACATATTAATTCAATTCAAGTGTAATTAACATAATTAATTAACTAATCTAATGTTTCCAAGACACTAATTAATCCAATTAATCATGCTCTTTAATTCCAATTCATGTCCAACACAAATTAAAGCAAAACAATTCATTCCAACATACTTAGGCTCACGGTTTTGGCAAGAAAATTATCATGCTATTTGATTTCAATCCAATTAAATCAACATCTAGTCATACATTTCATGCCAACAACACATCCAATTGCTAATTTTCAAAAAATCACCATGAGCTACTTTAGGGTAGTATTCGGCCATGTGGTAGAAATTAGGGATTTTTGATCTAATCAATTTATGTCAATTCCAAAGATGCACAAATCCAATTCATCATCATACAAACATAACCCAACAATCAATTTAGACAAATCATGCTCCAAACACAAAATCTCAAATTAAAGTCCATAAACCCTAGAATTCAAATCAAACTTAGGATGGCTCTAGATACCATTATTAGTGTCCTACACATGCCACAAGATCACTAAGATGATTTTTGTGTGAATACATCAAGAAGTTTGCGGAAAAAACTTACAATGATCGGATGAGATTCAAAACTTTTTCTTTGTATTTCGGAAGCTCCGAGCTTTCTTTTGCATTCCAAACTCAATGGTGAGTTTTGACCGGTGCTTACACACGCGTATAACGCAAGCGCACGTATCGTTCAAGTAGTATAAAAATATCGATCCCACGAGGACATAATATCTAATCTATTAATTTTATGAGGTCAAATGATTACTAGTATCTAACAGGTTGTTTGATTGATTTGAAATGGTGACGATTCTAAATTTAAAAACAAGTAAATAAAATTGTTCGAAAGTAGGTTTTAAGAAAATTCAATATTAAAAACTATCTAGGGTTGTGATTTCTTCCAATATCATTTTAAAGATGAAGTGGTTATCTTAAAGTTGGGTAATATATTGATTTATTAACCTGGAACACTAAATTATGTGTAAGCCTCTGTCGATGGTCAGACACAAATACACAGTTTAACCCAATTAAACCATATGTCTATGTCAACCAAATTATCTGGATTCATTAATTTTAAGTTCCAATTATGGCTACCCCCGCCCGACAGGTATATGTCTATCATGTAAGGAAATCTATTAAAGGGTTATCTATCCTCAAGGAAGATCGTGGACTATTGAGTCTAAGGTCTTAAACTTAAAATCCCTATGTCTAGTTCATTTTAAGTTTCTCAGTTCAATTTTATTAATGGCCAGTTAATGAAAAAGCATTAAGATTAAGACTCAATAAATAAATCTTTATATTACCCAAGCTATAATCTAACCCCTTATAAACCGGTGATATTGGATTTCATCACAACCCCAGATAACTGGCTTAGTTACGACACATATTTACGGGTAGTAAAAAAAACTTAAATAAAATAAAAGACATAAAGTAAAATACTGAAAATTAAATATTGAAAAGTAAATGCTGAAAGTAAATGCTGAAATTAAATACTGAAAATTAAATGCTGAAAGTAAATTACTGAAAGTAAATTACTGAAAGTAAATTGCTGAAAGTAAATTGTTGAAAAGTAAATTGCTGAAAGTAAATTACTGAAAGTAAAAACTGAAAATTAAAGAAAGAAAAGTATTGTGCGTAAAAGTAAATTGCGGAAAGTAAAAACTGAAAAGTAAAGAAAAGAAAGTGCGAAAGCGGAAATTAATTACTGAAAGCTGTAAATAAATAAACAAGATACAATCTTCTTATTATTCTTAAGGAATTCCTTAGAAGAAAGTATGAATTTTACAAATGAAATGGCTTGGTATTTATAGGCAAAATTTTACCTCCAACAAATCATCCACCAAATCAATTATTAATTGCTCCACTAATTGTTCCACCAAATCCATTATTAATTGCTCCACTAATCTTTTATCATGTTTGGTGATGATTTGATAATTTTTATTATTTATTTATTAATTTATTTTTTTCTTTGAAAATGATTGAAAGTGACTTTAATAATTACACACAACACACTTCTGGATGGTTCATCAATTTCGGGTATGAAATCTTCAGAATTCGAAATTATTTTGTCTTTCAAAGCTGTAGATCTTTGAGTCTTCTTTAATCTGGAACTTGAATCAGCTCAATCCGATATCGGAGTAAAAAGTTATAACCACAATACGACAAATGCGCAAAAGTGGAATTTCCAAAACTGCACTTCGTCAAAAACGCCCTTTCAAGTTTCCAATCTCCAAAATTAAAATATCAAGTCCAATAATTGCCCTTATTTGACCCATATTTCATCCTAAATGATTTCATTGATATCCGATATTATTTTATCTGCAAAATAAACTAAAACACATCAAAACGTTCATCAAACCCGAGAAACTAAACAAAATATTAAGTTAAATGGGCGGTAAATATTGATATATTTTCCGCTCATCACACCCCCAAACCTAACATTTTGCTAGTCCTCGAGAAAAATAATAAAATAAAATACAAGAAACAATTAAAATTAAAATAAGCCACTTTCGTAGGGATCACGGTTGCATTTAGCATATGCAACAAGCCTTTAAACCCCTAGGTGTCCCTAGTGGACGAGTTATAGTCTCGTGAGGGCTTACAACAACGATACCCACAAACGTTTTACAAAAGTAAAAAACGTAGTGAAAATAATGCACACAAAAGCAAAAAGACAAGAGAAAAGAGAATAAAGAAGTTAGTGACTAATCAGGTGAAACTTCTACTCCAAATCAATAGTTGTTTTGTTTCATTCTAAATTACCGAATAAGTAAATTCTCCGATTATTTTTACCATTCTCCATATACACAGTCGATAAAATATTAATCAACTCATTTTTGCCCACAACAGTCATAAGTGCAGTTGATAAGAGAGTAATATTTTTGTCCTAAAGTTCTATCGGATTTCACACCTTTTTATAGCAATGGAATAATTTTTCTGATTTTTCAGATTTTTTCTTTGATTTTTCTCTATTTTTTTTATTTATATACAATATCTTCCATCTATGTAGCGAGTGTTGGGTCGGTGGCTCCCAAACCAGTTGGCTTTAGGGCACCAGGTGTTAAGACACCCCTACGGACTTAATTACTCAAACTTCAGATATATATATTTTTGCAGCATCTTTGATCCATGTAGCGAGCTTTGGGCCAGTGACTCCCAAACCAGTTGGCTTTAGGGCACTAGGTGTTAAAACACCCTTACAGACTTAATAACTCGGATCTCAGACGTTTTTTTTTTTTTTACTCCATTGCTTTTTGAGATGCTTCCTCTAATTAAACTAGTGCACTGAATATTACAAACTTTTCAATTTTAGCTCATGTCCGTATGTTACTATATATGTTGATAATACCTGTCAACCGAGCATATGAAGATCCATTTTAGTCAATTTTATGGAGAATTTACAAATTAAATAATTCAAAAGGAAATAAACAAAAATTAACTTGTTCCGATATAGGTTCGAGATACGTATCAGGAGTGGAAACTCCTTACTCAGCTATCTCTCACCAATTTCACCCTTTTTAGTCAAAATAAAAACACAAAAAAAAATTGTAATTTTTGAAAAATTTTCAATTTTTTTTTGTATTTTTCGAAAAATTTTGGACTAAAAATAAAAACAACACACAAACTAAAAACAAGGTACTGATCAACTAATTCCCTCCCCCAAACCTAAATGAGACATTGTCCCTAATGTCTTAAAAAGTAGAAGAAGAGTTTAGAAAATAATACCTGGTTAGCTGAAATTCTACAGGAAAATTAAAGGTTAAGATCCAAATTTATCCTACGCCTCTTACCACGATCGTCCTCAGACCAATTTATCTTTGAAATGATAGGGTAAACTCGTGGTTCATAGGCTATGAATTGGTCTATTAGATCCGGAGCAGTTCTGGCAGTAAAGAGGAGTTCTTTCAAAGGTTTTGACACGAACCCATTTCTCCGGGCATCATCAAGAAACACACAAAGAAAATCATAAAATCCATCAACATTGTACAGCCCAATTGGTTTCTGGTGTATGTTCAGGTTCGCCCAAGATAGCACAATAAAAATTTCCTCCAATGTACCCAAGCCATCTGGCAAAGCAATAAAAGCATCAGCACGGTTAATCATTTCGACCAAACGTTCAGACATACCTGGCATGATCAGTTCCTCTCCGTTTGATGGTTCAATAAGATTTGCATCTGCCAAGGGTTTTGGGATGATTCCCAAAACGTGACTGCCTCCTTCCTGTACAGCTTTTGAAACGATCCACATAAGTCCAAGATTGCCTCCGCCATATATTAAGTGCATATTTCTTGCAGCTAAGACTCGACCCAATTCTTGTGCTGCTTCTACGTATTGTGGCTTAACACCAACACTACTACCGCAAAACACACAGATGTTTTCAACTCGTCTTCTTGAAGTGGCTTCCATTTTTTATATGTATTTCTTTCTCAACTCTGGATGCCTTCAAAAGTGCAATGACAGGCTGAATTTATAGTACCTGAAAAGGGTGAGTAAAAATAGCACAAGTATCTTCCAGATGACGATTAGTAGCGAAATAATATCGTGATAATCAAAAAGGTCTGGATCATGTCGGAGAAAATAAAAGAAAACAACAAAACAAATCACAATTATTAAGAAAAGATAAAAGATATAATATTTACAAGAAAAGTAACGGCTTGATTGACGTCTATGCTGAAAGTCCCTACAAGCAATAGCGACAAAGAAACTCTATACCCAAGAGGGGGGGTGAATTAGGTTATCGCTATAAATGCGAAATTATAAAATCTTTGCCGATTTTAAGCTCTTATTACCAAGTGAGAGTTTTAGGCCAATTTTCTCTATTCTAATAAATATCCTATATGCAAGTTTCTAATCAATAAGTAAATATAAATTAACTTGCAAATAGTAAAAGAGTAGGGAAAGAGAGATACGACACCGCGATATATAGTGGTTCGGCAAACCGTGCCTACGTCCACTCCCTCAAGCCTCGCTTGAAGATTTCTACTAGAATCGAGTTTCCGTGGTTCACTCGCAACCAAGAGTTTTCCGCAAAGGCGCACTCCAAACCCTTTTACAATTTTGAGTTTTGTTCGTAGGCTCACTCACAAACCTTTACAATTACTCGAATAATGGGATTTCACAAACCGCAAGTGTTTTTGATAAGAAAGAATTAAAACACACTTGGGCACTCACAAATAATAAGAAGATTGTGTGAGAACAAAACCCAAGTGATCTAAGCTCACTAAATGTAATGAAGATGTGTGTGAGCTTGTGTGAGTGTTTAAGTATTTGAAGATTCAAGACAATCTTGTTTTTGCTTTCTAAGAAATGATATGAAGGTTCAAGAAGATAGCAAAAACGAATTTGGGACTCATTTATATAGAAAATGAAAATTGTCCCTGCAGTCACTGTCGGAGACCGGCGAGCGAGACCGACATGCCGGTCTAGGGTTTCAATATCTCCCAACGGCTATATACGTTCGAAAAACTAGCCGTTAGACCGGCGAGCAAACCGGTATGGAAACCGGCGAGGACCAGCCCGGTTCCAGAGAGCAGGATTTTCTTGCCAATACCGGCATGAAGACCGGCGAGGTAACCGGCACGGTATGGCCCGGTTCCAGTAGGCATGCAAAACAGGGGAAGGCCGGTTTAATGACCGGTAAGGGACCGGTAAGGTCCATGCCGGTTCCAGAGAGCTTCCCTAAATACTAAAATGCAGATTTGAAGGTTTTAATGCATTTCGTACATGCCCCTAATGCTTCTAAGTGAATGTGCATGATCCATATGAGCTTAGGCACTTGAATATTACATCTCACATTACAAATTAAATCCTAAGCTAAGACGTTTGCAATATAATCTTCATTTTACCGCAAGTCTTCACATTCTCGCTCTTCACCTCATATGCTTCGACACTTTTTGTATTGCTTCGTGATTGTACGTCGAAGTCGTCGATTGCGTTGACGTCATCAAAATCCAATTATGCGACCAAGTCGCCAACAATCTCCCCTTTTTGATGATGGCAACCCCTTAAAACTTGTTGATACTTGTGAGCTTCTTGGAGTCCAAATTTGACAATTTTGCTCCCCCTCAACATAAGCTCCCCCTCAATGTGTGATTGTCTTCAAAATAGCTCTATAAGACTTAGACAACACATTAGTACATTTACTCCCCCTTAATCCAAGGGTGAGGGTAAAACAAGTTTTAATCTCATTTCTAATGATTTCTCCTTCTTTGACATTATCAAAAAGTGGAGAAGCAAAATTAGGTTCTAAAATGAGATACCAATAGATGTGTGCAAAAAAAATGATAACAAATTTAAAAAAATATATGCACATTTGGCATTTCCCCCTTTTTGCCATAAAAAATCAAAATGTATGCATAAAATAGCATTTTTCAAAAGAGATTCTCATGAATACTATTTACAATCTAAGAGCATCTTAATCATGATTTCTCCCCAATTTGATACCTATTAAAAATATATCAATACATTCCATGATACCAATTATTTATCAAAGTCCATGCATTTCATAATGCCAATTATATTCTAATACATATATTTCATGATATTCATCTAAGATTATGCCAATTTACATGCATTTCATTTTCAACCAATTAGTTCATATGGCAAGGCATATTCAATCAAGTGATCACATATATTGCATTTAACTCAATGAATTTCATGTGATACCAATTGAAATAGAATAGGGGTTTAAATATATGATTAAGGCACTTAGTGATATCAAATGAAAATCGATACCAATAGAAGTTTAATACATTGCCTAATCACTTTGTATGCTTTAAAAATATTTTAACCAAAATATGCATACATACATAATTTTGAGGAAACGGTACCAATGTTTCCGTGAATACGGATTTTACCTTTACTGTTGCGATTCCTCATCTTTTTTAGCCTTTGGGATCAATTTTGCAATTCTCTTTAAAGATACATTCCCAAAGCTCCCCCTCCAAATTTATCAATTAACTTTGGTACCCAAACTTTCTTGGGTCCATTGGGGTTAGTTTTGATTCCTTGAGGAATCCATGCATTCTTATTCACATTCATATACATGCATTCAAAAATTTTATGTCCCTTTTTGTTACAAGCATGGCATGTGACATTTTCATCTATTTCATTCTTAGCATGAGAATATGATGCCTTAACAAAATAATTCTTTAAAAATTTTCTTTTAATGTAAGGCCTATATCCTAATCCTTCTCTTTTAAATGCACATTTTTGGGATCCAATAAGCATATTAAAATTTTTATGTCCCAATGTGAATTTGCTAAGTATGTTTTACAAATCTACAATCTTAGTATTTAATAAGACATTTTCATTCAATATAGATTCGCAATCGCATGTCTTAGAGCTAGATGGCATATTTGATATGGCATTTTCAAGTTCTAGCTTTTTAATCTTTAAACATGCATTTTCATCATTCAAGCATGCAATTTCTTTTTCATGTTTAGCCTTTAAGCATATCACATCATTATCTAAAACATGAATTTTATCCATACTACATGCATTATCATTTTTAAGTGTAGCATGCTCATTTTTAGCTAATTTCAATTTCTTTTTAAGCATATCACACAATTCTTTTAAACCATTGAAAGCTTTAAGTAAATCATTATAGTCTTGAGAATTGTGTACCTCTTCTTCTTCGCTTTCTTCTTCAATTTCAAATCGGATGTCTTCATCCGTGATAGCCATAAATGCTATTGATTTATCTTTGACTTCAACCTCTTCCTCCTCGGATGAGCTTGAATCGCTATCGCTCCAAGTTGAAGTTGCTTTCATTGCCTTTTTCTTTGATTTTCATTTCATTTTCCTCAATGGGCAATCGATAGCTATGTGACCCGGTTTGTTGCATTCATAACACACAATTTTCTTGTTCTTCCGCGGCCATTTTTCTTCTTTCTTTTCATCCGTCTTTGATTTTCCCTTTCGATTTACGGACTTAAGGAGCTTCTTCAAGTTCTTGTTTATTTGAGCCAACTCATCATCACTATCTTCTTCTTCTTCACTTGAGCTTGACTCATCTTTTCTTCTTGCTTTTAAGGCCAATGATTTCCTTGTCCTTTTCTCATCTTCCTCTTTTTTGTCCATTTTGATCTCCATTTCGTACTCAAGCAATTTTCCGACCAAATCATCCATCTTCAATGTGTTTATGTCGTTTGCTTCTTTAATGGAGGAGGTATAGCTTCTAAATTCCTTTGGGAGTGATCTCAAGATTTTCTTCACTTGATCCGATGTCCCGATGACTTTTCCCAATGCTCCTAAATGATTGATGATGACCGTAAATCTCGAAATCATGTGATCGATTTCTTCCCCGGATTCCATCTTGAAATTGTCCAATTCGCACATGAACCGATTGATTTTCGATTCCTTCACTTGGCTTGTGCCCTCGTTGACCATTTCTAATGACTTCCACAAATCATAAGCATTTCCACACTCTGGAAGTTTGTTTATTTGTTCCTGATCTATGGCACATAGGAGTTGGTTGAGTGCTTTAGCATTTTGTGAAGCTATTTTTACATCCTCATTATCCCATTCAAAATTTGGCTTCGGAATCTCAACCTCATTGCTATCTCTTTTTGTTGGTCCTTTTGCACCTCGTGTGATGACCAAATAAGATTGCGGATCTACGGCTATGAGATAATTCAACATTCTCATCTTCCAATAATTGTAGTCCGTTCCGGTGTAAAACAGAGGTCTAGTTGTTGAAAATCCCTCGGCAAGATTTGACGAGTTGCTTGTAGATGCCATGATCTATTCTCGGACGGTCAAGTCTTTCTTGAGAAAACCTCGCTCTGATACCAACTGAAAGTCCCTACAAGCAATAGCGACAAAGAAACTTTATACCCAAGAGGGGGGTGAATTGGGTTATCGCTATAAATGCGGAATTATAAAATCTTTGCCGATTTTAAGCTCTTATTACCAAGTGGGAGTTTTAGGCCAATTTTCTCTATTCTAATAAATATCCTATATGCAAGTTTCTAATCAATAAGTGTAAATATAAATTAACTTGAAAATAGTAAAAGAGTAGGGAAAGAGAGATACAACCCGCGATATATAGTGGTTCGGCAAACCGTGCCTACGTCCACTCCCTCAAGCCTCGCTTGAAGATTTCTACTAGAATCGAGTTTCCGTGGTTCACTCGCAACCAAGAGTTTTCCGCAAAGGCGCACTCCAAACCCTTTTACAATTTTGAGTTTTGTTCGTAGGCTCACTCACAAACCTTTACAATTACCCGAATAATGGGATTTCACAAACCGCAAGTGTTTTTGATAAGAAAGAATTAAAACACACTTGGGCACTCACAAATATAAGAAGATTGTGTGAGAGCAAAACCCAAGTGATCTAAGCTCACAAAATGTAATGAAGATGTGTGTGAGCTTGTGTGAGTGTTTAAGTATTTGAAGATTCAAGACACTCTTGTTTTTGCTTTCTAGTAAATGATATGAAGGTTCAAGAAGATAGCAAAAATGAATTTGGGACTCATTTATATAGAAAATGAAAATTGTCCCTGCAGTCACTGCCGAGACCGGCGAGGAAACCGGCGAGGAGACCGGCATGCCGGTCTAGGGTTTCAATATCTCCCAACGGCTATATAACGTTCGAAAAACTAGCCGTTAGACCGGCGAGCAAACCGGTATGGAAACCGGCGAGGACCAGTCCGGTTCCAGAGAGCAGGATTTTCTTGCCAATACCGGCATGAAGACCGGCGAGGTAACCGGCACGGTATGGCCCGGTTCCAGTAGGCATGCAAAACAGGGGAAGGCCGGTTTAATGACCGGTAAGGGACCGGTAAGGTCCATGCCGGTTCCAGAGAGCTTCCCTAAATACTAAAATGCAGATTTGAAGGTTTTAATGCATTTCGTACATGCCCATAATGCTTCTAAGTGAATGTGCATGATCCCTATGAGCTTAGGCACTTGAATATTACATCTCACATTACAAATTAAATCCTAAGCTAAGACGTTTGCAATATAATCTTCATTTTACCGCAAGTCTTCACATTCTCGCTCTTCACCTTATATGCTTCGACATTTTTTGTATTGCTTCGTGATTGTACGCCGAAGTCGTCGATTGCGTTGACGTCATCAAAATCCAATTATGCGACCAAGTCGCCAACATATGCGTCAGAGACAAGCTTCCCATCCAATTTTCTTATAAACTGGCAAACATGGTCTTTTTGAGTCAGATTCCCAAGAATTAATTATTGTCTTTCTTTTTGGAATTGTGTATGTAATTTGCGAATGGCTATGTGAAAATATCCATTGGGATGCGTCTCAAGAGTTAAAGATATATCATCTAAAGACTCCTTACTCAAGCCATCCCTAATGAATTTAATTTTGTCTTCGCGATTATCAGACACCATTCCTAAAGAACGACAACGAGTATTGCAATTCCAGCGTGCACATTTGTAACAAACACCCATTTGTTTAGCTCTACGTTTCTTTGCATAGGTGCTTCTTCCAAAACCAGGCAGATGTGAAATAAAAGAGTCAGAAGACTCACCTGCCAATCAGACTCGTGCTTCAATTACCCAACGAATGTCATTAGGAATACCTTTGATCATCAGTAGTCTCATCCGTTCCAAGCGAGCTTTGTAGAATTTCATCAGAGATTTTTTAGGGAGATAAGGAAATTGCTTGTGAAGATTTGCGAGAGCTTCTTCCATCGTGAAATGATTAAACCTGCAAAAATTAAACACACAAAAATAAAACACACCAGATCACAATATATACAAAAATTGCATGGGTTGCCTCCATGCGAGCGCTAAGTTTAAAGTCGTCAGCTAGACGTGACTTCTCGAACGTTAGGCTAGATCTGAAAGTGTGACACTTTCTTTTTTTCGCTAAAATGATTCTCCCCAGTAGTGCTTAACACGCTTGTTTTTAACCTTGAAAGTTTTGTTGGATTCAGGATCATGTATCTCAACGGCTCTATCTGGTAAAACCTTGGTGATCACAAATGGACCTGACCACCGTGATTTTGGCTTCCATGGGAAGAATTTCCCCCTAGATTTGTTTAACAGTACCTTCTGCCCTGGTTCAAGTTGTATGCGCACTATCTTCTCATCATGTCTTTTCCTTGCCTTTTCCTTGTACAATTTGGCATCCTCAAAAGGCTGTATGTGAAATTCCTCAAATTCGTTGAGCTGATGGAACTTTTTCTCTTCTGTTGCTTGTAGTGCAAGAATATGCTTCTTCAGTACGCAGTGCGCTTTATCTTCAGGCTCCACAGGTAATTGACATGCTTTAAGTTTGTCAGTAGAACTTTGTCTTTTATCAGAGTTCTGAACGGTACTATGTATCACATCAAGTCTGAAACATTCCTCCTTCTTTTCATCATCTGGGAAATTCATGGCTTTGAAAACATTGAATGTTACTTCTTGGTCTTGTACCCTCATGGTTAGTTCTGCTTTTTATACATCAATAATGGTTCGACCTGTAGCCAAGAATGGTCTCCCGATGATGATTGGCACGTCTGCGTCTTCCTCCATATCAAGGACAATAAAATCTGCTGGGAAAATGAATTTGTCAACCTTGACCAGCACATCCTCAACTACGCCTCTTGGAAATACGAGTGTTCTATCAGCAAGTTGTAGTGAGACTGAAGTGGCATTGTTTCTCCAATCTGCAGTTTCCTGAAAATAGAAAAAGGCATCAAGTTAACACTAGCACCTAAATCACACAGAGCCTTACCGAAGTCATGTTCTCCTATGGTGCAAGGAATAGTGAAACTGCCAGGATCTTTCAACTTTGGAGGAAGTTTTCTCTGAATGATGGCGCTGCATTCTTCTGATAATGCTACTGTCTCATAATCTCCCAATCTCCGCTTTCGTGAAAGAATGTCTTTCATGAATTTGGCATAGCTGTGCATTTGTTCCAACGCTTCTGAAAATGGAATGTTGATATGCAGCTTTTTGAACACCTCCAAGAATCGAGCAAACTGATTTTCCAGTTTATTCTTCTGAAGACGCTGAGGAAAAGGTGGAGGTTGAGTGATCTGTTCTTTTTCCTTTGCTTCTTTTTCCTCCATTTGTTGCTTTGTTTCTTTTGGAAAATCTTCAATTGTCGTTGCCTTGATTCCAACATCTTTGTTGATTTCAGTACCGCTTTTTAACATGATGGCATGACATTGCTCCTTCCCCATGTTCCTTGGATTTGGCTCTGTGTTGCTATGAAGGGTACTTGGCGGTCTGTAACTCTGAGCATTGGCCAGTTGTCCAATTTGATTCTCCAGTGCTTTAATAGAAGCTGATTGACTTTGAATTAATGCTGCTTGGGATTGAAACATAGCATCATATATTGCTGCTTGAGAGTCGTGTTTTGCTTCTATCTTTTTCAAGTGGGTCAACACTTCTGTTATTCCTGTTTCATTTCCATGTTCCTGGCTTTTGTTCTGTTGTTGGAATCCGGGTGGTGGATTGTTCATTTGCCCTGAATTGTTACTCCATGCGAAATTGGGATGATTCTTCCACCCTGGGTTGTAGGTGTTGGAATATGGATTGTTCCCCTGTCTGTTGAAATTATTGACATAATTCACCGTTTCTTTATGTTGGTTGAAAGATTCTGACTCAGGTGCTCCTCCAAATGGTGAACTTGTGGATCCATCATTAACTTTTATGTTAAGAGTTTCCAGATTTTTGCAAATCATATCCATCTTGGAATTCAGTGCTGTGTTGGCTCCAACTTCATAAATTCCTGCAATTCTTTGGATCATGCTCCTTTCTGTTGGCCATAAAGAATTGTTGTTGGCCATTTCTTCTATTAGGTCTCATGCTTGCTTCATCTTCTCCTTTTGCCATTAAAGCTCATTCAACAGCAGCATCGATTGTGGTTCTCATTATTCCAGAAAATCCATTATAGAATGTTTGGACTTGAAGCCATTTTGGAATCTCATGGTGAGGACATTTCCGGAGCAAATCTTTGTACCTTTCCCAAGATTCGCAGAGGGATTCTGAATCTTGTTGTACAAAGGATGTGATGTCATTCCTCAGCTTTCCGGTTCTGGCTGGTGGAAAGTACTTTGCAAGAAATTTGGTGGCTAAAGTGTTCCAAGTTGTGATAGAACCTGCTGGTAGTGAATGTAGCCAAGCTTTAGCTCTGTCCTTCAAGGAGTATGGGAAAACACGCAGTCTCATTGCTTCTTCTGATGCTCTGTTGTAGTTGAAAGTGCCGCAAACTTCCAGGAAGTTACTGATGTGGGCATTAGGATCTTCAGTTGCATTCCCCCCGAACTGAACTGACTGCTGAATCATCTGAATGTATGTTTTAATGTCACACGCATTTGCTGGTAAGGGAGGAAGTACAATACAAGAAATGAGTATGTCAACCACCGAAATGGTTCTGTCTCGAATGGGAAGTGGTGGTGCAACCTCCAACGGTTCAGGTTCCATGTTGACTAAAGCTTCTTGGCCTTCTCGCCTTTCCTTTCTCAACTGTCTGATGGTTCTTTCAATTTCTGGGTCAAGCGATCGGAGTTCAAAGCTTCTGGTTCGTCTCATGTAGTTTCTAAGAACCTGAAACACAAGAAAACAAAAACGATAAGTAAAAAGAAATTAAATACAAGTAACGTATCTAACCCCAAATTAATAGTGAAAGATAAATAAGTCCCCGGCAACGGCGCCAAAAACTTGACGGGTGCTTACACAAGTGTATAACGCAAGCGCACGTATCGTTCAAGTAGTATAAAAATATCGATCCCACGAGGACTTAATATCTAATCTATTAATTTTATGAGGTCAAATGATTACTAGTATCTAACAGGTTGTTTGATTGATTTGAAATGGTGACGATTCTAAATTTAAAAACAAGTAAATAAAATTATTCGAAAGTAGGTTTTAAGAAAATTCAATATTAAAAACTATCTAGGGTTGTGATTTCTTCCAATATCATTTTAAAGATGAAGTGGTTATCTTAAGTTGGGTAATATATTGATTTATTAACCTGGAACACTAAATTATGTGTAAGCCTCTGTCGATGGTCAGACACAAATACCCAGTTTAAAACCCAATTGAACCATATGTCTATGTCAACCAAATTATCTGGATTCATTAAGTTTAAGTTCCAATTATGGCTACCCCCGCCCGACAGGTATATGTCTATCCTGTAAGGAAATCTATTAAAGGGTTATCTATCATCAAGGAAGATCGTGGACTATTGAGTCTAAGGTCTTAAACTTAAAATCCCTATGTCTAGTTCATTTTAAGTTTCCCAGTTCAATTTTATTAATGGCCAGTTAATGAAAAAGCATTAAGATTAAGACTCAATAAATAAATCTTTATATTACCCAAGCTATAATATAACCCCTTATAAACCGGTGATATTGGATTTCATCACAACCCCAGATAACTGGCTTAGTTACGACACATATTTACGGGTAGTAAAAAAAACTTAAATAAAATAAAAGACATAAAGTAAAATACTGAAAATTAAATAATGAAAAGTAAATGCTGAAAGTAAATGCTGAAATTAAATACTGAAAATTAAATGTTGAAAGCAAATTGCTGAAAGTAAATTGCTGAAGAGTAAATTGCTGAAAAGTAAATTGCTGAAAGTAAATTACTGAAAAGTAAAAACTGAAAATTAAAGAAAGAAAAGTATTGTGCGTAAAAGTAAATTGCGGAAAGTAAAAACTGAAAAGTAAAGAAAAGAAAGTGCGAAAGCGGAAATTAATTACTGAAAGCTGTAAATAAACAAACAAGATACAAACTTCTTAGTATTCTTAAGGAATTCCTTAGAAGAAAGTATGAATTTTACAAATTAAATGGCTTGGTATTTATAGGCAAAATTTTACCTCCATCAAATCATCCACCAAATCAATTATTAATTGCTCCACTAATTGCTCCACCAAATCCATTATTAATTGCTCCACTAATCTTTTATCATGTTTGGTGATGATTTGATAATTTTTATTATTTATTAATTTATTAATTTATTTTTTTGCTTTGAAAATGATTGAAAGTGACTTTAATAATTACACACAACACACTTCTGGATGGTTCATCAATTTCGGGCATGAAATATTCAGAATTCGAAATTAATTTGTCTTTCAAAGCTGTAGATATTTGAGTCTTCTTTAATCTGGAACTTGAATCAGCTCAATCCGATATCGGAGTAAAATGTTATGCCCAAAATACGACAGATGCGCAAAACTAGAATTTCCAAAACTGCACTTCGTCAAAAACGCCCTTTCAAGTTTCCAATCTCCAAAATTAATATATCAAGTCCAATAATTGCCCTTATTTGACCCATATTTCGTCCTAAATGATTTCATTGAGATCCGATATTATTTTATCTGCAAAATAAACTAAAACACATAAAAACGTTCATCAAACCCGAGAAACTAAACAAAATATTAAGTTATAGGGGCGGTAAATATTGATATATTTTCCGCTCATCAAGTTTCCATATCACCTTAGTTGACTCCTTTTAAGTGCTAGCTTTGTAGAATTTTGTAACAAAATTCCATGGAGAGAAGAAGAGTGCTCGGCATTTAGGAGAAGAGATGAGAAGATGAATAGTTTTTTTTATTTTTTGTGTTTTCCAAAAACATATATATAAATTAGTCATTCAAAGTTGGTAGGTGTGTGTAATAAGTAATCCAATTACTATTCCAACTAATTCCATCACATAGTGACAAGTGAAGTGAGTTGTGGGTCTCATCCAATTAATTTCAAATCTAGTTGGCTTACACAATACACTTTGGGCCCGGTTCGTTTAATCCGACTAAACGAATTTTTCGTTGCGACGTAATTAAATCTAATTTAATTAAATAATAATGCCCAGCAAAATTATTACGGAATTCGCTTACGAATTAATTCCAAATTAATTCTTTCGCTTGAATTAAAATCTAATTTCAATTCCGTATTGAAATCCGATTTCAATTAATATATCATATATATTATTTTAGCCCAATTAATTAAATAGTAAAATCTAATTTCACTATTAAATTCATTTTGCCGATTAATTCCAAATTAATCGCGTTCTCTCCTCTCGACGAATTTAATCCCAGATAAATTCTCGACGCAATTAATCCCAGATTAATTCTTTCTCTAATAATTAATCCCAGATTAATTCCTGCCGTAATTAATCCCAAATTAATTTTCTCTCTCATAATTAATCCCAGATTAATTCTGTTTGAGTCAAATGTCATTGGTGAATCTTTGGGAAGCGACCCAAGAGATCTCTGGATATGTTGGCAGTAAATCCGGTTGTCGAACTATCCGAACACGTGCGTACCCGGTACCACGTTCTTACCGATTTACAAGACATGGTTGGCTTCTAGCAAAGCATCGTGTCTACCCAATTCTCCAGAAATATTCAACAAGGAATATATAATCTATATCAGGTATAGTATACTATGTATTGCGTATTACGATCCAATATCGGATGTCACATGCTAGGCCTGGGGCTAGAATTGTGTCTGTCCCGTACGAAGCATATATCGGATCACTAGCAACTAGTCTCTTTAATCGGATAATCATGACCTAGTCATACTATCCCGATAGCTGCAGCATATGAGAGTACTAGTTCTGTATCCCTGCGTGATCATCATCTCCATATAACTGAAGTGATACTTCCATCTTGACATCACACCCAATACACTACGATTCTTAATAAACCCAGAAGAGGCGTACACAGAACCTGTTAAAGCCTCGGACGACCAAAACCAAAGTATACTAATTGTCGCAAGTATTAGCGATGCAAGTCTCAGGTTAAGACCAAATACACATACCCTGATGCGGATTCCCATAGACACATAGTCATACTACTAATGAGATTCCGATGGGTCTATCCAGAGCGAAGCTGTTCCCGGTCCAACGGCTAACAGAACCTCATACACACTTGCATAAGTATCCAATACTTAAATATATGAGAACTATGCCGTTAAGCTTCCATAACGCACACAAGTGCAGTACTAGCCTATTCCGCATTATCGATGTCCAGTCTCGATAATACTACGACTAGGGATATTTAATGATCAAACCTTTCATGGATTAATACTGTCTCATATCTTATTAATCTGGTACTAATCATATGGACTTTTATCATTTACATTTCCAAGTAATCAAATTACAAATGATAAAAGAGCAATTTCATTTGTCACATAGTTAATTTGTACAAAGAACACCATGCCATTTACAAATAGTGATGTTATGGGTCATAATTGTCCAACAATTGCATGATAGGGGCAAAAGTCAAAAGACTAATAATCTTTTCAAATGATTTTTGACATTCTTATGTCCATTCAAATGTTGCATCTTTTAATAGGAGGTTATACAAGGGTCTGGATATGGTACTAAAGTTTTTTATGAACCTCCTATAAAATCATGCATGTCCTAAAAAAGAATGAATTTCCTGACTATTTTTTGTGGTGGAAATATAGAGAACACCTCTATTTTTACCTTGTAAACCTCAATACCTTTAGATGACACAATGTGACCCAAAACGATTCATGAATTAGTCATGAAATGGCATTTTTTCAGTTTAACACAAGTCATTTTTCTTCACATCTTTTCAAAATATTTTCCAAATTATTCAAGCAATTATCAAATGAATTCCCAAAAATAGTTATATCATCCATAAAAACCTCTAAACAGTGCTCAACCATGTCACTAAATATGCTCAACATGCATTGTTGAAATGTTGTTGGTGCATTACAAAGTCCAAAAGAAATTTTCCTAAATGATAATGTTCCAAAGGGACATGTGAATGTGGTTTTTTCCTGGCCTTCTAAAATAATGGGAATTTGATAATAACCTGAGTAACCATCAAGAAAAAATAGTATGAATGCCTTGCTACTCTTTCCAAAATTTGGTCAAGAAATGGTAAAGGAAAATAATCTTTTCTAGTTACGTCATTTAGTTTTCTATAATAAATGCACATACGCCAATTAGATATGATGCGAGTTGGAATTAATTCTCCTTTATCATTTTCTATGACAGTTATTCCAGATTTTTTAGGTACAACTTGTGTAGGACTTACCAACTTACTATCAGAGATAAGGAAGATAATGCATACATCAAGAAGTTTAAGGACTTCTATTTTTACCACTTCTTTCATGTGAGGGTTTAATCTTTTTTGGGGTTGACGATATGTCCTAGCATTATATTCTAAATGTATTATGTGTGTGCAGATCAATGGATTAATATTTTTTATGTCTTTTAAAGTCCATCCAATTGTCAGTTTATATTCATTCAACACATTTAACAACTTACTTTCTTGATTGCTTGTGAGGGAAGAAGAAATTACCACATGGTAAATTTGTTCATCTCCAAGAAATGCATACTTCAGTCCTTCTGGCAAAGTCTTTAACTCCAATTTGGGTGATTCCTTATGTTTTTCTTCTTCCAGTGTTCCTAATTCCTCGAAATTTTGTATCTCTTCATCATCTTCCAGTACATATGTAGAATAAAGTAAAAAATCATTAGGAGTATCTGAATCTAATTTGCGTACTTGATTCAACAAAATTAGCAGTACAAATTTCCATGGATCGGATAAACTCCCCTGAATATGCTCCTCTAAAATTGGGTCAATTAGTTCCATGCTTTCATTTTCGCTGTCATCATCATATCGTTGTTTGCACATGTTAAAAACATTAAGCTCCAACGTCATATTTCCAAAAGACGAATAATGATTTCATTCCTGTAATTAATTAAAGTATTACAAGTTATGTTTCCAAGACAATGAAATCCACAAGATATATGAATTTATCGACTTGTAATAACACGTCTTCCATAATTCATTTCGTTACCTTGACTGATCTATCGGCAAGTAAAAGAGTAGTCGAGGTTGGTTTTAACTCACCAATATTAAGTTGTTGATAAATCAAAAATGAAAGCAAATTGACACTGGCTCCAAGATCAAGCAAAGCATGTTCAATTTTTTGATTTCCAATAATACAAGAAATAGTTGGATAGCCGGGGTCCTTGTATTTTAATGCATTATTGGTTGAGAGAATTGAACTTACCTGTTCAGCTAGAAAAGCTTTCTTTGTTACCTGATATTTTCTTTTAACGGTGCACAAGTCTTTGAGAAATTTGGCATAAGGTGATATATGTTGGATGGCATCTAACAAAGGAATATCGACCTTTACCTGTTTGAATATTTCATATATCTCTGGGGAATAGTTCAATTTCTTTGTTTTTAATGCATGTGGAAATGGAGGTGCATAAGAGAAAATATTATAATCAAAGACGGGTAATGGTTTATTAACCCCTTCCCTACCCTCCGAATCTAATTTATTTTCAACTTTGCGAGGTTCGAGAATAGGTCTGTGGATGACCTTACCACTGCGAAGAGTAATAACATATTTGACTTGGTTTATGTGTTGACTACTAGAACTACCCTCGTGCGGGTTTTGATGACTTTTGGGGTTTGGCTGTGATTGTACATGAAATTTTCTTTTCCCATTAATGATCAAAGCATGTGTTATTTTGGAGAATGTGTCTTTCAGATCAATCAATGTTTGCATATTTTGATTATTGATGGCTTTTTGTTTCTCAATGAATGCATGCAGGGTATCATCAAGGGTTTTCCTAGGTGGTGGGACATATGGTGCATAATTCTGGGACATTCGAAAATTCTGGTATACCTGGGGAGGTTGTTGCGAAGGTTGTGCTTGGTTATCATTCCTCCAATTGAAGTTTGGATGATTTCTCCAACCAAAATTGTAGGTTTGGGAGTATGGATTTGGATTTGATCTATTGAAAGTGTTTATGGAATTGACTTGGTCGTGGAGACATTCTTGCAGGGCTGGCAAGGTTGGGCAAACTTGTGTGATATGTTCATTTGAATTACAGATTTGACATGTGACTTCTTGAACTAACTTGACATTATCACTCTTCCTCATTTCTAATCCTCAACTTTTTTAGCTAGAGATGCATACTTAGCATAAAGGTCATGGTCTTCCCTAAGGTTAAACATACATCTACTAGATGGTTGTGGTTTTACATATGAATCATAAGTGTCAATTGTATCCCATTGTTATGCATTCTCTGCTATGTGTTCTAGGTCATCCAGTGCATCTTCAGGATTTTTATCCCTAAACTCACCATTACACATCATCTCCACTACTTGTCTACCTGGGGTGTTAAACCCTCATAAAAATAGGCAACCAGCCTCCATGTTTCAAACTCGTGTTGTTGACAAACATTCAACACCTCTTTAAATCTCTTCCAACATTGGTAAAGTGTTTCCCCTGACTCTTGTGTGAAAGTTGTGATTCTCCTCTTAAAGGAGTTTGTCATGTGATGGGGAAAGAATATTTTCAGAAATTGTTCTTGCAAATCATCTATTGTTCTTATGGATCCTCACCTAAGGTTCTGCAGCCAAATTTTAGCTTTATCCTTTAAAGAAAAAAGATAAAACTTTAATCGAATTATATTAATGCTACAATTTAGGTATGTGCAAGTGTTACATACTTCTTCAAATTCCCTTAAGTTCTGATAAGGATTTTCTGATTTTAGACCGTGAAATGTAGGTAAAAGTTGGATGACACCTGGCATAAAATTGAAACGTGTTGCATCTGGGGGAAAAACACTGCAAGATGGTGATCTTGTCCTAGCGGGATTCATGAATTGTCTAAGTGTCCTAGGATGATTAAGATCGTCATGCTGAGACTCATTTTCTTCCTGATCAACTAGGTTTTCAACTCGGGCAGATGGATTTTCATTTTCGTTTTCAGCCATTTTGACAGATGAATAAGGTGATTAAGACTCTCTATTTAATCTACCGCTAGATGATCGAGACCAGTGTTTCATGCAACCTAAATGCAAACTATATGATAAAAATTAAAAATACAATACTTACAAAATAATAATAATAATAATAATAATAATAACAACAACAATAAGTGGGACAAAAAAATTAAAATGACAAAAGAAAAGAAAAATAAGGAAATAAAATATAAATGTGGTGATTAGATCTATTGAGATACGGATTATACAAACAAAAGAAATACAAAAGAAAAAAGAGAAAAAATATATACAATAATGTCAAATTATTATTCTATCTACTAAATTATATTCCCCGGCAACGGCGTTAAAAACTTGACACGCTCAAAAAGTGATTCTTTACTTCCAAGTATAAGAGTGTCGAAGTAATAAAATCACCTGGTAAGACCGGGGTCGATCCACAGGGAATAGATTTAGTAAAATAAAATAATAATTTGAATAAAAATAAAAAGTCTTGATTTGTTTGAAGTGATTGGAGAATTTTTTTAATTGGACTACAACAATAAAATAAAATATTGCGATTAGGGGATCCACTTTTAATATTTCAAATTTAGAAATCTCACTTTTTATAATATATAAATTGTCATTATTATCCAATTAATTTATTTCAGGAATTAATTATGTCAAAATATAAAAAACCAGCCATGAAAGTGGTGATAACTTTTGTCTATAACAAGTCCAGTTAAGTACTCAATTATGCCAAATAAATAAAACCAGCCATGTAGGCGGTAACAAAGTTTGTCAATAATTAATCCAGAATTAAATTAAATGTTAATTATTAGATTACAATTTATATATTATAATATAAGTGAGATTAATCTAAATTTTCATATTAAAAGCTTCTCCATTTACCCACAGCAAAAAGAAATTAGTTACTCATATTTTAATAAAAACACACATAATTTTATTATTAAAATAAAAGAAATTACAAGAAAGCTTTTAAAAAATAAAACACACAAGAGCTAAAACTCCACAAATTTTCAGAGAAAAATATGGAATCCCGGACTGATTTCTTAAAGTGCTCAGCACCTCTATTTATAGTAGGTGGTTCAGCACCCTCCCATGCAATTTGCAAATTGTAAAATTGGTGGGAATTGACAATCCGCCGAAAGGTGGATGTCGATTCCCATCTTTCATTTTTTTTTGTTATTATTTTTTTCTTCTTGTTTTTGTCTTTAAATATTACATATAATATATTTTAGATTTTTCATTAATTTCGTCCTTGAAAACTTCAAAATTCGAAAATCTTATGAACATCAAAGTTTTAGATCTTTGAGTCTTCTTTCATCTGGAACTTGAATCACCTTAATCCGATATCGGAGTAAGAAGTTATGGTCAAAATACGAACATTGCATAGGGTTGGAATTTCCGATGTTGTATACTGTTAGAACACCATATTAAATTTCTGGCCTCCAAAATCCAAATGTCAAGTCCATTTTTTTAGATATGCATCCAAAATATTATTTCACCTACATAAGAAATAAAAATCACAATAAAAATATATAAAACATAAATTTAATTAATATGCTAAATTAAGGGGATAAATGAAACTACAAATATAAAATGATTTATTTTTCTTTTAATAAATATGTATTTTTTAGCGTTCATCAACATAGACTGATTTGATTGACACTGTAATTGTTGTAGATGAAACAGCTTATTCCGAAGCAATTCTACTGCTAGGATTCTTCAATGTCAAAGCTAGTAATGAGGATGGATGGAATCTTTTTTTTTTGTAATAAATATTTGATTTAAATGTTTATAAACATATATGAACTTTTGATTAACTATATTTGCTTCTGAATTAATTTTTTTTATATGCACTCTCAATTCGATGTGAATTGAATAACGCCTTGCGAGTAATTATGGGTTTCGATCCTTCATAATATTTTTTTTATTTTTCCTTTTATACTTGTAATTAAAAAATGGTCTGTTGGATTATTCTTATTGAGAGTTAAATATGTTTGTGACACATAAATATGTCTTAAGTGTGTTAATGCCACATAAGAACATGTGTTAAGTTAGTTAATTACATATTCAGCTAAGTAGATTAGCATTACATTACATGCAATGAGCAATTAATGAGTTCCAGAGCAGGGTTTCGGTGTTGTTAGTATTATCCATGGCACTTTAGTATTTCTCCGGATAGAAAGTGATCCAGAAATATAGTGATTTACAATTAGTATGTAATAAATATGTGTTTAAGTCATATTGGTCGAAATGAGTTGAGCTGCATCATAGATTAGACTACGAAAAATCATTCTGAATTCTAATTCATTTTTTAATCGAAATAAAAAAATAATCTCAAATTCCGATCTTTTTTTAATGAGGATGAAAATTCCTTAAGAATTTAGTTCCAAACAGTATGAGATTTTAAATTCCAATCGGAATTCAAATTTTTTTTTATCAATCATAGTACCATCCTCAGTAACCTGGTAGTTAACAAATAATTGATATACATTATATTTTATTTTATTTTAATTCTTTCAAAATATACATGCCCAATCCACATTTATCTAAAAAAATGATTGGCTCTAACAATTGCTTTCCCTCGTCTTGATAATGTTCCTGTGAGCATGAATGATTTCACGATTGTCGAAGAACATATCCTTGAGGCATGTCAATTTTTCAGATCCCAATTATATAAATACGATGAGGTACATATTGTATGTTCAATTTTATACGTTGAGGGGATCAAAATTGGATTATTACTTCAATACTTACTTCGGATTCCCCAATTTTCACTAAAAATATGGAATTTAGATATGATATTGAGTTGAGCTGTGTTGTATTAGGTTTTTTCATAATATTCTACCGTGTTTATATTAATAATAATATAAGATTAAGATTTAATTATATTTAAATTATTAATTATAATTTATAAAAAAAATTATACAAAATTTATCTCAGCACCATAGCTAAATCCGAAAAACTGCTGAAACATGTTTCAAGATTTGGCCTCATATATGCAGTATATCATGTACATGACCGAAACTTTGCTCGAGTAAATTTATGGCAACGATCCATTTGTCGGGATTTGACTTTGCATTCCTATGTTAAGATCAACTGTATGTCCTTACATGGTCACATATATTATTATTTGTAATATTTTTTTTTTTTGAAACGTTTGAAATCTCATCGTCAAAACTGTTGGAAATTCCTATAATATTCGGGGGTATTTTTGTCCTTTTGGCTTTAAGGGGTGCAAGGGAATGACACAATCCTTAGGAGGGTTGTATCCCACCCCAAGGGGTGCCCTATTGGCACCCCTCCATGCCTTATATAAGAAGGCTTTTATTCCAAATGGAAGGACAGAAAAAATACAACCATTTTTTAGAGATTAAAAAGAGGCACTGTTGTTTTCTTTGTTTTGAGAGAGATCCACCATTTTATCCTAGTTCAATACTTGTTAAGGAGTGCACCTTGAACAAGAAGAATCCAAGTAATCCTGGGAGAACGTTGGCAAAACGAATCCGTAAAGCACCTGTGACGGAGCCAATAAGTTCTTAAGGACAGAGATTATCTCGACTTGGACAATTTAATCAGTTTTTCTGGTACTTATTGGTTTAGGGTTTAATAGCATCTAGATTTATTTTTCTGGTGTTGATCTGTTGGTATGCATGTTATATTATTGTTTAATGACACTAATTTTAACAACAATCTTAAGAACTTATTGATATCGTGTTATTAAATAGTAATTTGCATGTTAGGGTTTGAATATTTCTGGAAAATACGAACTGTGCATGAAAAACCCGTAGGGCGTTCGAACGCCCAACGCACGCGAAGGCTAAAAATTTGAATTCTCGTAAGAACGTTCGAACGCGTCTTCAAACGCACCTCGAACGCAAGCCTTCTGCCTTAGAACGTTCGAACGCGTACTAAACGCAACTCGAACGCAACTCTCTGGAATCATTCCGTTCGAACGCGTTATCAACGCTACTCGAACTCGTGAACTCTCTGGAAACACATCGTTCGAACGCGTTATCAAACGCAACACGAACGCACACACACTGGACAGTCTCGTTCGAACGTAGATACGAACGCGACACTAACGAAATAGTCCTGTAATTCTTAGAAACTGCAAACTTAAATAATATTAACTTGGTTAGTCATATACTGTTAACACATTAATCTTGGTAGTATAGATTTAAGTTATTATTAGGTTGTTCAATTATCACAAGCATACACATGTGATAAAGTTGAAATTGTTTGGTTTTTGCATAATTGGTTTGAATTTAAAGTGTAATAATACACAAGTAATTCCATCCAATCTTGATTGACAAATATCTACATCTATCGTATATCACTTTGTACCAGATCATTCGTTGATCGTTGTGCAATTTGTCTTTCGTAGACTAATTGACCCTGTTGATTTTCCAGTTACATATGGCTAGCGGAAATATCACGGTACCGGTCTCTCATGGAGAAAAACCGGAGAAATTTGGTGGGGCAAATTTCAAACAATGGCAGAGCAAGATGCTGTTCTACCTGACAACTCTCCAGTTGGCAAAATTCCTCAAAGATCCTCCGGGTCCTGTGGAGGGTGAATCCGAATTGGCCAAGGAAGAGCGAGAACAGACTTGGATGTCTGGAGACTTCTTATGCAAGAACTACCTTTTGGGTGGTCTTGACAATACCCTGTACAATGTGTACCAAGGCATGACTTCTGCGAAGATTCTCTGGGAATCTCTCGAGAAGAAGTATAAAACTGAAGATGCCGGACAAAAGAAATTTGTCGTGGGTAGGTTCCTGGACTACAAAATGGTAGATTCAAGGACGGTGATGTCTCAGTTGGGTGAACTGCAATTAATCATTCATGAAATACTGGATGAAGGAATGAAACTTTGTGAGACGTTTCAAGTTGCCGCCATAATTGAAAAGTTGCCTCCATCATGGAAGGACTTCAGGAGCTATCTGAAACACAAAAAGAAGCAGATGAGCCTTGAAGACCTCAGTTAAGAATCGAGGAGGACAACAGGATGTCCGAGAAGGCCAGCTACAAGACTCTGGAGTCTAAGGCCAACATCATTGAAGGTGTAAAGGGTAGCAAAAAGAGAAAGAACAGTGGAGCTGACTCTGGGAACAAGAAGTTCAAGGGAAAATGCTACAACTGTGGAAAGAGCGGTCATATGTCAAAGGACTGCAGAAACAAGAAGTCTCAGGACAAGGGCAAGAAAAAGAAAAATGAGGCCCATGTCACTGAAGGCGAGCAGCTGACTGATGATATCTCAGAGATGGAACTATCAGCAGTGGTAACTGAAGCCAACATAGTTGGGAATCCGAGAGAATGGTGGGTAGACACTGGGGCTACTCGTCACATCTGTGCAGACAGTAAGATGTTTTCCATGTACCAGAAGGTCGATGGCGGCGATCATCTAACAATGGGAAACTCGTCTACCTCTCAGGTGGTTGGACAAGGCACAGTGGTTCTGAAGATGACATCCGGAAAGGAGCTAACATTGAAAATGTACTGCACGTTCCAGATATTCGGAAGAACTTGGTCTCGGGCTCTCTTCTTAGTAAGGCTGGTTTTAAGCTTGTATTTGTTTCTGATAAGTTTGTAATGACAAAGAATGATATGTATGTAGGAAAAGGTTACCTGACTGAGGGCCTTTTAAGCTAAATGTAATGACTGTTAACCGTGCTATTAATAAAGCTAGTTCGTCTGCTTATATTATTGTGTCACAAAATGTATGGCATGGGAGGTTAGGACATGTTAATTATGATACTATGCGTAAATTAATTAACATGGACCTTATACCTAAATTTGCAATTGATGGCCAACATAAGTGTGAAGCATGTGTTGAAGCAAAAATGCATCGAACATCATTTCATTCTATAGAACGTAGTTCTGAACCGCTGGAACTTGTACATACCGATGTATGTGACATGAATATTGTGCAAACAAGAGGCGGTAAAAAGTACTTTGTCACTTTTATCGATGACAGCACAAGATTCTGTTATGTGTACTACTTGCTGAGAAGCAAAGCTGAAGCAATTGAGAGCTTCGTACACTATAAGAACGAAGTTGAAAACCAACTTGGCAAGAAAATCAAAAGAATCAGGAGTGATAGAGGCGGTGAATACGTTTCACCATTCGGTGAATATTGTTCTGTGCACGGAATTATTCACGAAACCACTGCTCCTTATTCTCCTCAACAGAACGGAATTGCAGAACGCAAAAACCGAACGTTGAAGGAAATGATGAACGCCATGTTGACAAGTTCGGACTACCCCAGAACTTGTGGGGGGAAGCTTTGCTTTCCGCGAACTACTTCTTAACAAACTTCCTCACAGAAGGTTGGACAAGACACCATATGAGTTGTGGAAAGGTTTCGTACCTTCCTACAAATACCTCAAAGTGTGGGGGTGTCTTGCCAAAGTAATGGTTCCTAAACCTAAGAAGGTTAAAATAGGACCAAAAACTGTTGACTGTATATTCATTGGATATGCTCGCAACAGTAGTGCGTATCGATTCTTGGTACACACAGTCGGAGATTCCTGACATCAATCGGAAATGATAATTGAGTCAAGGAATGCGACATTTTTTGAAGAGACGTTTCCTTGTAAGGAAAGACAGCGCACAGTGTCTCTCAAAAGAACGACTGACGCTGTCAAGGACAGTGATCAGGTTGACCTAGAATCAGATAAACGTGTTAATACTGAGACAATCGAGCCTAGACGTAGCAAAAGAGCTAGAACGTCTAAGTCGTTTGGTCCCGATTTTCTGACATACCTGTTAGAAAATGAGCCTCAAAGCTATAAAGAAGCTATGTCTTCTCCTGAGGCACCTCTTTGGAAAGAGGCGATAAATAGTGAGATTGATTCAATCCTACAGAACCATACTTGGGAGTTGGTTGATCTTCCACCAGGTTGTAAGCCATTGGGCTACAAATGGATATTCAAAAGGAAGATGAAAACGGATGGATCAATAGATAAGTACAAGGCAAGACTTGTCATAAAAGGTTATAGACAAAGGAAGGCCTTGATTACTTTGACACCTTTCACCAGTGACTCGTATCACATCGATAAGAATGCTCATAGCCATAGCAGCTATATTTGGTCTTAAAATACATCAAATGGATGTAAAGACGGCATTCTTGAATGGTGAATTGGATGAAGAAATTTACATGGAACAACCAGAAGGGTTTTGTGTTCCTGGACAAGAACAGAAGGTGTGCAAACTTGTAAAATCCTTGTATGGATTAAAACAAGCACCGAAACAATGGCATGAGAAATTTGACAAAGAAATGTTGTCAAATGGGTTCAAAACCAATGAGTGTGATAAGTGTGTGTACACTAAATCAACTCAAAAAGGATATGTCATTGTGTGTCTCTATGTAGACGATATGCTGATAATTGGTAGTAATCATGAAATGATTCAGTCTACCAAAAACGTGTTATCCAGCAGATTTGATATGAAAGATATGGGGATAGCTGATGTGATCCTAGGGATTAAGATTTCTAGGACATCAGACGGATATATATTATCACAGACTCATTATATTGAGAAGATACTCGATAAATATATCAGAGGGGATCTAATGTAGCTAGAACCCCAGTAGACCTAACTCTTCATTTATCAAAGAATACTGGTTCAAGCATATCGCAATTAGAGTATTCGAGAATCATCGGAAGTCTGATGTATCTCACGAATTGCACGCGACCTGATATCGCTCAAGCTGTGAATCGGCTTAGCAGATATACGAGCAATCCAGGACACAACCACTGGAAAGCCATAGTAAGAGTTTTGAGGTATCTGCGAGAAACTTCAAAATATGGGCTACATTACGAGAGATATCCTGCTGTACTAGAGGGTTACAGCGATGCTAACTGGATATCTGATACGGTGGATTCCAAATCCACGAGTGGATTTGTTTTCACACTTGGTAATGCAGCCGTGTCATGGAAATCCTCGAGGCAAACGTGTATTGCCCGGTCTACTATGGAATCAGAATTCATAGCGTTAGACAAAACAGCGGAAGAAGCAGAATGGCTTAGAAACTTCCTGGAGGATATTCCTAGTTGGCCCAAACCGGTGCCAGCGATTAGCATACATTGTGATAGCCAATCGGCAATTGGGAGAGCCCAAAATACAATGTATAATGGTAAGTCTCGACACATACGTCGGAGACATAATACCATACGTCAACTGCTCTCAAGTGGCATAATAACGATCGATTATGTCAGGTCGAAGGAAAACCTAGCGGATCCACTAACTAAAGGTTTACCTCGAGAGCAAGTTGAGAAGTCATCGAGGGGAATGGGCTTGAAGCCTATAATCTAAGAATTGTCACTGTGGAAACCCAACCTAGTTGACTGGAGATCCCAAGATCTAGGTTCAAAAGGGACAACAGAAACTTTGTGCAATTCAAAACAGCACTGAAGAGTTTCGTACTCTTTCCCATTCCGATAATGACGCTGAGTGCTGTCTGTCATTGGTTAGGATAAGCTAAGGCTTTTAATGATCACTATATTAGGAGATGAGTCCTAATGGGGGTAAAGACAGATTACCTCTTCATAGCAGATCACCTATTTCAAGTAAGAAGTGAGGCCGCTTCCATGGGAACCTTTAAAGGCGGGTTACCCTAAAGTACTTGATGAATCCAGGACCGTTGTTCAGGGCCAAAATGAACACAACCGTAGAACGGGAAAATGGTCGAATTAAAGCTGTGTGTTGGCAATTGTCTTGGTTTACACCAACGGCAGAACAGTTCAAGACTATGGGTCACTGGTTTGCCAAGTAAATCCGATTGTCACTCACTAGGAAAGGTTCAAGGCGAAAGCTACCTATTTCGATGCAGCTTTAGCTCACGGTATCTCTCTCAAGTGTCATCTTGAATATTATAAGAATTGTGGGGGATTGTTGGAAATTCCTATAATATTCGGGGGTATTTTTGTCCTTTTGGCTTTAAGGGGTGCAAGGGAAGGACACAATCCTTAGGAGGGTTGTATCCCACCCCAAGGGGTGCCCTATTGGCACCCCTCCATGCCTTATAAGAAGGCTTTTATTCAAATGGAAGGACAGAAAAAATACAACCATTTTTTAGAGATTAAAAAGAGGCACTGTTTTTTTTCTTTGTTTTGAGAGAGATCCACCATTTTATCCTAGTTCAAATACTTGTTAAGGAGTGCACCTTGAACAAGAAGAATCCAAGTAATCCTGGGAGAACGTTGGGAAAACGAATCCGTAAAGCACCTGTGACGGAGCCAATAAGTTCTTAAGGACAGAGATTATCTCGACTTGGACAATTTAATCAGGTTTTTCTGGTACTTATTGGTTTATGGTTTAATAGCATCTAGATTTATTTTTCTGGTGTTGATCTGTTGGTATGCATGTTATATTATTGTTTAATGACACTAATTTTAACAACAAAAACATCCGATCCGGACTTAACCAGAGCAGGTAACATTATTGATTGTCTGAAACTCACTCGAACTCGTGACTTGTCAACCAAGTCTTAATCTCTTTGTCATGATATACATAATATATATGTAATTAGGGTTCACAAAAAATCTTGAATCCCAATTAAAACGATATGAGATTTGAGACGATTTTCTTTCTAAATCCATCATATATCACTATCCATTATTTTAAAAATCTTGAAAATTCATTATTCCGTATCTAATGATACGGAATTTGGATAATTTTTCATCTTATTTATATAATTAGACTAGGATATGAAATATAAAACCAGACCCGAAGCGACCGATTGCAAACCTTACTTTCAACTACACTCACATTGAAGAATCAATCGAACTATCAACATTTACCGGGTTATTTGATGCTTAGAAAATGCTGAGGTATATTTGGAAATATTGAATTTGAAACTCTTATTTGGGCTACTTAAGCATAGGGCTTTAGTTGGGTCCAATCCAATTATGATACCCTGGTATCCTGATTACATCATTTATTACTAATATCAAAATTCGTATTTGATTCGTTTATTAAACGAATCGAATACGAATATTCATTTAGTTATGATTTTATTCAATAACATAATTTACCGTAATTTATTTACATTAATTTTTCATAAATATATACATATTTCATATGTAATATGTAATTAATATATTTACTAAAAATACATCACCAAATATCGACAATATTATTTTTCTATAGTAATTAGCCATAATTTCTCGAATCTTAATTGAAAAATAACAATAATTAGTAAAAGAAAATAATAAAACGAATCATAAACGAATTAAAGAGCTTCAATTTGTATTCGAATTCGTTTAATAAATAAATCGAATCGAATCGACCTATTTATTAAACGAATCTGTTTTTCAAACATGTATTCGCTTTAAAGATAATCGAATCGAATGAATAAACGAATCATAACCCAAATTGCCACCCCTAACTCTGAGACTGCTTTCCGATTTTATCCTCATGAAGAGCTTCACTTACTTTAGTGGTTATTGGGCATGTACAACTCTCACTTTTGCTTTATGTAGCCTTAGTAATATTTAAGTGTGGCAATGGGTCGGGCTTTGATAAGCCCGGCCCGAGCCCGGTAAGCAAAATATTGGCCCGGGCCTAGGAAAAGTCTAGTCCGACTCTGGCCGGCCCCGGTCTTGGGCTTTATCCGGCCTATTTTAAAATATATATATATGTGATGATCAGGCAGTAGCTAAAACTTTAGGGCGTCGCGACGTAAAATCGTGTGCATCGTGACGCGACCCGTTTTTTTTATTTAAGCCAGGATTAGGCCCGGGCTTAATATGCTGAGCCCGGCTCGGGCCCGAGCCAGGCTTCTAATTCTAGGATCCGGCCCGTGATTTTTTTATCCCGACTGGGCCTTGGCTTTTCTGCCATTCATAGTAATATTGAGTGGTACATTTGCCTTTGTGTCGACTCAAACCTTGCACTTGAAAAATCCTTATAAGATTCTTAAATTACCATGTGGATGATATCAATGTTGCACTTAAAAACCTTATATGGACGTTGAGGTTCAATGTTCAAATTACAACAAGACACCCTACTATATTCCACAAAGTCTGAATTCCAATATATTTATTTAATCGAAATAAAAAATAATCTCAAATTAGGATCATTTTTTTTAATTTAATTTCAAAAAATACAAAATTTTGAATTCCTATCAAAATTCTGAATTTTCTATCAATGATAGTACCAACCTTAGTAACCGTGTAAGTTAACAAATACTTGATATAAATTATAATTTATTATATTTTAATTCTTTCAAAATATACATACCCAATCCACATTTATCTAAAAATGATATGCTTGAACAAATGCTTTCCCTCATCTTGATAATGTTCCTATGAGCATAAATAATTTCACGATTGTCCAAGAACATGTCCCCGTGGCGTGTCAATTTTTCAGATCCCAATTATAAAATACGAGGCACATATTGTCTGTCCAATTTTGAACCTTGAGGGGACTGAAATTGAATTATTGCTTTAATACTTGTCTTGTATTCCCTGATTTTCACTAAATATATGGAATTTGGATTTGATATTGAATTGAGTTATATTATATTAAAATTTTCAAAATATTCTGCCTCGTAATACATGATTAATATTTAATTACATTTAAATTATTATATAATAATTATCAATTATAATTTATAAAATATTCAGTACAAAATTTATCTCAATATTAAATCTAAGTTGGAAAATTAGCTCAACTGCTGAAACATGTTTCAATGTTTGGCCTCAAATTGCATTATATGTACTTTATGACCGAAACTTTGCTTGGTGACCAAATTTATGGCAACCATCCGTTTGTCGGGACTTTGACTTTCTATTCATATATTAAGATCAATGCCAATGTTAAGGTATCAAAGAGTATCAAATATTTTTGGGTATAAAATATAAAATTTTTAGTATTGGACATGCAACTTAAGCCATTAAACGTGTAAACTCTACCAATAAATATGCAATTAATTTCATATTTTGAAAATTTTCATGTTTATTGACGGAGTTTGCATGTTTAATGATTTAAGTTGTATATTTGACCCAATGGTATCAAATACTTTTGGGTACTGTAGACAAGCCCATCAGTTATATATTCATACACATGGTCACATATATTATATATCCAATTATTTGCATTATGATTCTACGATATACACAAAATATATATATATATATATATATATATATATAGATATATATATATATATATATATATATATATATATATATTAGGTTCACAAAAAATCTTGAATCCCAATTAAAACGATATAAAAGTAGGAAAAAAATTCATTCTAAATCTATCATATGTCACTACTTATTATTTTAAAAATCCTGAATTCAAATAACAATTCATAACTCCGTATGATTTGATACAAGATTCGGTTAATTTTTCATCTTATTTATATAATTGGGATTATAAATCCAGATCCGGCCCACTCGATCGCCAATCCTGCTTTCAACTACAATGACATCGAAGAATCAATCGAACTATCGACATTCACTGGGTTATTTGATGAGGTATTATTTGGGAACATTGAATTTGAAACTCTTATTTGGGCTACTTAAGCATATCTATCAAAATAAACAAAACAGGGCTTTAGTTGGGTCCAATCCAATTATGCTACCCTGCCACAAAAGTGGCTTTTGTCCTGATTACATCATTTATTAATTCATGTTAAAGTTTCTAAACAACGTAAAATAAAACTTCCAATAAATAAAAAGTTTATGGATAAAAAAATTGATATCGGTGATTTATAATGGTTCGGTCAACTCTTTGTCTACGTCCACTCCTCAAGCCGCGTTTGAAGATTTCTATCAAGTTGAATCCACAACTTACACCGATTTTTCCGTAGCGCACCCGCAACCAAGAGTTTTGTTCCCTAGGTTCACTACAAACCTTTACACAAGAGTTTTCCAATGACTCACTCTTAAACCCCTACAATGAATTTTGTCCATAGGCTCACTCACAACCTTTACACAAATTGCCCTTTTGAGAATACTCACTCTACAAGGCATTTCCCAACCACAAGTGTTTGAATAATGAAGATTTACAATATCACTTGGGCACTCACAAAAAATACGCAAATTCAAGATGTGAGTTGCTAACCCAAGTAATTCAAGCTCACTGCAAATGGTATGAATATGTAGTGTGTGAACTTGAGTATGAGAGTGTATGATGATGAAGGTTTTGTAAAACTCTCTGTTTTTGCTTGTTAGAAAATGTATGAAGGTTGTGTTTTTTGGCAAAAATAAATTTGGGGCTCAATATATAGTGAAAGAGAAAACTGCCACAATGTTTCCGTTTAAGACCGGTATGGAACCTTATTGCACTGGTATGCCGGTCTGTGTTCGAGTTGCGTTCGAACACAATTGTCTAGAGACTTCGCGTTCGAGTTGCGTTCAAATTGCATTCGAACGAAAAAGTCCAGAATCTCTACGTTTGATCTGCGTTCGAACGGACACCAGTATGCCGGTTTCAGAGACCCGTATAACAGTCTAAGTGTAAAAATGCAAGAAATTGAAGGTTAAAAATATTATGAAATTGACTCTAATGTATCTAAATGAATGTTCATGAGTCATATGAGCTTTGAGACTTAAATTTTCAAATCATTTACAAAGAGATCCCTAAGCTAGGACCACACAAGATTGTCTTCAATAAGCATTAGTCTTCACATCCATTGATATTCACCACCAAAATACTTCGACATCTTTTTGTAATGTTTGTTAATGCGTGTCAAAGTCTTATAGTGTTACATCATCAAAATTCATCTTGATAATATATCGCTAACAATCTCCCCATTTTTTATGATGGCAATCTTTAAAACTTGTGAAGCTTTGAAAGTCCAAAATTATTGACGATTTCGCTCTCCCTCAATATTAGCTCCCCCTCAAGTGATTGTCTTAAATATAACTCTATAGAAAAACTAAGACAAACATATTAGTATAACTTTTCTCCCCCTCAATACAAAGGTGAGGGAAACACAAGTTTTAACCTCCTTCTCATGATTTATCTCTATTCGACATTATCAAAAAGGATGAAAAAGTAAAAATTGAGTTCCATGAGATATCAATCAATATATGTGCACAAAAACTTATGTAAGTTCATTTGTCATGCACATTTAGCATTTTCATATATTTCTCCCCTATTGTAATTACCTATTATCGTTGTCACTTAGTGAAAAATCCACCAATCATCAAGTTCATTCATTTTGGAGGATTGTATTTGACATCATTTTCTTTTTGAACTATTTCCTCATCTTTGTCAAGTCTTTGGGATCAATTGCATTTCTCATTGATAGCTTCTCTCAAAGCTTCACATACACAACCATTCAAATACATTTTGGTACCCAAAATTTCTTGGGTCCATAGGGGTTAATCTTGGTTCCTTGGGGAACTCATGCATTCACTTTTATATTTTGTACATGCAGTCAAATAATTTATGTCTTTTCTTATTGCATGCATGACAAATGATATTTTCATCAATAGTGACATGTGTATGAGAATTTGATGTCTTTACCAAATAATTCTTTAAAAAATTTCATTTGATATAAGACCTATATCCCAATCCTTTTAATTTAAAAGCACATATTTGAGATCCAATCAACATATTAAAATTTTTCTTTCCCAAAGTAAATTTTACAACAATGTTATACACTTCTACAATCTTTTTATTCAATACAATATTTTCATTCATAATAAATTTACAATCACATGTATTTGAGCTAGATGACATGCCAGATATGCTTTTTTTAAGTTTTAGTTTTTCATCTTTTAAGGATGCGATTTCTTTTTCATTATTTTTATTTTTCTCAATAATTGATGCATGATCATGTAATCGTGATGAATGTTTATTTTTAATCATTTTATGTTTCTTTCTAAGCAAATCATACAACTCATATAATTCATTAAATGTGTCAAACAATTAATCATATTCAAGGGAATTATATTCATTTTCCTCATCGTTTTCCGCTAGAAGATCACCAATAGCCATGAAAGCAAGATTTCTTGATCCTTCATCACTTTTCTCCTCGAATGAGCTAGTGTCGCTATCGCTCCAAGTTGCCTCCATTGCTTTCTTCTTGAATTTACCCTTGAATCTCCTCATTGGGCAATCGAAAACCACATGACCCAACTTTTCACACTCATAATCTTATATTTTTTGTGCTTTCGTGGCCAATTTTCTTCCATCTTCTCATCCAACCGTGATTTCCCTTTATATTTTTTGGATTTGAGGAACTTCTTGAACTTCTTGGTCAAATGTGTCAACTAATCATCACTATTTTCTTCTTCATCACTTGAGCTAGTATCATCATATTTTCTCACAAATGACTTAAGGGTTATTTTCTTTTTCTTTTTCTCTTATTCGTCCCTTTATTCCATTTTGATCTCTATCTCATATTCCAATAATTTTCCCGCTAAATCATCCAATTTTAAATTGTTGATATTATTTGATTCTTTGATTTGATGGAGGATATACAAATCCTACACTCTTTAGGGAATGACCTAAGAATTTTCTTCACTTGATCACTAGAGTTAATGTTTTTCCTTAAAGTGCTAAGTTGATTCACAATTATTGGGAATCTCGAAATCATATGCTCAATATCTTCATCGGCTTCCATTTTGAAGCTATCAAACTCACACGTGAATCTGTTGATCTTTGACTCTTTAACTTGGCTTGTGCCCTCATTAACCATTTCCAAAGACTTTCACAATTCATATGCATTTCCAAACTCTGGAAGCTTGTTAATTTGACTATGATCAATTGCACAAATAAGATGGTTGAGTTCTTAGCATTTAAGGAGGCTTGCATGCATTCCTCATCGGTCTATTCAAAATGAGGCTTCAGAAACTCCACACTATTACTATTATTCTTCATTGGTATTTTTATTTCTTATGTGATCACTTTGAAGAATTGCACATCAACGACTAGTAGGTAGTTCAACATCCTCATTTTCTAATAACTATAATCGGTTCCGTTGTAGAATGGAGGTCCAGTGGTTGAAAATCTCTCGGCAAGATTCGTTGAGTAGCTTGTAGATGTAGGAAATGCTTTCCTTGCGCAACGGAAATGGTTTAGGCACACGGATCGGACTTGAAAAATTTTTCTGCCTTTCTCCTTTAATTGTCGAATGCTACTGCCACACCCACTGAAATTTTTCTTCAATTTCAGATAATATTCCAGCCCCGAAACAGCCCCGAAATAGTCCCCGAACAGCCGGATAAAAACTGGATTGTTTTGGACCCGATACGCTCACAGTACACTGCCGAAACAGCCCCTAAAAAGCACGAACAGTGGCTATGTTTTGGTTCTGATTTTTCACTTGAAAATAGCCCCAACACAGCCCCAAAACATCACAAAATGTTCCCTAAAAAAATTGGATTAAAACGAAACCAAACCGAGTTCTGTTTCACCAAGTAAAGGGGCGGCAATGAGTAAAACAAGCCCTCACTGCCGTGAGCAATAAGAATGAGATGAAGAGGATGATTTGTTTGACACCACAAAATCTTTCGAACTATATCTCGTTACCAACGGAAACTTGTGTGGGCAAGACTCACTAAATAATCCCTAAACGTTTTAGAGATTTAAACACACTTATAATTTTTATTTGTTTTTCTTCTTCCTCCTTGTTTTTGTTAATCTCAACTTTTGAGAGAGAATTGGAGAAGAAGAAGATGGAGACTAGGGTTGCAATTGAGATTATGACAAAAAGAAAAAACAATTTTTCTTTTATACTTAGGTTAATTTGTTTCCAAAACAAACAAACCCTACCTCTTCCTCCATGTCAAAATTCGGCCACACATGTAAGAAAACAAAAAATTTTCTAACATTAATATTCACTTTCCATAATAGAAAAAATGTTACAAAATAAAAAGGTTAAATGTCATTTAACAATTTGTAACTTCCAAATTAAATCCAAGGGTTTCCAAAACCCAAAATTTAGAAATTACAAGCTTAATCTTTCATTTAATTATATCTAATATAATTAAATAACATGTGTTTAAATCTCATATATTTAATAAAACTATATATTAACTTTTAATATAAAGTTTCAAGTGTGACAAAATAATATTATTAATCATATTAATAATATTTATATCTTTGTGAGTATATAATTGAACTATCCAATTATATTAAATCCGCTATAGTATATCGAGCTAGCACGGGGAACAAATGGACCTACGGTTCCGAGCTCCAATAATCTTGAAATATTAATTAAGCTCTTAAATAAATATTCTGAATTATTAACTTTGGGTTATTCCACTAAAAACCCGAAGTTGCACTGTCGTTGCCGCAAATAATATATTAAGCCGAACCAAGTCGGTGTCCATCGATAAAGTCACTACATACGAATTGACCCTTCACGGGTATCTCGTAATTAGAGCCGGGTCATAATGTCTGTTATACCCCTCTAATTATTTTTACCTTAAGTACCATTGATTCTCTAATGAACGATTTATTCATAACCATTATGAATTTTAATCTTTCTATTCGTAATATAAAGACTTGAGCGCTCAAACAGTTCAAGTACCGAATCAACCCTTAAGAAAGATACTCATCTACTTCTCTCAAGAAGGAGTGAACTCCATATCTATGTAAAATGTTCCCGGCTACACAACAGACCATGCCCCCAAAGTACGTAGCTATTGGTCGGGACTGCTATGATGAGCGGAAAATATATCAATATTTACCGCCCATTTAACTTAATATTTTGTTTAGTTTCTCGGGTTTGATGAACGTTTTGATGTGTTTTAGTTTATTTTGCAGATAAAATAATATCGGGTATCAATGAAATCATTTAGGATGAAATATGGGTTAAATAAGGGCAATTATTGGACTTGATATATTAATTTTGGAGATTGGAAACTTGAAAGGGCGTTTTGACGAAGTGCAGTTTTGGGAATTCCAGTTTTGCGCATCTGTCGTATTTTGGGCATAAATATTTACTCAGATATCGGATTGAGCTGATTCAAGTGCCAGATTAAAGAAGACTCAAGATCTACAACTTTGAAAGAAGAAATATTTTCAAATTCTGAAGAGTTCATGACCGAAATTGATGAACCATCCAGAAGTGTGTGATGTGTAATATTAAAGTCATTATCAATCATTTTCAAAGCAAAATATAAATTAATAAATAATTAATAAAAATTATCAAATCAACACCAAACAAGATAACCAATTAGTGGAGCAATTATGGATTTGTGGAGTAATTATTGGAGAAATTAATAATGGATTTGGTGGAGAATTTGATGGATGATTTGTTATAGGCAAAATTTTGCCTATAAATACCAAGCCATTTCATTTGTAAAATTCATACTTTCTTCTTTGAAATTCCTAATGAATAAATAAGAAGATTGTATCTTGTTTGTTTATTTACAGCTTCCAGTAATTAATTTTCGCTTTCGCACTTTCTTTTCTTTACTTTTCAGTTTTTACTTTCCGCAATTTACTTTTACGCACAAACTTTTTCTTTCTTTACTTTTGCAGTTTTTATTTTTCAAGCAATGAGGAGGTAACTCCCCCTTGCTGGGGTAAAAGGTAAAGCTTTTATTATTGCTATCTAGATTAATCTCCCCTTAAATATAAAATATAAACTATTTAAAATCTGACTTAATGAGGATACCGCTATATTGGCTGGTTGGAAATTAATTATAAATTGGTTTTAACCTGACTAAGTATGGATACCGCCTGGTTGGTCGGTTGGTAATTAATTATTAATCTGACTTAATCAGGATACCGCCTATATGGCTGGTTGGTAATTATCACGCAAAGTTAATATATTATATTAAGGGAGATATCTAAAATAGTAGTAATAAAAGTTGATCCTCTAACCCCAGCATTTTCTTTTATTGTACTTTTACTTTATTTAATTTCAGTAATTTACTTTTCAGTAATTTACTTTTATTTTTTTACTTTTTACTTTTTACTTTTTACTTTTTTTTTTTACTTTTCAGCAATTTACTTTTAGTATTTAATTTTCAGAATTTACTTTATGTGTTTATTTTATTTAAATTTTTACTACTCGTAAATATGTGTCGTAACTAAGCCAGTTATCTGGGGTTGTGATGAAATCCAATATCACCGGTTTATAAGGGGTAAATTATAGTTTAGTTTGGGTAATATAAAGTTTATTTATTGAGTCTTAATCTTAATGTTTTTTATTAACTGGCCATTAATAAAATTGAACTGGTAAACTTAAAATGAACTAGACATAGAGATTTTAAGTTTAAGACCTTAGACTCAATAGCCCACGATCTTCCTTGAGGATAGATAACCTTTAATAGATTTCATTACAGGATAGGAATATACCTGTCGGGCGGGGGGTAGCCATAATTGGAACTTAATCTTAATGAATCTAGGTAATTTGGTTGACATAGACATATGGTTCAATTGGGTTATACTGGATATTTGTAGTTGACCATCAGAAGAGGCTTTTACATAATTTAGTGTTACAGGTTAATAAATCAATATTTTATCCAACTATAAGATAATCACTTCATCTTTAAAATGATATTGCAAAGAAATCACAACCCTAGATAGTTTTTAATATTGAATTTTCTTAAACCTACTTTCGAACAACTTTATTTACTTATTTTTAAATTTAGAATCGTCACCTTTTCAAATCAATCAAACAACCTGTTAGATACTAGTAATCATTTGACCTCATAAAATTAATAGAATAGATATTAAGTCCTCGTGGGATCGATACTTTTTATATTACTTGAACGATACGTGCGCTTGCGTTATACGCGTATGTAAGCACCGGTCAAGTTTTTGGCGCCGTTGCCGGGGACTTATTTATCTTTTACTATTAGTTTAGGGGTTAGATACCTTTACTTGTATCTAATTTCTTTTTAGTTATTGTTTTTGTTTTCTTGTGTTTCAGGTTCTCAGAAACTTCATGAGACGAACCAGAAGTTTTGAACTACGACCGCTTGACCCAGAAATTGAAAGAACCATCAGACAGTTGAGAAGGGAAAGGCGAGAAAGCCAAGAAGCTTTAGTCAACATGGAACCTGAACCTTTGGAGGTTGCACCACCAATTCCCATTCGAGACAGAACTATTCCGGTGGTTGACAGACTCATTTCTTGTATTGTACTTCCTCCCTTACCAGCAAATGCAGGTGACATCAAAACATGCATTCAGATGATTTAGCAGTCAGTTCAGTTCGGGGGAAATACAACTGAAGATCCTAATGCCCACATCAGTAACTTCCTGGAAGTTTGCGGCACTTTTAATTACAACCGAGAAGCTGAAGAAGCAATGAGACTGCGAGTTTTTCCATATTCCCTGAAGGACAGAGCTAAAGCTTGGCTACATTCACTACCAGCAGGTTCCATCACAACTTGGAACACTTTAGCCACCAAATTTCTTGCAAAGTACTTTCCACCAGCCAGAATCGGAAAACTGAGGAATGACATCACATCCTTTGTACAACAAGATTCAGAATCCCTCTACGAAGCTTGGGAAAGGTACAAAGATTTACTCCGGAAATGTCCTCACCATGAGATTCCAAAATGGCTTCAAGTCCAAACATTCTATAATGGACTTTCTGGAATAATGAGAACCACAATCGATGCTGCTGCTGGAGGAGCTTTAATGGCAAAAGGAGAAGATCAAGCCTAGGAACTAATCGAAGAAATGGACAACAACAATTCCTTGTGGCCAACAGAAAGGAGAATGATCCAAAGAATTGCAGGAATTTATGAAAGTGGAGCCAATACAGCAGTCAACACCAAGCTAGATCAGATATGCAAATTTATGGAAACTCTTACCACTGGATCCACAAGTTCACCATATGGAGGAATACCAGAGTCGAACCAACTTGAAAAAACGGTGAATTTTGTCAACAATTTCAACAGACAAGGGAACAATTCATATTCCAACACCTACAACCCAGGGTGGAGGAATCATCCTAATTTTTCATGGAGCAACAATTCAGGCCAACAGCGGAACTATCCACCACCGAGATTCCAGCAACAGAACAAATGCCAGGAGCAGGCAAATGAACCAGGAATAGTAGAAGTGATGGCTCAGTTAAAAAAGTACGATGCCATCTTTCAGAGCCAATCAGCTTCCATCAAAGCACTGGAGAATCAAATCGGACAACTGGCCAATGCTCAGAGTTACAGACCACCAGGTAATCTTCCCAGCAACACAGAACCCAATCCAAGGAACCGAGGGAATGAGTAATGTCAAGCCATTACTTTAAAAAGCGGTACTGAAATCAACAAAGATGTTGGAATCAAGATGTCCCAAGAAGAAGTTCCAAAAGAAGCTGAACAACAGATGGAGGAAAACAGGCAAAGGAAAAACGAAAGGAAAAAGAAAAAGTAAAAGAACAGATCACTCCACCTCCACCTTTTCTTCAGCGTCTTCAGAAAAACAAACTGGACAAGCAGTTTGCTCGATTCCTGGAGGTTTTCAAAAAGCTGCACATCAACATCCCATTTGCAGAAGCCTTGGAAGAAATGCCCAGTTATGTCAAATTCATGAAAGACATTCTTTCACGAAAACGGAGATTGGGAGACTACGAAACAGTAGCATTAACGGAAGAATGCAGCGCCATTATTCAGAGGAAACTTCCCCCGAAGTTGAAAGATCCTGGCAGTTTCACAGTTCCCTGCACCATTGGAGAACATTACATCGGTAAGGCTTTATGTGATTTAGGAGCTAGTGTTAACTTGATGCCTTTTTCTATTTACAGGAAACTGCAGATTGGAGAAGCAATGCCTACCTCAGTTTCATTGCAACTTGCTGACCGAACACTTGCATTTCCAAGAGGTGTTGTTGAAGATGTGCTGGTGAAAGTAGACAAACTAATTCTCCCAGCAGATTTCATCATCCTTGACATGGAAGAAGACAAAGAAATATCTATCATTCTTGGGAGACCATTTTTGTCTACAGGTAAAACTGTGATTGATGTGCAAAAATGAGAACTAACCATGAAAGTGCAGGACCAAGAAGTGACCTTTAATGTTTTCAAAGCCATGAAATTCCCGAGCGATGAAAAGGAAGAAGAATGTTTCAGAGTTGATGTTGTTGATAGTATCGTTCAAAATACTGAGCCAAATCCCACAGATACACTTGAAGCTCGCATCACCAACATGTCTGACAGCGAGCTAAATGCCAAAATCCTGGAATGTATCAAATACCTTGACAAACCATTCCGATTCAAAGCAACGCCACCATTTGAAAGTTTGGAACTGCCAAAGAAAGATCGAATCAATCCTTCGATTGAAGAACCACCACAGTTGGAGCTGAAGTTACTTCCGAGCCATCTCAGGTATGCATTTCTTGGAAACTCTTCTGAATTACCTGTTATTATTTCTTCTTCACTAACATTTGAGCAGGAAGAAAAGTTGCTGAGAGTGTTACGAGAGCACAAGAAAGCCATTGGTTGGACTATAACAGACATTCGAGGCATAAGTCCATCATTTTGCATGCACAAGATCCTGATGAATGATGAGTACAAACCCACAGTGGAGCATCAACGGAGACTCAATCCAATCATGAATGAAGTCGTGAAGAAAGAAATCATCAAATGGTTAGATGCTGGCATCATTTACCCCATCTCAGACAGTAGTTGGGTGAGTCCTATGCAGTGTGGCCGAAGAAGGAGGAATTACTGTAGTCACTAATGAAAAGAATGAGTGTAGGCACTGCATTTTACATAAGTCCCTATGATGAGTCTCATTTTGGAGACACTACCTTTTAAGTCACGGAGGTCACGGGAAACAGACATCGGAAGGGGAAATTCAGAATAAACAAGGTTCACTGTTTTCGTTGGTGCTGCGTTCGTTACTTCGTTCGAACGTCAGGCAGATTGCGGACGTTCGTCCACGTTCGAGTAAGCGTTCGAACGGTGTCGGTAATTCTGGTTTTGCTGCTACCCTCACATTAAGCCCAATTCGCCCAAACCTTGGCCCACACGCCCAAGCCCACTTAAACACATATTTAACACATGGTGAAATCAAAACAAATCTAAAAATCACATACCAAATTAAATAAAATACTTACACAAATTAAAGAAATTGCATGCCTAATTAAAATCAATCAACAAACTAATGCCTAATCCAAGCCAATCAAATATAATCATACCAAGTTAAAATCAATCAACCAATATATTATTCCCAAACATAAAATATTGTATGCCTAATCAACATAAACTAAATATTCAACCTCCCTAATCCAAGGCAATCAAATCCATTGCTTTCCTTGTCCAACACCAAATCATATCCTTTTTTAAATACACAAATCTCTTTCCTTGTCAGGCCTAACCCTTTGCCTATAAAAAGAACCCTTCACCAACCTTCTCAACGCTAGCTCATTCATATAAAAAAAAAAGCCTAGCTAGCTCATAGACACAACTCTCCCTCACTCTCAATAACAAAAAGATCACAAACCAAAGAATCCTCATCGCCTTGACCAAAACATATCCCGAACAGCCCATTCACCTCACCGAAAAACACATCCCAAACAGCCCTAAAACACGCATATAGCAGCCCTAAACACACACATAAAACAGCCCACGAACCACACCATAACACCACCGAAAATAACACCCAAAACAGTAGCCAAAACATCCCAAAAACAGTAATTAAAATACAGCAGCAAAACAGTAGCAGCGGCAGCGAATCGGAGTCAAAACAGCAGCAAAAGACGGAGGACGACGACCCAAAATAGTAAGACAACGAACGAGAGCAGTGAACCAGTGAACCGGAAGAGTTGCGGAGCTTTACCCCTTCCGATCTTCGTGAAACGCGAGTCCGAGAGACGACTTAAAAGGTTAGACCTGAGGGCACTTTTTCATTAGTTTATATTCGTTTCTTTCATTATTGAATTTTATTCGCATGAGAGTCGTTTATAGATGCATGTTGTGGCTTGAATGAAATGGAAGAGTGTCGTCTCTTGTGGTATATAGGATGGAAACCCAGACGTAATTCCGTAGCCGAATCCGAATGGACGGTAGTGCGGTCTGTACTTGGGACACAACTCCACGTACCACTTGAGTAAACGGCACCTTCTCTTGTTTTGTGTTGCTTTGGTTTATTTAATTATTGTTATTTAAATTCTGCATGTTGTCTATTCCCGTATGATACGATCGAGTGCATGGGCTTAGTAAGTGCGATGAAAGGTTCCCTAATTGGAGGGTTAAAATCCTTCACCACGATGCTCTGCCGCACCGATTGATGTGTGTTCGGTTGAATGCGAAATACGTTCAGTCGGGCACACTATGTTTAATATTATTGCTTTCCATTCTATGTATGCATGATTCAATCGAGCGCATGGGCTTAGTATGTTGGTCTAAAGGTCCTCTCTTTGAGAGATCAAGAGCCCCAAAAGGCCACCTTTACGGCAGTACTTCACCGCGCCCCCCCTTTATTTTGTCAGTTATGTATTGCGTCCCATTTTCATGCATCAGGTCTGTTCCCGTTCGAACGCGTTTACGAACGCAACTCGAACGCGCATGTATTTTGCCTTGTCGTGCATCAGGTCTTGCTTATGTTCGAACGCGTTCACGAACGCCATACGAACGTAAGTATTCTATTTCATTTACGTTCGAACGCGTTATCAAATGCCATACGAACGTGAGCATTCTGTTTCATTTACGTTCGAACGCGTTATCAAACGCCATACGAACGCGAGCATTCTGTTTCATTTCCGTTCGAACGCGTTATCAAACGCCACACGAACGAGAACCTTCTGTTTACCGTTCGAACGCGTTTACGAACGCTACACGAACGCGCACACACTGAACTGAGTCTGTCTTATCATATTCACGTATAATTGTCTTTTGGTTGATCTTTCTTGTGTTATATAGCCAACCGTATTATTTGTATTCTTGCATTTATCCATTCTATGTGTTCTTGGGATTGTATTCAAGCATGATTAGGCTGTTAGCAGGTTATTTGGTTAATAGGCTCATGAGATAGTACTCAAGCATGATTAGGTTGTTCTTAGTTTTCCCTATCATAAGATTGAAATATGTTCATGAGATTGTCATGTGATGTTGCATGTTGTGATGAACTTGTTGATGTATGTATATGAATCTAGAAGCATGATATTTTTGGAAATAAATGTTATTAAGCCTGGTTAAATTATTACATAAATCCTTTTATTACGAGTGACATAAGTAAGGGACCATTCCGAACCCAACGGTTTGAGGTCTTCCCTTGCGAGGGGTGAGTGCGGCCTTAAATCTTTGTCCCGGTTCACACCGGGTGGCGACTCCATATTATTTAGTACTTCCCAACTAGTGCCGCGAGCCTAGGAACGGCGTCGCCCAGGTAGCTGTGTGTTCCCACAATGAGCTAATCCCAACAAGAACAGTGACTGGATGGAGAGTATGCATGGACTACAGGAAACTGAACAAAGCCACGAGAAATGACCATTTTCCTCTACCATTCATTGACCAGATGTTAGACAGACTGGCAGGACATGAGTTCTATTGCTTTATGGACGGATATTCAGGGTACAATCAGATTGCCATCACACAAGAAGACCAGGAGAAAACTACCTTTACATGTCCCTATGGTACTTTTGCTTTCCGTAGGATGCCATTTGGATTATGTAATGCCCTTGCCACATTTCAGCGTTGCATGATGGCCATCTTCTCAGACATGCTGGAGCAGAGTATGGAGGTTTTCATGGATGACTTTTCTGTATTTGGAGATTCTTTTGATCATTGTTTGCAAAATTTGGAACAGGTGTTACAAAGGTGCGAAGATACAAACCTGGTACTCAACTGGGAGAAATGCCACTTCATGGTGCAAGAAGGCATTGTTCTTGGACACCGAATCTCACAAAAGGGGATTGAGGTAGACAAATCAAAGATAGAGACAATTGAAAAACTACCTCCACCAACATCAGTTAAAGGTATTCGAAGTTTTCTTGGACATGCAGGTTTTTACAGGAGATTTATCAAAGACTTTTCCAAAATTGCAAAACCTCTATGCAATCTTCTGGAGAAGGATGTGCCTTTCAACTTCACCAAAGAATGACATGAAGCTTTTGAAATCTTAAAACAGAAGCTGGTATCCGCCCCCATCATTGTAGCACCAGACTGGACCCTTCCTTTTGAAGTGATGTGCGATGCTGGTGATTTTGTTGTAGGTGCAGTTTTGGGACAACGCAAAGCAAAGATTTTTCACACCATTTACTACTCCAGCAGAACTCTAAATGAAGCTTAACTCAACTACACAACCACCGAAAAGGAGTTGCTCGCAGTTGTGTACGCTTTTGACAAATTCCGCTCTTATCTGTTGGGTCCCAAAGTGGTGGTCTATACAGATCATTCAGCAATCAAATATCTGATCACGAAGAAAGATGCCAAACCCAGATTAATCCATTGGATACTTCTTTTGCAAGAATTTTACGTGGAAATTAGAGATAGGAAAGGAACAGAGAATCAGGTGGCAGATCATCTATCGAGGCTCGAGAATGGAGAAACAGCTGACAAAGATATGTCAATCAAAGAAACTTTTCCAGATGAACAACGTTTTGCCATAAAACAATAGGAAGTCCCTTGGTATGCTGACTATGTCAACTACATTGTGTCAGGAAAATGGCCGTTGGAATGGACAACTCAGCAACGGAAGAAATTCTTCAAATAAGTCAAGCACTATATCTAGGACGAGCCATACCTGTTCAAACGTTGTGCTGATCAACTACTGAGACGATGTGTTCCACATGAGGAAATCAACAGTGTTTTACAGCACTGTCATTCATCACCATATGGCGGACACTTCAGCGGAAACAAAACTGCAGCCAAAGTCCTACAATCAGGTTTGTTCTGGCCCACTCTTTTTAAAGATGCTTATCTTTTTGCTTTTCAATGTGACAGGTGCCAGAGAATGGGAATTATTTCCAGGAGAAACGAAGGACCGTTGCAAAACATTCTAGAAGTGGAAATATTCGATGTATGGGGTATTGATTTCATGGGACCCTTTGTTCCATCATTCGGAAACCTGTACATCCTGGTTGCTGTAGACTACATCTCCAAATGGGTCGAAGCAATTGCACTGCCATCCAATGATTCAAAAGTCGTGATCAAATTCCTGAAAAAGAATATTTTCACTCGGTTCGGAACACCTCGTGCAATCATCAGTGATGGTGGCTCTCATTTCTGTAACAGATACTTCGATGCACTCATATCCAAATACGGAGTTACTCACAAGGTTGCCACAACTTACCATCCACAGTCAAATGGACAGGTTGAGGTTTCAAACAGGGAAATCAAAAGAATCCTAGAAAGAACTGTTGGATCAACAAGGAGAGACTGGTCAACAAAACTAGATGATGCATTATGGGCCTACAGGACAACTTACAAGACACCCATTGGTATGTCTCCATATCGATTGGTGTTTGGGAAAGCATGTCATCTGCCAGTTGAGCTTGAGCACAAGACGTACTGGGCACTGAAGAAGTTGAATCTTGATTCACAAGCTGCAGGGGAGAAACGACTTCATCAACTCAACGAATTGGAGGAGTTTCGTCTACAGGCTTATGAGAATGCCAGATTATACAAAGAAAAGACAAAGAAATGGCATGACCGAAAAACAGTGCACAGACAGTTGGAACCAAGGCAGCAGGTGTTGTTGTACAACTCGAGGTTGAAACTTTTCCCTGGAAAGTTGAAATCTAGGTGGTCAGGTCCATTTGTGATCACTCAGGTTTTATCTTATGGAGCTGTTGAGTTACAAGATCCTACCACCAACAACACATTCAAGGTTAACAGTCAGCGTGTCAAACACTACTGGGGAGAATCATTTGAGCGACAAGAAGAAAGTGTCACACTTTCAGATCCAGCTTAACGTTCGAGAAGTCAAGTCTAGTTGACGACTCTAAACTTAGCGCTCGCATGGAGGCAACCCATGCAATTTGTGTATATATTGTGATTTGGTGTGATTTAATTTTGTGTGTTTAGTTTTTGCAGATTAAGTCATTTCAAGATGGAAGAAGCTCTCGCAAATCTTCACAAGCAATTTCCTTCTCTCCCTCAAAAATCTCTGATGAAAGTTTACAAAGCTCGCTTGGAACAGATGAGACTACTAACAATTCACGGTGTTCCTAATGACATTCGTTGGGTAATTGAAGCACGGGTCCGATTGGCAGGTGAGTCTTCTGACTCTTTTATTTCACATCTGCCTGGTTTTGGAAGAAACACTTATGCAAAGAAACGTAGAGCTAAACAAATTGGTGTTGGTTACAAATGTGCACGATGGAATTGCAATACTCGTTGTCGTTCTTTAGGAATGGTGTCTGATAATCGCGAAGACAAAATTAAATTCATTAGGGATGGCTTGAGTAAGGAGTCTTTAGATGATATATCTTCAACTCTTGAGACGCATCCCAGTGGATATGTTCACATAGCCTTTCGCAAATTACATACACAATTTTAAAAAGAAAGACAACTGTTAAGTCTTGGGAATCTGACTCAAAAAGACCATGTTTGCCAATTTATAAGAAAATTGGATGGGAAGCTTGTCCCTGACGCATAGACGTCAATCAAGCCGCTACTTTTCTTGTAAATATTATATCTCTTTGTCTTTTCCTAATAATTGTAATTTGTTTTGTTATATTTTCTCCGACAGGATCCAGACCTTTTTGACTATCATGATTTGTTTAACTAATAATTGTCATTTGGCAGGTACTAGTGCTATTATTTTACTCACCCTTTTCAGGTATTATAAATTCAACTCATCATTGCACTTTTGAAGACATCCAGAGTAAAACATGGAAGCCACTTCAAGAAGACGAGTTGAAAACATCTGTGTGTTTTGCGGTAGTAGTGTTGGTACTAAACCACAATACGTAGAAGCAGCACATGAATTGGGTCGAGTCTTAGCTGCAAGGAATATACATTTAATATATGACGGAGGCAATCTCGGACTTATGGGGATCGTTTCAAAGGCTGTACAGGAAGGAGGTAGTCATGTTTTAGGAATCATCCCAAAACCCTTGGCAGAGGCAAATCTTATTGGATCATCAAATGGAGAGGAACTGATCGTGCCAGGTATGTCTGAACAACTGATAGAAATGATTAACCGTGCTGATGCTTTTATCGCTTTGCAAGGTGGCTTGGGTACATTGGAGGAAATTTTTATTGTGCTATCTTGGGCGAACCTGAACATACACCAGAAACCGCTTGGACTGCTCAACGTTGATGGATTTTATGATTTTCTTTGTGTGTTTCTTGATGATGCTCGGAGAAATGGGTTTGTGTCGAAACCTTTGAAAGAACTCCTCTTTACTGCCAGAACTGCTCCGGATCTAATAGACCAACTCATAGCCTATGAACCACGAGTTGACCCTATTTTTTTTAAAGATAAATTGGTCTGAGGAAGATCGTGGTAAGAGGCGTAGGATTAATCTGGATCTTAACCTTTAATTTCTTGTAGAATTTCAGCTAACCAGGTATTATCTTATAAACTCTTCTTCTACTGTTTAAGACATTGGAGACAATGTCTAATTTAGGTTTGAGGGAGCGAATTAGTTTATCAGTACCTCGTTTTTAGTTTGTGTGTTGTTTTTATTTTTACTCCAAAATTTTTCGAAAAATACAAAAAAAAATTGAAAAATTTTCAAAAATTACAAAAATATTTTGTTTTTTTTTTGTGTGTTTTTATTTTGACTAAAAAGGTGAAATTGGTAAGAGATAGCTGAGTAAAGAGTTTCCACTCCTGAGACGTATCTCAGACCTATTTCGAAACAAGTTAATTTTTGTTTATTTCATTTTGAATTATTTAATTTGTGAATTCTCCTTAAAACGGACTAAAATGGATCTTCATATGCTCAGTTGACAGATATTATCAACATATATAGTAACATACGGACATGAGCTAAAATTGAAAAGTTTGTAATATTCAGTGCTCTAGTTTAATCGGAGGAAACATCTCAAAAAGCAATGGAGTAAAAAAAAATAAAAAATAAACGTCTGAGATCCGAGTTATTAAGTCTGTAAGGGTGTTTTAACACCTAGTGCCCTAAAGCCAACTGGTTTGGGAGTCACTGGCCTAAAGCTCGTTACATGGATCGAAGATGCTGCAAAAATATATATATCTGAAGTCTGAGTAATTAAGTCCGTAGGGGTGTCTTAACACTTGGTGCCCTAAAGCCAACTGGTTTGGGAGTCACCGACCCAACACTCGCTAAATAGATGGAAGGTATTGTATATAAATAAAAAAAATAGAATCGAAAAAAAAAGAAAAAAATTCAGAAAAATGAGAAAAATTATTCAATTGCTACAAAAAAGTGTGAAATCTGATAGAACTTTAGGACAAAAATATTACTCTCTTATCAACTGTACTTATGACTGTTGTGGGCAAAAATGAGTTGTTTAATATTTTGTTGGCTGTGTATATGAAGAATGGTAAAAATAATCGGAGAATTTACTTATTCGGTAATTTAGAAGGAAATAAAACAATTAGTAACTTGAAGTAGAAGTTTCACCTAATTAATCATTAACTTCTATATTCTCTTTTCTCTTGTCTTTTTGCTTTTGTGTGCATTAGTTTTATTATCTTTTTACTTTTGTAAAACGTTTGTGGGTATCGTTGCTGTAAGCCCTCACGAGACTATAACTCGTCCACTAGGGACACCTAGGGGTTTAAAGGCTTGTTGCATATGCTAAATGCAACTGTGATCCCTACGAAAGTGGCTTAGTTTAATTTTAATTTTATTTTGTTGTTTTGCTCGAGGACTAGCAAAATGTTAGGTTTGGGGGTGTGATGAGCGAAAATATATCAATATTTACCGCCCCTTTAACTTAATATTTGTTTAGTTTCTCGGGTTTGATGAACGTTTTGATGTGTTTTAGTTTATTTTGCAGATAAAATAATATCGGGTCTCAATGAAATCATTTAAGATGAAATATGGGTCAAATAAGGCAATTATTGGACTTGATATATTAATATGGAGATTGGAAACTTGAAAGGCGTTTTGTCGAAGTGCAGTTTTGGGAATTCCAGTTTTGCGCATCTGTCGTATTTTAGGCATAAATATTTACTCAGATATCGGATTGAGCTGATTCAAGTGCCAGATTAAAGAAGACTCAAAGATCTACAACTTTGAAAGAGAAAATAGTTTCGAATTCTGAATATTTCATGACCGAAATTTATGAACCATCCAGAAGTGTGTGATGTGTAATTATTAAAGTCATTATCAATCATTTTCAAAGCAAAATATAAATTAATAAATAATTAATAAAAATTATCAAATCAACACCAAACAAGATAAGCAATAAGCAGAGCAATTATGGATTTGGTGGAGTAATTAGTGGAGAAATTAATAATGGATTTGGTGGAGAATTTGATGGATGATTTGATATAGGCAAAATTTTGCCTATAAATACCAAGTCATTTCATTTATAAAATTCATACTTTCTTCTTTGAAATTCCTAATGAATAAATAAGAAGATTGTATCTTGTTTGTTTATTTACAGCTTCCAGTAATTAATTTCCGCTTTCGCACTTTCTTTTCTTTACTTTTCAGTTTTTACTTTCCGCAATTTACTTTACGCACAAACTTTTTCTTTCTTTACTTTTGCAGTTTTTATTTTTCAAGCAATGAGGAGGTAACTCCCCCTTGCTGGGGTAAAAGGTAAAGCTTTTATTATTGCTATCTAGATTAATCTCCCTTAAATATAAAATATAAACTATTTAAAATCTGACTTAATGAGGATACCGCTATATTGGCCGGTTGGAAATTAATTATAAATTGGTTTTAACCTGACTAAGTATGGATACCGCCTGGTTGGTCGGTTGGTAATTAATTATTAATTTGACTTAATCAGGATACCGCCTATATGACTGGTTGGTAATTATCACGCAAAGTTAATATATTATATTAAGGGAGATATCTAAAATAGTAGTAATAAAAGTGGATCCTCTAACCCCAGCATTTTCTTTTATTGTACTTTTAATTTATTTAATTTCAGTAATTTACTTTTCAGCAATTTACTTTCAGTAATTTACTTTTATTTTTTTTACTTTTTACTTTTACTTTTTACTTTTTTTTTTTACTTTTCAGCAATTTACTTTTCAGTATTTAATTTTCAGAATTTACTTTATGTCTTTTATTTTATTTAAATTTTTACTACTCGTAAATATGTGTCGTAACTAAGCCAGTTATCTGGGGTTGTGATGAAATCCAATATCACCGGTTTATAAGGGGTTAAATTATAGTTTGGGTAATATAAAGGTTTATTTATTGAGTCTTAATCTTATTGCTTTTTATTAACTGGCCATTAATAAAATTGAACTGGTAAACTTAAAATGAACTAGACATAGGGATTTTAAGTTTAAGACCTTAGACTCAATAGCCCACGATCTTCCTTGAGGATAGATAACCCTTTAATAGATTTCATTACATGATTGGAATATACCTGTCGGGCGGGGGTAGCCATAATTGGAACTTAATCTTAATGAATCCAGGTAATTCGGTTGACATAGACATATGGTTCAATTGGGTTCTACTGGATATTTGTAGTTGACCATCAGAAGAGGCTTTTACATAATTTAGTGTTACAGGTTAATAAATCAATATTTTATCCAACTATAAGATAATCAATTCATCTTCAAAATGATATTGCAAAGAAATCACAACCCTAGATAGTTTTTAATATTGAATTTTCTTAAACCTACTTTCGAACAACTTTATTTACTTATTTTTAAATTTAGAATTGTCACCTTTTCAAATCAATCAAACAACATGTTAGATACTAGTAATCATTTGACCTCATAAAATTAATAGAATAGATATTAAGTCCTCGTTGGATCGATACTTTTTATATTACTTGAACGATACGTTCGATTGCGTTATACGCGTGTGTAAGCACCGGTCATGCTACACCAACCTCACCTTTGTAAATCAAAGGACATAGTCTGTCATGCAGGAGTTCGTAGTACACTCAGGATTAAGATCAATCCATATATAACCATCTAGTAGATCGAAATGATTTTCTTTGCTTAACGGATATTATAAGAAAGTCATTTCCATCTAGGTCCAGTCTTATACGATCACATCATATAAGGTGCCTTCATTCTCATGTCTCTACATGGACGATCCCGGATTAAGGTCGCCATACAGATATAGAATAGACCGCAGCTATAGATAAACCACAAATAAAATACCCGTTTTGTTTGCTTTCTATGGACTATTTAAGATTACTAACTTCATACTTAAATCTTCTTGTGTATGACACTCATACACTAAGTCTGAAGGCACATAAGTAATCTAGGGTAAACAAAATAATTTATAATATGCAAAAATTAAACAAACACTTTGATAAATGAATAATGCATCATTTTATTTCAAAACATATAAAGTCGTTTACATTATAATGATAATGCATCTATGACATGTTATGGCAAGTAAAATGCATGAGTGGGCGCCTTAAGCTATATGACATGTTATTCAAACAATTCGAAATAAACATACATATAACATAAAAATTATTTTGCATTGACCGGACTCTTATTTTTCCTATACTAATCTAATTAGTACAAAAGATTCACCAAGGCATTCCTTGGCCTTCAAATCCCGCTCCAAAGTGGTGTTGGCTCTCTTTGCGACTTCGGTGCTCCAAATTACAAAGAATTGAAACTTTACATTGAAAATTAAAATTACAACAAATATAAACAATGGCCTTATGGCGTTACATCCCAAAACCAAAACCAACTACAAAAATAAGAGTCAGAAAAATTTACGACCAATGCAAAATTCATTCATCACATGAAATAACAAAACCATTCATCACATGAATATCACAATGTGCCCACTCATCTAAACATGCATATCATATTTATAACTCATATAAATATATTTAAAACATAAACTTTAAATGAAAAATTGAAGGGTTAAGAGCACTTTTCAACCTCGCTCTTGATGCCAATTGTAGGAAATGCTTTCCCTCGCGCAGCGGAAGCGGTTAGGCCCACAGATCGAACTTGAAATTTTTTCTGCTTTGCCCTTCCTTTGACCGAATGGTACCCTATGGTATACTGAAATTTTGCTTCTGTTTTACACAAGATTTCAGCCCCGGAATGCCCCCGAAACAGTCCCCGAACAGCCCCTTGAACTGCAGTGAAATAGCAGACTGTTTTGCACCCGTTACACGCGTGAACTGCACCCAAACCAGTCCACAATTTGCGTGATCTGCTGTAGGCTTTTAGGTTTGATTTTTCACTCAAAAAACAATCCTAACTCAGCCCTAAAATTACCCCAAAGTGTTTCCCAAAAAACCGAATTAAAACCAAACAAAAACCGAGCCCCAAAATTGGTGATGTGTGTGCGGCAGTGGGGAACTTATTGCCTCACTGCCGTGAGTTACTAGAGAGGGGAAGAAGAGATTTCAAACGCCACAAGATCTTTCGAGCTATGTCTCGTTACTTACGGAGGGTAGTGTGGGCTACACTCACAAATTAATCCATAAACGTTTTAGAGATTAAATCACACACCGAAATAATTTTCAGGTTCTTCAATTAACTTTCTCAACTCTTGAGAGCATGAAGAAGAGAATGAGGCTAGGGTTTTCTAATTTGTGTATCTCTAAAAAGAAAAATATAATTTTCTTTTTATACTTAGGGTAATTTGTTTCAAAAAACAAATCAACCACTAGACTCCCAATCCCTCTAAGTTTCAGCCAAGACAAAGATTTCTTCTTTGATTTTGTTTCCAAAACAAACAAATCATATTCCTTACACAAGAGGGAATTCGGCCAAGCTAAGGAGTTTTGATTTGATTTTGTTTCCCAAACAAACAAATCCTAATCCTTATCCAATGAGGAATTCGACCATGGTGATGAATTTTGATTTGATTTTGTTTCCCAAACAAACAAATCATATTCCTTATCCAATAAGGAATTCGACCATGGTGATGATTTTTGTTTCCATAATAAATCTTAGCCTTATTAAATTATATCATATATAATTCAATGTTCTAATTTTAATAATTATCATATAATTATTAATACCTTACATTAACTTTTAATGTATAGTCTCAAGTGTGATGTAATTAATATTATTAATCATATTAATAATATTCATTCTTTGTGAGTATATAATTGGATTGTCCAATTATATTAACTCCGCTAAAGTATATTGAGCTACCACGGGGACCAAATGGACCTACGGTTCTGAGCTCCAATAATCTCGAAATATTAATTAAGCTTTTAATTAAATATTCCGAATTATTAACTCCGGGTTATTCCACTAAAAATCTGAAGTTGCACTCTCATTGTCGTAGATGAAATATTAAGCTGAACCAAGTCGGTGTCCACCGATATAGTCATTGCATACGAATTGATCCTTCACGAGTATCTCGTAATTAGAGCCGGGTTATAATATCCGTTATACCCCTCTAATTATTTTTACCTTAAGTACCATTGATTCTCCAATGAACGATTTATTCATAACTATTATGAATATTAATCTTTCTATTCGTAATAGAAAGACTTGAGCGCTCAAATCGTTCAAGTACCGAATCAACCCTTAAGAAAGATACTCATCTACTTCTTGCAAGAATGAGTGAACTTCATGTCTATGTAAAACGTTCACAGCTACAAAAAAAACTGTGCCCCCAAAGTACGTAGCTATTGGTTGGGATTGCTACACCAACCTCACCTTTGTAAATCAAATGACACAGCCTGCCATGCAGGAGTTCGTAGTACACTCAGGATTAAGATCAATCCATATATGACCATCAAGTAGATGGAAATGACTTTCTTTGCTTAACGGATATTATAAGAATTTCATTTCTATCTGGGTCCAGTCCTATATGATCGCATCATACAAGGTGTCTTCATTCTCATGTCTCTACATGTACGATCCGGATTAAGATCGCCATACAAATATAAAATGGACCGCAGCTATAGATAAACCACAAACAAAGTACCTAGTTTGTTTGCTCTATATGGACTATTTAAGATTACTAACTTCAGACTCAAATCCTCTGGTGTATGACACTCATACACTAAGTCTGAAGGTACATAAGTAATCTACGGTATTTACGAAGATATATAATATGCGAAAGATAAACAAACAATTTGATAAATGAATAATGCATCGTTTTATTTCAAAACGCATGAAACCGTTTACATCACATGTAGCTCTAGGGCATACATCCCAACAGAGTTTTGTCCCTAAGCTTACTCAAAATCTGTACACATATTGCCCTTTTGAGAATACTCACTCAACAAGTGACTTCGCAACCACAAGTGTTTGAATAATGAGTGACTTCTCAACCACAAGTGTTTGAATAATGAAGATTACAAATACCACTTGGGCTCTCACAAAAGATACGCAGATTCAAGATGTGAGTTGCTAACCCAAGTAATCCAAGCTCACTACAAATGGTATGAATGTGTAGTGTGTGAGCTTGAGTATGAGAGTGTATGATGATGAAGGTTTTGTAAAACTCTCTATTTTTGCTTGTTAGAAAATGTATGAAGGTTGTGTTTTTTGGCAAAAATGAATTTGAGGCTCAATATATAGTGAAAGAGAAAACTACCCCAACATTTCTGTCAGAGACTGGTATGCCGGTCTACAATGGCCGATATGCAGGTCCTGCAATTCAAAAGGCTATAAAAAGTTACAATTGAGACTGGTATGGAACCTTATAAGACCGGTATGTCGGTCTTGTTCGAGTAGCGTTCGAACGAAATTGTCCAGATACTTCACGTTCGAGTTGCTTTTGAATTGCGTTCGAAAGAAAAAAGTCCAGAATCTATACGTTTGATCTGCGTTCGAACGGACACCAGTATGCCGGTATATGTTGACCGATATGCCGGTTCCAGAGACCGATATGCCGGTCCAAATGTAAAAATGCAGGAAATTGAAGGTTAAAAATATTATGCACTTGACTCTAATGCATCTAATTGAATGTGCATGAGTCCTATAAGCTTAGAGACTTAAATTATCAACTCACTTACAAAGAGAGCTCTAAGTTAAGACCACAGAAGATTTTCTTCAGTAAGCACTAGTCTTTACATCCATTACTCTTCATCACCAAAATGCTTCGACATCTTTTTGTAATGTCCGCTAATGCGCGTCGAAGTCTTCCAGTGTTGCATTGTCAAAATCCATCTTGTAAATATGTCGCTAACACTTATTACAAATATGGATACCTTATTGAGCTTGCTTTTTATAATTTCTTTCATGCGCATATTTATAGTAATTGATGATTAATATTTAATCACATATAGATTTTTATCTAATAATTATGAAGGTGTTTTTTTAAATCATCTTTCTATGAGGTCATTTGTCTGCTTTGCGTCTCGACAGATAAGCTCAGAACTACTATCTGAAACGATCCCGTACGATTTTATCCCCGTGAGAAGCCTCACTCACTTCAGTGATCCTTTTGTCTTTATGGTGACTTAAACTTTGAACTTGAAAGTCCTTATTAGATTCTTAAGTCACCATGTGGATGGTACCAATGTTGTACTTAAGAACCTTATATGGACTTTGAGGTTCAAGGTTCAAGTTGCCACCAATGCACCGCACTATATTCCATAGTATATTTTCAAAATATGGATGAGTGTAGTGAGTTCTGACAACCGCTCACGTAGTTGAGGTTCCTTATGTGGATAAAAGTATGACAGATCGTTTCAGAGAGCAGCCTTGGGGTACCCCCATCGAGTATCCAAAGTGGATAAATAACCTCATAAAAAAAAAAGGACTGCATAAAATCACCTTCAATTACTAATCACGATACATAAACAATACTCATTATAAAACTCATCTCAATATCGAATTCAAATCCAAATCCACTTATTACATCAGGTTAAAGCCATCCACCGTTTTTTGTCCAAAGAAAGTTAATTGTGGGTATTTCAAGCACATGAGAGGTTAATGTAAACACAAAGTTTTTGGGAAAATCGCCATATATTCTGATTAACTGTTTCAAAATTTGGTGGTCATGAGTTGTAACCCACCTCTCTTTCAATTGTAATTTTAAAAACTTAATGTTTTTTTTTTTAATAAATATTATTGTTTACTGACAATACAATATAAATCTCAATACAAATATAACAAAAAGTAAGAAGGCAGTAAAAGGCAAACATGGAATATGGATTGATGTGTTATAAAAAGTATATAGCTGTAAAAGGTATTATGTAATTTAGATTTATGTTAAAAAGATAATTACGATATTTTTTTTTTTTTTTGATGGTGGAAAATTAAAATTTTTTTTTTTAAAAAAAAAATCTCTGTTTTTGAAAAAAAATCATGATTAATAATTATAATTTATTATTATAACTAAATATTTAAATATTATATTTTGACAAAATACAATTTTACCACCTCATCACATATCAAACCACAAAACCAAATAGAACCTATATAAATAAGAAGAATAAAATTTTGATAAGTGAATTATAATTTCCTTAAATGTATTATTATCGGTAGTTTATTATCTGGTCAAGATAATTCATCTCTAGAATACCCAAAAAAAAAAAAAAAAAACTAAAGAAATGAAAAGCCAATAATTATGTGATTTTAGAGAAGAATTTCAGAGAAGATGATGAAGAGAAAAAAGGAAAAAAAAAAAAAAAACATAGTATATACAAAATTCTGAAGTCCAATATATATTTATTGAAAAATACTTGATTTTATCCGTCCAATTTCTATTTAGCAATTTAACTTAAGAGATTTTTATTTCCCAATAAACTCTCTTAGTTGAATATAAAAGCTCCATTTATGATTAACTAGCATAGGATCCGTATTTTGTGCATGTTAAACATATTTTTTACGTATTGATCTTGTAAATATTATGAATCTTGTCGATTTTATATTTTAAATGAAACAATTGATTTACTTAATTTATGGTTCATTCTTTTGTCTCTCAGTTCTCTAATAATATTTTTAACTCATTGTGTTAGAGCTAATAGTTAGAGTTTAAATAATAAAAAATTCATAAAATGAAAAAACTTATAGATAATAATTTAAGATAAAATAACAAATAATAATATACCTTAAATAACAAATATTTTTATATTATATTAATATATTATTCACACACACACATATATATAAATCTATATTATAAAGCACAATGGTGTGGGAGGAAAGAGAGTGTAACTGATGGTTAAGATTAAGAGAGATAATGTATCCAAATGCTATCTTTATGTGGCTTAATTGGCGGCTCAGATCATTTCATTATAATGTAACGGCTGATAAAGAGTCATTTCATTATAGAATCTCTATAAAATGGAAAATGAAAACTACCAAATAAATTAAAGAATAAAATCACTTATTAATGGAAAATGAAAACTATTAAATAAATTAAAAAATAAAATCATTTCATTATAAACAAATTAAATAATAAAATATTAATATGTATGTAAATTCTATAACACCGTGCCGTAGGCACGGGCACACACTAGTATATATATATATAATCGAATAGTATAATATGTTTTCTTATTATAATAGAGTTCTTATTTAATAGATTTTTTAATTTAATTTTATAATTTAATAGTATTTTTTATTGTAATATGACAATACAATATGTTTTCTTATTTTAATAAAGTTCTTACAAAATTATAATATATATTTTATTGTAATAGTTTTTATTTAACAAAAATTTAATTGTAAATTTATTTTAATATTATAATTTAAGAATAAAAAAATTAATTGTAGAAGTTAATTGTAGTAATTAAGTGTCATGTATGTTTCTTATTTCAACAGAAGATTATAATATATTTTCTTATTATAATAGATTTATTTATTTTAATTTTATAATTCAATAATAATAAATTAAATTATTAATTAATTAATTAAATTATTAGGTTTCTTACTTTAATAGTAAATTATGTTTTTATATTATAATAGGCTTCTTACGTTAATAATTTATTATTTTAATTTTGTTATTTAACAATAAAAAATAATTATAGAGATAATTTAATTTTATAATTTAATAAAAAAAGTAACGGTAGATATTAGGTCAATTTTAGATAATTTAATAGTATTTATTATTTTAATAGGATAGTATAATATGTTTTCGTATTATAATGGAATTCTTATTTAACAGATTTATGAATTTAATTTTATAACTTTAATATGAAGTCGCCACGTAAGGAGATATAAAAATGTTTAACTTTTATATATATATATAATAAAGTTCTTACAAATTATAATATGTATTTTTATTATAATAGTTTTTATTTAATAAAAAAATAATTATAAATATATTTTAATTTTATAATTTAATAATAAAAAAATTAATTGTAGAGGTTCATTGTAGTGATTAAGTATCACATATACTTCTTATTTCAACGAGAGATTATAATATATTTTATTATCAAAATTTTATAATTTTATAATAAAAAAATTAATTGATTGATTGATTGATTGATTGATTTCTTACTTTAATAATAAATTATTTTTTTATATTGTAATATGTTTATTATATTAATAATTTATTTTTTAATTTTTTAATTAATAATAAAAAATAAATATAGAGATATTTTAATTTTATAATTTAATAATAAAAAAATTAATTGTAGAGATTAGGTTAATTGTAGATAATTTAATAATATTTTTGTTTTAATATAATAGTATAATATATTTTCGTGTTATAATATATTTTTTATAAAATTATAATCTATATTTTATTTAATAGATTTATTAATTTAATTTTATAACTTTAATATAAAATGGTCACGTTGCGTGATAGAGAGACTTAAAAATATTTAAGTTATATATATATATACTAGTTTTTGCCCGTGTCTACGGCACGATGTTACAGTATTTGGCCCGTGCCTACGGCACGGTATTACGGAATTAAATGATGCCCGTGCCTACGGCACGGTGTTACAATATTTGGCCCGTGCCTACGGCACGGTGTTACAGTATTTGCCCGTGCCTACGACACGGTGTTATAGAATTAAATGATTTTATTTTAACTTTATATTTTTTAATTTGAAAATTTTTGACCATTTCCATCAATCAATTCACTATATTTCCTCCAATTACCAATGAAATGATATGGGCCGTCAATTAAGCCACATAAAAAGAGCCGTTGGATACACTCTCTTTTCTCCAACATCATTCTCCTTTATTATATATATATATATATATATATATATGCCCACGAGCAGGCAAATCCTTTGCCCTCTATCTCCTTTTAAAAATCACTCACTACACATCACTCATGCGTCATGAATGATTATTTGTTTTGAATAAATAACTAAAATGTTTTTTCCCCCAATTACTTAACATTAACAACAACAAAAAAGCCATCGCCAAAACGAGAATCACTTTGGGTCGACTTAGAAACTCTTTGAGTTGAAAAATCCATTAAAGTCTAAATCTTTTCCTCCAATTTGGAACTTTAATCCAGCCCTAATTTTCTTTTTTGAAAGTATAGGGCAATGTGAATTACATAGTGAAAATCCAACCCGAACCATGGGTTAATCCACAATCCATACGAGATGGGTTGGGTTATAAATTTTTTCTCAATCTATTGGGTTGGTTTGGCCAACCTACACAGTTTGAAAAAATTTTAATCCGCAACCTGTAATCCTATATATTTATTATTATTTAATTTTTTAAATTTTAATTAATATGTTGTTTTTAATGTTTTCCATTAAATTTTATATTTTAACATTTCCCTTATAGATATATTTATTCTTTTAAATACATATTATTGAATTTTAATTAAAATTTTTATTTTTTAAAAATAATAACATATTCAATCCAAACAACTCAACTCCCAGGTCAACTCAAGACTCATGTGAGTTGTACGGGTTGGATTATGCGGGTTGGGTTGGAAAAATCTTAATCTCGACCCGTGCACACCCCTAAATGTGATTATGGGTAACTAATTATAGTAAATTATAAAGATTTTTATTTTGGGATTATCATTTTTGTTTTATCTCTAAAAATTTTCTATCAAAATTAGGCATCCGTATTTTTTCTATTTAAAAATGAGCAAACACGATCATTTGAAACAAAATTACTCATTTGTTGTTGTTTTTGTTTTTCGGTGATGGTGTCTCAAGCCTATCTTAAAGTCTGTCAAGCATGTCGCAAGATGTCTTAAACTGTCGAAAAAACTCGTCTCAAATTTTTTTTTTATTTATTTAATTATTTATTAAAGTTTGAAAGAGAGGAAAAAATGATATTTTTGTCCAATATTATAAATTTACCAAAATGTTGGGTGCCTAATTTTAATAAAAAAACCTTTAAATTGCCCAAAATGTTTTTTTCCCTTTTTTTTTAATCCTTTTCAAATAACTTTTTTCAAACAAATAAGCATAATGTCACAGATTGTGCATGATTGAAATTTGTATCCAATTTGAGCTCTTATGCTTTACCAAAAGGACATTATTCTGCCACTGACAAGCACACCACATAATGCCCAAATTACTTTTAGACTGTGAGTGATCTGGAATTTACAATTGGTATTAAAAGTAATATTTTAAAAATTGAACGGGTGATTAAGTCAATGATCTAAAAGATTTAATGAATCATTAATTTGATTAATTGAATCATTTTGGTGGAATCGGCATAACCGGATGACGTCATAAATGATTTAATTAATTAAAAAATTATAAAAATGTATTTATATTTCGTATTTTTTGGTTCACAAAAAAATTGGGTCGTGAACCGACTTTGGCCAGATTTTTAAATCTAGATTTTTAGGGTTCAATCAAACCAAACTCATGGCCGATTCTTGATTTGACCGGCTCAATCGACAAATCCAATTTTCAAAATAATTATTAAAAGACACAAAAAAAGGTTAAAATGTGATATCAAAATTAGAAGTGGGTATCGGATCGGATTGGACCTGATTCGATCCGATAAAATCGGATCGAATCGGATCGGATCAGGATACCGAATCCGATCGAATCGCGACGAGTGGATTCGCCGGATTTCGGATCGGATCAGATAAAATCCGTTTTTTTTTTTCCTAAAGTAGGTACAAAACGACGTTGTTTTGGAAGTTTCAAAACGACGTCGTTTTCATTTGGCGTGAAACCTAAATTAGGTCTCAAATTTCAATAGTCAATATTCAATTATTCATCATTTCTTGTTATAATTTGTAATCTAAATTAAGAGAGTTTGGTGAGATTCCTTGGTAGCAGCAGCCTTTTTGTACTATGGCAGCCTTGGTACGAAGGCGGGCTTTATAAATTTCCAAGTTTAGATATGCTTTAGTTTTGATATTTATTGATTGTTGATTCTGATATTTGATATTTCAAATTCGGATAGTATATTGATTCTAATATTTCAAATTTGGATTCCTTATCAAATTCGGATCCCTTATCAAATTCGGATTCATTATCAAATTCAGATTCTTTATCAAATTCGGATCCCTTATCAAATTCAGATCTCTTATCAAATTCGAATCTCTTATCAAATTTGGATACCTTATCAAATCAAATTTGTCTGATCCGATAACTAATCGAATCGGCTCGAACAAATCCGATCAGATCCGATAGTTATCGGATCGGATCAGATCGAGTTTGATAACCATTTCGAACCTTATCGGATTTAATTTATTCGTTTTAATCGAATCGAATCGGATTTGGTCCGATCCGATCCGAATCCGACAGTGCCCAGGCCTAATCAAAATTCATCATTGAGTTGAATTTATTATGAATATTGAATTGATTTATGACACGATTGTTGATCCAATATCAACATAAACATAACTAAGTGATATTTATTCCAAAAAGCACCCCCGAGACGCCAACGGTGTTCAATCATCTTGAAATGTAATCTATTGATGATTCAATTATTTATAAAATATGAGATGAGGCTATTTTTCATTTTTATAAATTACTTTAAACATTCTATTACTTCGCCTACTAAATTTAAATTATTTAATTTTACTTTATACATTTTTTAAAATGTCAAAAATAACCTTCACTTATACCATTTAAATCAATTATCTTTGTTATTGAACACAATCACACTCAAAAAATAATTTAGAACACTCATTTTCTAATAAATTTTATTTGGTTAAGAAACTAACAACAAAATAATATATTTTTACTGAAAACAAAGAATCAAGCCTTTAAACATATCATTCTATCTAGAGGTGGCAAAATAAATTGACGAATCGATTTTGTATCGAATTCTAAATGAATCAAATCAAAATGTGTGGATTCGTATTCGATTCGTTTATTAAACGAATCATAATATCAAAATTCGTTTAAAATATATGAATCGAATACGAATAGCTAACCAAATATCTACAATATTATTTTTTTAATGGTAATTAGCCATAATTTATTGAATCAAAATTGAAAAATATCAATAAATAGTAGAACAAAATAAAAAAAATTAATCTTAAACAAATAAACGAATTAATAAGCTTAAATTCGTATTCGAATCGAATTGACCCATTTATTAAACGAATTCATTTTTTCAAACTCGTATTCGCTTTAAAGCAAATCGAATCGAACGAATTAACGAACCCTAACCTAAATTACCACCCATAATCCTATCAAAAAGGGAAAACAAGAAAACACTATTAAAAAAGAAGAAGAAGAAGAAGAAGAAGAAGAGCACCTGCAACAATAAATGAGAGGGACATTTATTCCATGGAGTTACTAAACCCATGAGTGCATTTCAACTAGGGATGGCAATTTCGCAAGTTCTTCGGTGGACCCGGATCTGGATGTGGATCCGGTAAAGCATTTCCGAGTCCGAATCCGGGCCCAGGATCCGCAACTATCCATTTTTTTTTTAAAGCTCCACTTCCACTATTCAATATCAATACTATGTATTAACAATTCACAACAAGTTTACATATTGATTGTCATCTGTAGTTACAAAAAAAAAACTATAAAGATATTTTGAAACTCTTACCTCTACTGAAATTCATATCAAATGAATATTATTATTTAGTTTACTTTTTTGTTATTTCTCATATTATTTAGTTTACTTTTTTGTTATTTCTCAATTTTAAAGTGGTCAAATGATAATATATTTTTTTTTTAATCTTAAATTCATTTCCACATAAGGTAAGTTGAGCATTTTAGTCCATCAACCATTCTCATGATAGATTCCATAAAGGAGACGCATGTTACATAAAAATACAACTTATCAAATTCTAAATTTAAACAAATCAATGTTGAAGAAAAATATAATAACGTCGTCAACTGATATAAGAGTTTCAACATAATCTTTCAATACAAATTATCATCAAGAAAATATGCTTCTAAGATATTGTAACGTTTATAATTTTGTAGCTTTTGAATACCATGGATTTACAGACTCAACTCTTACTAGAACTAAAGATTATGTCGAATGAGAGAGTGCGACTAATTTGAGGTGGAGAGCCAGTAACTAATAAAAAGATTAAATTTTGTTTAAATTTCATTTAAATTATTCGGCAAGTATAAGTTTCCATTATAGCTTGTTTCTTTTTTTTTTAATTATACCGGGTCCCGGGTACCCGGGTCCGGAACTACCCGGACTCGCATCCGGACCCGGTATAATGCGGGTCTTCCAAAACAAAACTCGGATCCGTAATTTTTTTTAGCGGATCCGGATCTTCCGGGTCTATACGGACCCGGGCCGGGTCCGGGTATGCTTGCCATGCCTAATTTCAACCGCCTGAAATGTAAGAGAGAAATAAAAAAACATCTTAAATCTCAATATATCAAATATAAACTTGCTTATTATCACCATAAAATTTGAATTAAAAATTATTAATTAAGATTAAATGGATGTACTTAATGAGTATTTAAATCAATATTATTATATTTACATGTAATAAATTATCTGTAACAAAAATTTACTATATTTTTATCATAAATATTTTTATTTATTATATATATAAAATAATTTTTAAAATATAAATAATCCCCCTACAATATTTCTCGGTCATGCATTGAATGCCATAAAGTCATAGCTCTTACTTTTCAAAAAAAAAAAAGTACATTTTTTAAAACCCCAAGCGAAAACTTTCCTCCATGTGGATTGACCCCTCGTTAGTTAGGGGTGGGCGCGGTTCGGTTTGGTTCGATTTTTGCTAAAAATCGAACCAAATCATATTTTACGGTTCGGATTTTTTACCTCTAAAACCAAACCATTAAATAACGGTTTGGTTCGGATTGAAAATTTTTAAATCAGCGGTTTACGGATTGGTTCGGTTCGGTTTACGGATTATTATATTTGAAACAAATTTTCATCCACTTAAGTGAAGACAAAAAAAAAAAGTCTATCTAACAAATAGTATGAAGTGCTATAGTATAAGCTGTGACTCCAGGGAACACATGTACTCCATAAAAAATTGAAAAATGAGGCACAATTAATTCTTGTATTTTTTAAAAATTACCTCGAATAATGATGTTACCATCATTATAATTAAGAAACAAATCCAACATCTTACTTTCAAGAATAATGATGCTACCATAAAAAAAAAAATTTAAGAATAAAATTATTAACAAATAAATTGAAGAATAAAAGTATTAACAAATAAATATATTAACAAAAAATTTAAGAATAAAAATAATAACATACTAACAAAAAGAAAACATATAATAAAATTAAAAGAAAAATACAATTTTTTTTATAAAAATATATAATTTTTTTAATTATAACGGTTCGGTTCGGTTTAACAGGTGCAGTTCGGATTAGCTCCTGAACCGAACCATAAACCGTTTGGGGAGGGCCAATCCGAACCGCAAACCGAACCGTTAGAAAAAAAAACCGTAAATTCGGTCCGGTTTGGTTCGGTTTGCGATTTGGTTCGGTTCGGTCGGTTTTTTTGCCCACCCCTATCGTTAGTTACAGTTCATTTTGGTAAATGCTAATATCATAAATATTAGTAATTACTTTGAAAATTTTAAGAGAATTAGTCTATTTGTTTTACAATTAATTGTTAATTATGATAGTCATTGATTTTTCATTTTCATTTTTTATTTTAAAATTAAAAAAATTGATATTTAATTTCATTCCAAAGAAGTATATACAAGTATACCACCACCATGCACACTAGCTCCTGAGTCACGATAGAAACTTAAAAGATCGATATAATTAGATAAACTAATAAAATTAAAAGAAATTATTATTTTTATATACATTTGTGATATTCAATTTTAAACCTAAACTTTCAAAAAAATTAAGTATAAATTAGTACGTAACAGAAATTTTGAATGTAAATTTACAGGTTTAAATTAATATATTGGTTGAAATGTTGATTGTAAAATTAAATTTGTTTAATTTTTTTTTTTTTTTGAGTAATTTTCATAAATAAACCAATCTTTGAGTGAAAAAAATCTTAATATTTACTGACGAGTGGGAGAGGGAAAAAAGATCATCAAAATTCCAAGATATTTGTAAAAGATATATTCACCACTTTCAAAAGAACATCCACCTCCATTGTTAGTTCTGCGAATTACGTGTCCAATTTAAAGCCTTTGATTTTATAAATATGGAGCTTGAAAGTCTCGGATCTAAAAGGATGACACAGATGACCAAATTACCAAATAATTGCTCAATGTTATCATGGATGTTAATCTTGCTGATGAAAATATTCGCCTAAGATGAATCAATGAATATAAAATATAAGTATTGGGTTACCTTATCATTTCAAGCTAGTTTTAAGTTGAATTATGTTTATAACTGTTTGCGCGATTTTTGTGCGCGAAGAAGAAAGAGAAACGTGTAAGGTTCAAACCTCATGAGACAAAGTTCCAGTAAGGGGTGTTTGATTAAGTGAATAAGCCTCCAAGGGGCGGAAGCACACAAATTACACTTCTAAAAGTTATAGAAACTAAAAGATAAAAAAAATGCTCGTTTGAGTCTTCATTTGATTGTCCTTTTTTTTTATCTCTGTCCGAGTGAGCTTTTATAGTGAAACTTGTAAACCACTTAGGGGGTCCAAGTATCTCTCTGCAGTTGATCGGTCGTGCCTGTAATCGTTGAGCTGCGTGTCTCAACTGCTCGGTTGTGGGTTGAGCTTTTATAGTGAAACTTGTAAACCGTTTGGACGGTCCCAGTATCTCCTTGCAGTTGCTGGATCGTGCCCGTAACTGTTGAGCTGCGTGTCTCAACTGCTCGGCTGTGGAGGGAAAACTGTCCAACTACTGCGATTGAGGAAGCAACTGCATCATGTATTTTCGTCCTAACCGCTACTTCGGTCGTCTCGACTCTTCGTCGCTCTACGCTTCATCGTCATTCCTCCCTTCGTTCCTCCCTTCGTCTTAGGGCGATTTTGTTCCAGGGTGACTAGAATTTCTTCTGTCATTCTGTCAACAATTGTCCCCCAAATTTACCTTAATTGAACCGGACATGATGATCGAGGTAAATTTTTCGGTCTTCCATCGACGAAAAGGCGTATAGATCGGAATGATAGAAACTTGTATGATCATTCCTCTTCGCCCTCGACCAACCCATCACTCGGCTAATCCCTTAGTCCAGAGAACCTGTGGAATCAGGCTCTCTGCACTCCCCGCGTAGAGAAGCTGACGCTAGCTGCTGTCAACGCGCGTAACCCATCCGCAACCGGGAGGATGTAGTACCTTCCACACATAGGACCCTGGTCAGCTGTCGTTAACGGACATAGTCCATCCACACCATTACATTTCATTTCACACCTCACACCGTGTGGATGGCCGTTAGCTAATCTCTTTACATTCCATTTCACACTTCATCGAAGGGAAGCTTTCGCTTCTGATGGACTTTATTTCATGCAGATCTTGTCTTTTCTCGACTTTCTTCTGCCTCTCCCGATCTTTCTTTTTCATGACATCATGACTGGGGCCAATGGCAAGGCCAGAGTAGAGGTGTACTCATCCAACTTCATTGCCCGTCAATTTGGCCTCGTTCAAGGGTGGCCTATTTCTTTCTTTCACACGCGCTCTACTTTGTCAGACCGTTTTAAGGTCTTTTCAGTCTCTGAAGTTGAAGATTCCTTGGCGGAAACTCGCTTTTTGATCTCTTCTTTTGTTATCGCTCCTTTTGCTATTTGCACGTCTGTTCATTCATCTTTTAATCGTTTCTGGCCACCTGCCCGTGAACGATTTTTCTCCTTGCCTTCCATGAGAGTTTTTTCTTCCATTCATTTGTCCCTCAAGTCCCCTGAGCCGACGGGGTCGAAGGAGGCAACTGAGGCGTCAAAACCCAAGAAAATAAAGCTTGCTAAAAGGAGACATCATTCTCCCAGTCGTAGCTCTGATTCGGACGTGCCGCTCGTCCGTCGCTTTAAGGTATGAGTTTGAGACCCGTCTTATATTTCACATGAGTTTGATGTATTCTGAAATCATAATTGTGTATCTTGTGCAGGTGCTTAGGATTGAGCCACCTTCCGCAATGTCCGAAACAGTGAGAACTCCGAGGGCCGAAGCTCCTACAGGTGGAGGCGATGAGGTGGGACCTGCAGAAATACCGGTCGTTCAATTTGATGCGGATGAAGCGACCGAGGGCCCCATCGTGGAGCAATTACCAGGAGAGGGCGGTGCAGTCGGAGCCGATCCCCAAGGTATGGAGCTATATATTGAATTTGGCTGTTCGCGTCCAAGATTCGAGGAAATTCCAAGAGACCATCCTCTATTTGAGTGCTTCTCTTCAGATGGTTCTGTACCATTTGTACAGGATCCGGATGATGAGGCTGAAGTGCCAGAGCCTATTTGGCCGACTGGGTCTCTTTGGCACCACCTTAAGCAACTCTATCCCTTGGTACGCAGGATGTCTGCCTCAGGTAGGCATGGCAAACAGACCCGAACCCGACCTGGGTCCGGGTCTGTATTACACAGACCCGCAAGTTACTGGGTCCGGATGCAGGTCCGGGTGTTTCCAGACCCGGGACCCGGTAAAAAAAAAAATTAAAATAAACAAATTAAGAAATGTAGAAAAGTTTTTCATCAAGTCGGTCACCTCTATATTTTCTGTTTCAGTCGCACATTGGTTATTCATATGCCCGATTTAGGTTGATAATGTAAGATTAATGTTCATCTGTATCCACGTCTTCGATTTCCTGGACAACACAGTTTATTATGCTAATAAGATCAATGACAACTGGAAATTGCCTTGAAGAACTGAACATTTCAGAAATAAAAATTGAAAACAGCATGACAAGATACATACTAATATGTAAAAAGCATTTTTAAAATAATAAACTGTAAAAAATGAAAAAAAAAACAGTTGCGGATCCCGGGTCCGGATCCGGGTATACCCGGGTCTATTCCGGGTAAACCCGGGTCCGGACCCGGAAGCGTTTTGCCGGGTCCATTCAAGAACTTGCGGATCTGGATCCGGAAATTGCCATCCCTACCCTCAGGGCTTCGAGGGGGTTATAGGGTTGTGGACAACCTTTATAGTTTGGCCAAATTGGAGTTGTTAGAGGAAGCTCAGTCTATGTATAAAGACGACGTACTTCATCGCATTTACGAAGAAAATGAAGTCATTTACATTTCTGATTTGTCCGACTCTGATTCTCTTGCAGATGCTCGGCCTACTACTGCGCCGCAACGCCCAACGCCAGAATTAGTATCTCCAAGTACTTATGCGCACCAGACTTCGACCTCTCCTTCTCGAGTGGAGTTCCATGTGCCTGAACAGCCGTCTTCTCCGACTTTCATGATTGCTTCTTTCGCAGCTCCTGTTCCGACGGTCCCAGTGTTAGCCGCTTCTGAACAATCATCGCCCCCTCGGGCTGAGTCTCTCATCTTGCCACAAAGTTCTCCTGCTCGGCTATCTACTCCTCAAGCCGCATGGCCGCTGTCCCTTGTCCCCCAGCATCCATCATCCTCAGATCCTTCATCTCAGCAAGAACTAATGCAGCCACAAGCTGAGGCATTTGAGGCATTGGTGGACCGACCTTCCAGTTCTGGTTCTGGGGTGGTAAGTCTTTCCCCCATTTTCTTTAGCTAATGGCCTTAGTTCATTTCGCTAATTCCTTCTTCGTGTGCAGGTATCCGACCCATTGCTGCAATCGGTCCATAATATTTTAGACTGCTTCTTTTCGGCCTCCTTCGCCTTTGGTCAACACCAGTACAGATCTGGAGGGCCTTCGGGAGGTTCTCGGTCAATACGCTTCCTTTGCTGCACTGGAGGTTAGTCAGGCTGCTCGGCCAGAGAACATCCTTCAATTGGACAAAAGATCCTCCGAATTAAGCCGAAAATTGGCCCTTCCTGCCTTGCCCATATCGGTTGACGATCGACTTTTCCTCCAAGAAATGCAAGACGGCATAGCAGCTCTTCTCTCTCGGTATCGCAATATACACAGCCATAGGGTTGGGTTTCGCTCCTCTGTAATGAGGAAAGAAACGCTCCGTGGCTCTCTTGACGCCCTTCATCAGGCCCTAAGGGACACTACAGAAGAAATGATGACCGAGGAATCGGTCTTCCTGGACCTGGAGCGAAAGCTACAAGAGATTCAGCGACTTGTCAAGGAAAGCCGTATAAGAAAAGATGCTAAGAGGAGGACCCTTGATGTAGGGGTTTTTAGGGGCTGAATCCGGTAACGCAGCGGAAGCGGTGGAAAATCAATTTTCCGATTTCAAAACTTTTTCTCGGATTAATTAAATAAACATATTTATTTAATATTCCAATAATAAAATTATGAAATAAAATTCAATAAATCATATTTAGTGAATTTACCAAATTACCCTTACACTTGGTATTTTGTTCATTTTAATATGAAATTTATCAAATCAATTTTGAATGATTCTAAATCATTTCTAAGATGAACTTAGCATGTTCAAAACATCAAAACACCAAGGCAACCAAAATCCCCAATTTTCCCTCACTTGGCCGAGAGCTCCATTAGGTGGCCAACTTGTGCATTTTGTCATTTCATGTCTCAAAACACATCAAGATGTAATCCAATCAACATGAAACTTTATATGCATCATATACAAATCCAAATACACAATAGAAATGAAAATCCCCAAATTTGGAATTAGTCATGAACCCTAATTTATTCAATTTCTTCAAATTGGACAAATTAGACCAAATAGTTTAAATCAATTACTTTAATCATCATTCTTCCATCCAATCAAGCCTCAACACAATGAAACAACTCAAGATCAAATCTAGGTCATTTAAGAGTGGGTCAATAACTCTAGAAAAAGAATGCTTACAACTACAATAGTCACAAACTTCATTCATCATACATGCTCAACACTTTCAACAAAACTTCCATCCAACAAAACACAAAGAATAAAGAAAATAAAAACTTAAGAACATCATAAGATGCAGCCTAGATCATAAGGAACATTTTCCTATCTAATAGTAAGTTGACAAAACTTACTAAATCCAAGCCTTTCTTTGATTTTATCCTTTCTTCTTCACAAGCTTCTTTGGTTTTCTTTTAATGGAGTTTAGGTTAAAGTGTATTAGGTTACCAAATGAAAATGAAATGAAAACAATATATACTTGTGCACAAAAAGCTTATGGCCGAATTTCACAAGCATATATTACAAAATTAATTTCAATTTCATTTAACATTTCATTGGTCAAGTTGATTAAATATCTAAAACACCTTTAAGATATTTAATAAAGTCAACAAAGGCAACTTAATCATTTTAAATCAAATATCCAAAGTTAGTTAAGATTTTATTTTAATTAATTTAATCATTTAACAATTAAATAATTAATTAATTAATTAAATACAAATATATTAAATATATGTATTATATTTACATTAAATATCAAATACATATATTCATTTAGGATATAAGTCAAATATCTCAATTTGACTATTAATTAATGTGTATTTAAATTAATCAAGTATTAAATGTAAATACACAATAATTAATCAAATGACTATCGGGTCCCTTTGGCACGTATCTTGCGTTTAACCTTTAAACTACTTTATAAATAATCAATATTATTTTAATATTGCTCTAGTGCTCTACGAGTATGTTCATTATTGAGACTCTATAGATTTAGGTATATCCGTCACGAAATCCAATTTCGTGTCCATAATTTATCCACCCGTGAATTATGACGATCACGGATAATCTCGCTAAATCATACAGGTCGAGGTCATGGCAAATGTATAATTCCTCCGTCACAGGTATCCGGACAAATCCCAGAGATATAGATGTAAACGTCAAATCTCTACGGGGATTATCCAGTCAACTATTCTATTAGCAATCTCTAAAAGAATGTTTAGAACTAGCTTCTAAACTTTACCACGGGCCCATGGTTTTATCTGATTGCTAATCATATGGACTACCTATGCTCTGGTACACAGAACTGACGGATCCCATTTTGATACACATAGGACACCCTGAGGATCTATCTACACCCAACGGACAGACGGAGGTCTGATCTAAATAGATCGGTGACGTGACTGTCATCTAAGTGTAGAAGATGTCTCATGTGCCCACAATGGCATCTCAAGTATAAGAATCACAAGTGCTACTCAACCCGAGAAGATTCTTATTGACGTTGGTGTACCATCCATTAAGAATCTTCGGTGAGTCGTTCAGTGTTATCCACTATAAACACCCACACGTCTATACTAGTCTCCAAGACTAATGGTTCATTGAGAAATCATTGGAATCATATATTCCAGTATACGACATGTACCAGTATCAACGGGTTTACTTTACTGACCAAGTAGTGTAAACCTTGACCAGGAACTGTCTGAGAATGACAACGTCATGATACTACTCAATGTCAGTTGCGACGCTTTTGCAACAGTACCATGACTAATCATTCTAAGGTCATTACGTCTTTACCATATAAAAAGATAGATTATATTACAGAAACTGCATATATTATTCATAATAATAATGTTTTCCAGAAGTATTCAAAAGAAATACAACCGGGAATTGGCGCTCTGAGCACCAACCCCAACAAAATCTCCCACTTGCTCTAGTGCCAATAACGATGTTTATATCTAATACCCATAGACTCCACGTGTTTATCAAACAGCTTCAGAGGTAAGGCCTTCGTCAGCGGGTCTGCTACATTATCTTCATTCGGTACCTTGCACACGACAATATCCCCTCGCGACACAATCTCTCGAATGATGTGGTACTTGCGTTCCACATGCTTCGACTTCTGATGCGCCCTCGGTTCCTTTGCTTGCGCAATGGCTCCAGTATTATCACAGTATAATGGAATCGCATTCTCGATACTTGGGATAACTCCCAATTCTGTGATAAAGTTCTTTATCCACACAGCCTCTTTTGCAGCTTCAGAAGCTGCAATATATTCCGCCTCAGTGGTGGAATCTGCTGTCATCCCTGTTTGGAACTCTTCCAACAAAGTGCACCTCCGTTAAGGGTAAAGACAAATCCAGATGTAGACTTTCTATCATCGGGATCCGATTGAAAATCGGAGTCTGTATACCCATTAATCTGCAGTTCGTTTCCTCCATAAATTATTAACTTATCCTTGGTACCTTTAAGATACTTTAGGATATGTTTAATGCCATCCAATGGTCATTACCTGGATTGGAACTGATATCGACTAGTTACGCTAACAGCGAAACTGATATCAGGCCTCGTACATAACATGTCATACATTATGCTACCCAAACACGAATCATAAGGTTGGTTAGACATTCTAACCTTCTCATCTTCTGTTGTGGACACATCTTCTTATAAAGATGAATCTCATGTCTGAACGGTATGTTTGCTGTCTTACAGTTACCAAAACTATACCGTTCCAAGATCTTATCTATGTATGTTGATTGTGATAACCCAATCAGCCTCCTTTTTCTATCTCTACAGAGTTTTATCCCTAAAACATAGGAAGCTTCTCCAGGTCCTTCATGGAGAAATTCTTACAGAGGTATGCTTTGACGCTTTGTAACATACCTAAATCATTCCCAATGATTAGGATGTCATCAACATATGGACTAAAAATACGACCATGCTCCCTCTGGCCTTCTGATACACACAGGATTCTTCCGAATCTTGAGAAAACCAGACGATCTAATAATCTCGTCGAATCGAAGATTCCAACTTCGTGAAGCTTTTTAAGTCCATAAATGGACTTCTTAAGCTTACATACCATGCCCGAGTTTTCGCTGGACGCAAAACTTTCCGGCTGTTCCATATAGATTTTTCATCAAGAAATCCATTTAGAAAAGCAGTTTTGACATCCATTTGCCAAATCTCGTAGTCATGATACGCAGCTATAGAAAGCAAAATCCGAATAGACTTAAGCATTGCTACTGGTGAAAAAGTTTCATCGTAGTCGACGCCAGGTCGTTCGTGTAACCTTTTGCTACCAGTCGGGCCTTGTAGTTTCAACCTTACCGTCAGGCCCGCGCTTCCTCTTGTAAACCCATTTACAACCGATAGGAACAATTCCTTCGGGAAGCGGAACCAAGTCCCAAACTTGATTCTCATGCATTGAGTCTATCTCAGATTTCATGGCATTTGCCATTTCACGGAGTCGATGTCCAACATCGATTCTCTATAGGTGAAAGGATATGTCTCTTCAACTAAGAGACATCCAGAATCTTTTCTTGTATCAAATACAAGCGTTCAGGAGGTCTAGATACCCTTTCCGACCTACGGAGTGTATGTGTTGAAGGTCCTTCATCTACTTGAACTTCAGGTTCCTCCGTTGGTTCGTTGTTTTCAGGTTGGACTTTATCAAGCTCAACCTGTCTATGATTACCACATTCTGACAAAAATTCTACTTCTAGAAATTTTACGAAGCGTGTTACGAACACATTTCGATGCTCGGTATCATAGAACAGATATCCCCTCGTATTCGAAGGATATCCGACAAACTAAACTTTTGCCCTCGAGGCGAAAGCTTATCTTGCTGAGTCACCCTGACATAGGCAGGACAACCCCAAACCTTAATATAATAAGATTTGGTCTCCTACCGAACCATATTCGATACGGAGTCGTAGGAACAGCTTTTGAAGGAATTTTGTTCAAAAGATGTGCGGCTGTTAAGAGAGAGTAGCCCCATAAGTAATAGGGCAAATCTGTGAAACTCAACATTGATCGGACCATATCCAATAAAGTCCAATTTCTCCTCTCAGACACTCCATTGTGCTGTGGAGTACCTGGAGGAGTATATTGAGCGAGAATCCCATTCTCCTTAATATAATCCATGAACTCACCACTCATATATTCGCCGCCTCGATCTGATCGAAGGCATTTAATATATTTGCCAGTTTGTTTTTCTACTTCATTTCGGAACTCTTTGAACTTTTCAAAGGTTTCCGATTTATGTCGCATCAAATAGACATAACCGTACCGTGACAGATCATCGGTAAAGGTAACGCAATATGAATAACCACTGTGAACAGTTTGACTTAGTGGACCACATACATCAGAATGTACGAGTTCCAGTAAGTTAATGGCACGATGTCTAACACCAGAAAATGAGGCTTTGGTCATTTTACCCTGAATACAGGATTCACAAGTTGGATAGGATTCAATGGTAAGATCTGGTATCAAATCATTCCTAACCAATTGGGTAAGGCGTTTAACGCCAATGTGACCAAGTCTCATATGCCAAAGTTCAGTATTATTAATTACAGGTAAACTACGTTTATTAACTCCAGTATTTAATATATCTTTTGAAGTTTGCAATGTATAATGACCATGCTGGTTTGGACAACAAAGGATCTGAATATTACTTTTATCATATAAATATAAAGAACTATTATTAATATTAATACAAAAGCCTTATGTATCCAATACAAAAAGTGATATAATATTAGCTACACATCCAGGTACAAAATGGCATTCATTTAACAAAAGTGTCCCATCCAGCAATGAGATCTCGCATACTCCCACTGCAACTGCATCCAAAGAGTCTCCACTCCCGAACCGCAACTGCATCTCCCCGGGCTTCAGCCTCCTACTTTCCTTCAGCACCTGCAACGAATTGCAAATGTGAATGGGACAAGCAGAATCTAAAATCCAGTTGGATGTAAGGGCTTCACAAGCCAAAGATAAATCAATAACTGGAAAGATAAATGTACATGATGTAGATGCTATATCTCTCCTCAGCTGGGCGATGTAATCAGGACAGTTCCTTTTCCAATGCCCGACTTTGCCGCAGTGGTGGCATTTGTCTTTAGAAGCCCTCTTGGGCTTAGCTATCTTCGCCTGTTGTTGAGGACCCAAAGCCTTCTTCTTCTTTCCTTTCTTCTTCTTTCTCTTGGACCATCCTTGGGAAGAAGCAGAAAGAGAAGTAGTTCTAGGAGGGCGAGTCGGTACTCCCTTCTTAAGGTCATCTTCTGCCGTGAGCAACATCCTATATAGCTCCTGGTAGGTATAGATAGTCCCATTCATGTTGAAGTACATCACGAGCTGGCGATATGAAGCTGGAAGCGAACCAAGAATGACACTCCTACCGAGAATGTCAATCAAGATGAGATTATGTTGCCTCAACTGATCGATCAAATCGATCATATGAAGAACATGTGGACTAACAGCTTGCCTCTCATCCAGACGCGCATGGAACAGTTCCATTGCGACTTTGTGAACAATCACTTGTTCTTGGTTCTCAAACAATTGTCTCAATCGCGTCATCATACTATAGGAATCTAGCATACCATAGTATTGTTTCTTGAGTTTCGGAGACAGCGAACTAATGATGTACGATTTAACCCTTAAATCATCATCCTTCAAAGTTTCAAAAACTTGGCGTTCCTCCTCCGAAGCATCCGCACCCACAGCAAGGGGCAACGGACCCTCAAGAACATATCCCAGCTTTTCAGAATCGAGGACAATCCTCAAATCCAATTCCCAGTCAGCGAAGTTCTCAGCGCCTTTCAGTTTGTTCGCATCAAGCATACGCGCAAACTGATTTGTGGATTGTGCCGCCATCGCCAATCTATCATATAGATCACGAAAAACGGTTAGCAGAAATTAAGGAGTTTCATATAATATCAAAAGCATAAACTAGATCATGGATTTTTAATCTAAAATGCCACTCCCACTAAATCATGCAATACTGTAGTCCCCAAACAGAATACAAAGATTTAATATTTAAATTAAATACAAATAGTGAAAAGTGGATCCCGTGAATATATTTCAGCTCACAGCAGAGGCACGGTCTCTCCTACGTATATTCATCAGGTAGACAACTCATTTTTCAATCACTCAATAGTGACTCATGGGTTTCCGGTCCTGGTCGTTTCTCGTTGTCGCTGCGAAGGCAGGCCCACAAGGAGACGTACCAAGGTTAAACTCGTCAATGATAAACTCAAGTTACTTACATAATCCTGACAGCTAAGGCACGTTCAGAATTCCGCTTTCGCATGAATTTATCTAGTATCTGATATACATCCGGTATAAATAAATCTCTATCGGCTACATCCTCACAGCAGAGGCACGGTCTCGGATTTAGTCACAGAGAAGTATTCATAAACCGTATTGACAAGACGGACCACATAACATGCATCAAATACATAATTACATTAAAACCTTATTAATTAGGGATTTTCCGCTAAGTGTCATACACCCTAAATCTAACCAAATTAGATTATAATAAGCATGTATAAAGTCAAGAAAACATGATTAAACATTGATTTAATTAAATCTAATCATTTTAGGGGGCCTAGAATCAGACTCGCTCTGATACCATTTTGTAGGGGCTGAATCCGGTAACGCAGCGGAAGCGGTGGAAAATCAAATTTTCCGATTTCAAAACTTTTTCTCGGATTAATTAAATAAACATATTTATTTAATATTCCAATAATCAAATTATGAAATAAAATTCAATAAATCATATTTAAGTGAATTTACCAAATTACCCTTACACTTGGTATTTTGTTCATTTTAATCCGAAATTGATCAAATCAATTTTGAATGATTCTAAATCATTTCTAAGATGAACTTAGCATGTTCAAAACATCAAAACACCAAGGCAACCAAAATCCCCAATTTTCCCTCACTTGGCCAAGAGCTCCATTAGGTGGCCAACTTGTGCATTTTGTCATTTCATGTCTCAAAACACATCAAGATGTAATCCAATCAACATGAAACTTTATATGCATCATATACACATCCAAATGCACAACAAAAATGAAAAGCCCAAAATTTGGAATTAGTCATGAACCCTAATTTATTCAATTTCTTCAAATTGGACAAATTAGACCAAATAGTTTAAATCAATTACTTTAATCATCATGCTTCCATCCAATAAAAGTCTCAACACAATGAAACAACTCAAGATCAAATCTAGGTCATTTAAGAGTGGGTCAATAACTCTAGAAAAAGAATGCTTACAACTACAATAGTCACAAACTTCATTCATCATACATGCTCAACACTTTCAACAAAACTTCCATCCAACAAAACACAAAGAATAAAGAAAAGAATAACTTAAGAACATCATAAGATGCAGCCTAGATCATAAGGAACATTTTCCTATCTAATAGTAAGTTGAAAAAGCTTACTAAATCCAAGCATTTCTTTGATTTTATCCTTTCTTCTTCACAAACTTCTTTGGTTTTCTTTTAATGGAGTTTAGGTTAAAGTGTATTAGGTTACCAAATGAAAATGAAATGAAAACAATATATACTTGTGCACAAAAAGCTTATGGCCGAATTTCACAAGCATATATTACAAAATTAATTTCAATTTCATTTAACATTTCATTTGGTCAAGTTGATTAAATATCTAAAACACCTTTAAAGATATTTAATAAAGTCAACAAAGGCAACTTAATCATTTTAAATCAAATATCCAAAGTTAAGATATTTATATTTTAATTAATTTAATCATTTAACAATTAAATATTTAATTAATTAATTAAATACAAATATATTAAATATATGTATTATATTTACATTAAATATCAAATACATATATTCATTTAGGATATAAGTCAAATATCTCAATTTGACTATTAATTAATGTGTATTTAAATTAATCAAGTATTAAATGTAATTACACAATAATTAATCAAATGACTATCGGGTCCCTTTGACACGTATCATGCGTTTAACCTTTAAACGACTTTATAAATAATCAATATTATTTATTAATGTTGCTCTAGTGCTCTACGAGTATGTTTCATTATTGAGACTCTCTAGATTCAGGTATATCCGTCACGAAATCTAATTTCGTGTCCATAATTTATCCACCCGTGAATTATGACGATCATGGATAATCTCGCTGAATCATACAGGTCGAGGTCATGGAAAATGTATAATTCCTCCGTCACAGGTATCCGGAAAAATCCCAGAGATATAGATGTAAACGTCAAATCTCTACGGGGATTATCCAGTCGACTATTCTATTAGCAATCTCTAAAAGAATGTTTAGAACTAGCTTCTAAACTTTACCACGGGCCCATGGTTTTATCTGATTGCTAATCATATGGACTACCTATGCTCTGGTACACAGACCTGACGGATCCCATTTTGATACACATAGGACACCCTGAGGATCTATCTACACCCAACGGACAGACGGAGGTCTGATCTAAATAGATCGGTGACGTGACTGTCATCTAAGTGTAGAAGATGTCTCATGTGCCCACAATGGCATCTCAAGTCTAAGAATTACAAGTGCTACTCAACCCGAGAAGATTCTTATTGACGTTGGTGTACCATCCATTAAGAATCTTCGGTGAGTAGTTCAGTGTTTATCCACTATAAACACCCACACGTCTATAATAGTCTCCAAGACTAATGGTTCATTGAGAAACCATTGGAATCATATATTCCAGTATACGACATGTATTGGTCTCAACGGGTTTACTTTACTGACTAAGTAGTGTAAACCTTGACCAAGAACAATCTGAGAATGACAACGTCATGATACTACTCAATGTCAGTCTCAACGCTTTTGCAACAGTACCATGACTAATCATTCTAAGGTCATTACGTCTTTACCATATAAAAAGATAGATTATATTATAGAAACTGCATATATTATTCATAATAATAATGTTTTACAGAAGTATTCAAAAGAAATACAACTGGGAATTGGCGCTCTGAGCACCAACCCCAACATTTGATACTCAAGTTACGGAGATGGACGAGTTTATCGCATAGTATGAAGGTCTGGCCCGTATAAACTTTGAAAAAAGCTTGGCCGATTTGGATGCAGTGGGTTTGGAGATTCAGGACGAATGGAGCGTAAGGAGAGAGACGCTTTCAGCCATTAAAGGGCTGTCCGAGGATTTTCGGCGTTCTTCGGGCCAAAATTAATGATTTTTGTAAGACGTTATATCGTCTATTCCTTGTATTTTTAGGACGTTTTCGTCCGTAATTAATTAAAATACATTATTGTTCCAGTGCATTTTGTACATTTTCATGTTCCCATAAAGGGGGCACGTATCTCTTTAAGTACTTGCCATTTATCGCTCTTGCATGCACTCTTCCGTTCAAGTCCTGCAAATGGTAGGCTCCGTTTGGTAACATATTTTTTTACCACAAATGGGCCTTCCCAGTTGGGCGACCATTTGCCATACGCCGGGTCCTTAGAACCAAGTGGCAATATAGTTTTTCACACTAATTCGCCCTCCCTGAACGATTTAGCCATTACTATGAGATTATGTTCCTTGACTATTTTTTTCTTTTGTGTTTCTAGACGATTTAGCACATCGCATCTGATATCGTCCAATTCCAATAAATTCTGGATCATTGCCTCGTTGTAGTCTTATTTTATCAGCTTTTCTTCTAACATTACCCTGGTGGACTCAATATTCATTTCTACGGGAAGCATAGCCTCGTGACCATACACTAACTGAAACGACGTCACTGAAGTACTTGTTCGTGGTGACGTCCTATAGGCCCATAGAGCCTGACTCAAATATTCATCCCATCGTCTAGCGTTGTCTGTCACCATCTTTCGAATCAACCCTTTAAGGGTCTTATTGGAAGATTTCGCTTGACCATTTGACTGAGGATAATATGGGGTAGTGTTCACCAATCGAATTCTGTATTCGGCCAGTAAATCTTTCACCTTCCCACCGTTTAATGAGGTGCCATGGTCTACCACTATTGTTTGTGGTATACCAAGCCGGTGAATTATATGTTCTTTTATGAACTTGATGATCTGTTCTTGGGAGATTTCCACAACTGGGATAGCTTCCACCCATTTGGTAAAGAAATCGGTAGCAACAATGATGAAAGTATGTTTCTTGCTTGATGTTGGGTAAATATTCCCTATCAAGTCTATCGCCCATCCCATAAATGGCCGCGGTTTAATAACTGGGATCATCTCGGTTGCTGGTGCCCTTTGAATAGGCCCGTGCTTCTGACAAGCAATGCATCCTTTGGCATACGAGCTGCACGATTCTCCCATCTTTGGCTAATAATAGCCGCTTCGAATTATCAACCATCTCATCTTTATTCCTGCTTGGTGAGCCCCACAAACACCTTCATGTACTTCAGCCATGATAGTTTTGGATTCAGATGGCCCTCTACATTTCAATAACAATCCATATTGTCATTTTTTATATAGCACATCTCCTGAGACTACGTAGTTCAGGGCTTTAAGTTTTAGTCTTCTGTCATTCCCTCCTTCGGGCTGTTTTAAAAACATCTTGATTTCGCTTCTCCAATCGTCCTCCTTTTCGATTTCAATGGCCGCGACATTTGTCTCTTCCTTTCGTCGCATCAGGACCGGCTTCACCTCGTCGCTTCTATATATGCCATCTCTGTTTGCTTGCTTGTACCCAGAAGCTGCTTGGGCTAAACTATTGGCCAACTAGTTTTTTGCCCTTGGAACGTGTTCCAACTCTGCATGATCAAATCGCTCTACCAATTCTTTGGCCACATCCGATAATGCCATGAGTGATGGGCTTTGGCATTTAAAGGTTCTTATCACTTGTTGGATTACTAGTTGCGAATCCCCATTAATGGATACATGGGTTACTCCCATGTTGAGGAGTATCTCCAACCCAAGTATCAAGGCTTCGTATTCGGCCTGGTTATTAGTGCAATATTCGTTCAACTTGATTAAGAACCGAAATGATTCCCCCAATGGGCTGACTAAGACAATCTCTATTCCAGCTCCTTTCATTGTGCTAGATCCGTTGAAATACATCGTCCATGGTTTCAGACTGCATTCGTCCAGATCTATTTCTATTTCTCTAATAATGCTCAAACATGGGTGGTCGGCCAAGAAATCGGCTAAGACTTGATTTTTGACGGCCCTTTGGGGCTTATGCCGTATATCGAATTCAAAAAGTGACAGTGACCAAAACCCAACTCTTTGATGCAAGATAGGACGAGAAAACATGTACTTTATTATATTAATTCTTGTGATCAAATACACTATGTTCGGCCTAAGATAGGCTCGTAATTTAATAAATGTGAAGTATAGAGCCAAACATAATTTCTCCATTGGAGAATAATTACATTCATAATTAAGCAATTGTCTGCTGATATAATAAATGGCTCTCTCAACGTTCATGTCATCATCTTGCGCGATCATCCCAGCTATGGACTGTTATTCGGCCGCTATATACAATTTCATTGGCCTTCCTGGCACTGGAGGCACCATCACCGGCGGCTGTGACAAGTATTTATTCAGTCTGTCAAAAGCTTTTGATGTTTTTCGGTCCAGACGAATTCGTCCTTGTCCTTTAACCTTAATAAGGAGAAGAACACTTTTGTTTTCCCTGCACAATTGGAGATAAATCGTCTTAAAAAGTTAATTTGCCCTAAGAACCTCTGTAACTCTTTCTTATTTCGGGGTGGTATAGCTTCGGTGATCGATCGAGATTTATTGGTGTCAATCTCGATTCCCCGTTGGTGCACTAGAAAACCTTGGAAATTTCATGCGCACACCCCGAAAGCACATTTGGCAGGGTTCAATTTTAGTTTAAACTTTCTCATTCGCTCAAAGGCCGTTTCTAAATGGCCAAAATGTTTTTCCATGGTCACAGATTTCGCCACTATATCGTCCACATAGACTTCTACGGATTCACCGATCATGTCATGAAAGATCAAATTCATGGCCCGCTGATAAGTGGCACCAGCGGTTTTCAGGCCGAACGGCATCACTACCCATTCATAACACCCTAGAGAGCCTGGACACCTAAAGGCTATTTTGTGTATATCGTTTTCGACGATGTAAATCTGTTATAATCTGCATACCCATCCATAAAAGAGCAGACTTGGTACCCCGCCGTGGAGTCCACTAGGGAATCTACTGTTGGTATTGGGTATTGATCTTTTGGTGTTGCTAAGTTTAAATTTCTGAAGTCTATACAGATCCTTATTTTTCCATTCTTTTTCCTGACTGGAACGATATTTGACAACCATTCCACATATCTGGTCGTCCTAATGAACTTCTCCTCTAAAAGTCGTTCAACTTATTTCTTAATATCAGGCATGACATTGGGCGCAAACCTCCGGGGATGCTGCTTATGAGGCCTATAGCTTGGCATGATTGGCAACCTATGCTCCACCAACGTCTTATCTAAGTCAGACATCTCATTGTAGTCCCATGCAAAAAAATCTTTGTACTATCCCAGTAAACAAATTAGCTTTTCATGTACCTGAGACTCCAGCTCCTTGCTGACGTAAGTGATGCGTCTATCATGTTCGCTCCCCAGATTTACCTCATCCAATGCATCTTGTCCTCTTGAGATATTTGTCTTTCGTCGTCCATTCAGAGCGTATTTTTCTTCTTCCATTGATTCACTTCCTTCTATCAAGCTGTTCACTCCACATAGTTCTCTTATCTTGTCTTCCGTCTGATGCGCCAGCAGTTTGCCTCTTAAAGCCGAAATCGCGCCTGTGTTTCGGCCTCATTTTTTCGCTCTACTACATAGGCCATTAAACTGGCCTTGGAGGCCGCAAGGGCGACTTGCTCCTTATCCTGCTTGTTCTTCATTTAAATTGATGTGCGTTGGCTCTCCAAAAACCACTGTGGTTGGTCTCATCTGTACGAACAAATCATTCAGCAGTCCTGTGGGGTACGACTCGTCATTTTGAGCTACAATGGTCGGGTTTTCCCATTCATTTAGAACTCTGGTCGGCCCATAATTCCCTTCGTACATGAAGTACTCGGCCGAATTTGTCTATGCAGCGAAAGGCTTGTTGTCGGCATGCACTATCTCCACCTCGTCCTTCTGGTTCCAGAAATCTAGGCATTGATGAAGGGACGAAGGAATGCATCGGCTGCCGTGTATCCAGTCTCGTCCTAAGAGCATATTGTATATCGTCGGCTTATCTATGACAAAAAATACTACTGTTTTCGTAATACTTCCTACTTGCAAGTCCAAAGGAATAACCCATTTGGCCGTCGCCGCCCCTCCGTTAAAGCCGGTAAGAACCACTTCCATAGGGAGGAGGTCTTCTTCTGACTTTTCCAAGCGTCCTAGCATCATAACTGGTATTGCATTAATGGACGCCCCGTTATCAATCAACACTTTGGTGATAGGTATCCCATTAGCCTTTGCTTTCACGTACAGCGGTCGCAGATGCTTTGTCATTTATGGTGGTGGCTTTTGGAATATCACATTCCCTGACAGACCTATCTCCATTGCTTGATCGCCCTCATTGTTAGCTTGAGGCGATTTCTCTTCTATGTCCCATCCAGATGGTAGCAACGTGGCTGGTGCACCTTGAGAGACGTTATTGACGGCCAATCTCCATTTTTCGGCTCTGGTGATGGTCTGTTTTACCTTAGGTGTCTCATACAAAACGAGGAATGGATATCGTCCCAAATCTTCTCCCAATATCCTGACTGGAGGATTGCCGGCCTCATACAATTCTTTGAGAAGCCGATTTTATGAAATTCCATTTTTCATTGCTTCGGTTTTGATGTCTATCTCTTCTTCTATGTCGTTCATTTCCTCATCCAAAGCCTCTCTATCCGTTATTGAGAGCGCTGCAAATTTGGTTTCGTTGCCCTCATAGACGTCTTCGCTTGTTCCAGCTTCTCCGCTATTATCCCCCTTGAATTTCACGGGCAACAAGTAATGGTTGGCCACAACCAGTGGCATACTGCCGAACTGAATGACGATATGAGGTTCTTTGTCGTCTGTTTAGTCCCGCTTTTACCTGTCAAACTTGGTGCGTTCATCGTCGCTCGTCACTGCTTTTTTGTTGTCTTCTGATTTCTCCATGATGCGAGGGCTACGACCCGTGGTGGCTTTTGCTTCGCCTTGTTGGCGCATCATCCGGCCATAGTTTATTTGATGTCGCCTTAACTGCGTCATTGTCATTTCGTCCACGGGGGAATAATTCATGCATGGACGTTGTCCTGACAGTGGCCTTCGGTATGAATGCCATATATTGGGCCGATGAATTTTCGGCCTAAACGTTCTTACATTTTGGACGAAATTTGAATTTTTCCCATAGAATCTTGGGGCGAAAGTCCGTGGCTGCCATGCTGCTGACTCTTTCTTCACGGGCCTTTCAAAAGTCTATTCTAACTCCATCATCCATTCTATATTGTTCTTGCATCGAATACAAACATTCGGCCGTTCTCCGTGCTCTGAAGGTGCCCTAATCCTCTATAGAGCGCTTGGACGATGATGGTGCTGTCCTTCATCTAGAACTAATTTGACCTTCGGCAGATTCATCTTGGCAAGGTATGGGTTGATCATGTTCAATTCCACCGATTTTGGAAAAGGGTTGTTATCCACTGCCATCTTTTTCTCGAACGTAATTCGTCCAGATTCTATGGCATCCTGTAAAACATTTTGAAAACCAAGACAATTATTAGTTGTATGAGACCATGCATTGTGCCACTTTCAATATTTTTTACTACCGATTTGTTCGGCTGTTTGCAACGTATGTCGATCACTCAAACTAATTTGTTTATCTTTATACAACTGGTCGAATATGGCATCCACTTTAGTGATATCAAAAGAGAAGTTCAAACTCTTTTTATCGTTATTTTCATTGGCTTGGGGCTCCGTCCACGTCTTACAAATGTAAGGCTTCCCCTTAACTAATTCGGCCAAACATAAGTCGGCCGATTCGACGTCTACTTCGCCCATCTCATAATCAATGTTTCTATAATATGTCCTTTTACTCGAATTTTTTATTTGCTCCTCTTCTCGTAATAACCGCTCATAACGCACCACACTAGTGGTGAGTTGGGGAATGTCCCAAAATTCACGATCCTAAAATTTCTTTTTTAGATCGAGATTAAGGCAACCTTGAGCGATTCTCTCAAATTCCTTTTCGGGTAGAGGTACGTAACATCGGCCTCGGGCTACCTTAAACCGCTATAAAAATGTCTCGGCCCACTCTCCTGGCAATTGTCTTAGGTTTGCCAAATCGGCCAAGACTACTTCAGATTCGGCCTTGTAAAATTGCGCATAGAACAATTGTTCCATTTGCTGCCAGCTTTCTACCGAATTGGCCGGCGGACTGACATACCAAGAGAAAGCTACTCCTGACAATGAGCCGTGAAATAACCTCAATTTGTGGAAATCATCGACTTCCCCACACTGAAGGGTAAATCGCCCTATGTGTTCCATGGTAGAAACCTCCCCAGACCCCGTAAATAGGGAAAAGTCTGGTATCTTGTAGTTTCAAGGCCACGTATAAGCCACATCGATCCAATCAGGATACAGCTTCTGATATATTGGCCAAATTGGCCGTATGCCTAGACCGAATTGGTCTTGAAGGATCTCGGTCATTTGTTCCCTTAATATATCGTTGCCATTAAATGGCACGGCTATGGGCTGCGGCTTCGATCCTCTCAAAAGTGGGACATAATCGTGATTCTGCCCCTGAGAAGCCTGGATGCCTTGAGGCAACACCACTTCATGTTGTGCAATGCTTGGCCCTTGGTGCATATTTGGCCCTAATTGTGGGCCATTGCCCCCATGACTCATTCCTCCCCTGAGAACCGTAGGGATGTTGGTCCCTTGCGCAGGAACATTACTGGGACCAGCTTCCTGACTGTTTGGTGCAGGGAGGGGCGTGTTCCACGGCAGCAACGTCCCGCCGTTCACACATTTGGCCATTAATTCATTCAACGAGCTTAGATGTTTGGCCATGTTTTCGTAATGTGAGTTGCTAGTTGATACGAATTTGTCTATGACATGTGCATTTTGAAGCCTAACCTGTTCGACAACATCCTATGTGAATTCACCGAACAACGTGCGTACCGCGTTAGGGCCGAGCTCCCTCATAAGTTCGTATCGACTAGCGTCTGCAAGACCCTCGAAATGACCGACTACGGCTGGAACATGGGGCTGGTTGGTTTGCTCTAGTCCTCCTTCCTCCGTGTTCGAGCTAGTTTGAGCGTTTCTTTTCAGAGGCATCTCCACTATTTACACCAATTCTCCCACTGTGGTCGCCAAAAACTGTTTGCGCGATTTTTGTGCGCGAAGAAGAAAGAGAAACGTGTAAGGTTCAAACCTCCTGAGACAAAGTCCCAGCAAGAGGTGTTTGATTAAGTGAATAAGCCTCCAAGGGGCGCAAGCACACAAATTACAGTCCTAAAAGTTATAGAAACTAAAAGATAAAAAAAAATGCTCGTTTGAGTCTTCATTTGATTGTCCTTTTTTTTCTCTCTGTCCGAGTGAGCTTTTATAGTGAAACTTGTAAACCACTTAGGGGGTCCCAGTATCTCCCAGCAGTTGTTGGGTCGTGCCTGTAACCGTTGAGCTGCGTGTCTCAACTGCTCGGTTGTGGGTTGAGCTTTTATAGTGAAACTTGTAAACCGCTTGGACGGTCCCAGTATCTCCTTGCAGTTGCTGGGTCGTGCCCGTAACTGTTGAGCTGCGTGTCTCAACTGCTCGGCTGTGGAGGGAAAATTGTCCAACTGCTGCGATTGAGGAAGAAACTGCATCATGCATTTTCGTCCTAACCGCTACTTCGGTCGTCTCGACTCTCCGTCGCTCTTCGCTCCATCGTCCTTCCTCCCTTCGTTCCTCCCTTCGTCTTATGGTGATTTCGTTCCAAGGTGACTAGAATTTCTTCTGTCAACAATAACTCTCAATATGGTATCTGAATATAAGCTCTCATTGAAGTTCATTATGAATCTTTGGGTACCTATCATGAGATTTTATGGATATTTTGGTCCTTTTGTAGACATTCGCAATAATTTTTTGGTTTTGTTACTTCGGGTTTTTTTAACCAAAACCCATCAATTCGAAATATTAGTATCCGCTCTCCAAGTCCAGTGATCCACACACACTACCTATACACGTGACACAAATTAAGCAAAAAGATATGTCTGGATGAGAGAGAGGGTATCGAAGAAAATATCACACATCAATAAGGGTGAATGAAGCAAACATCTACTATCAAGTTAACTTTTGGGTTGAGTCATGAATTTTAACATATTTATTTTGTGATCTATTTGTTTCATATTAACTAAATTGGTGATGTATTAATCATTGAGTATCCTCTCTTTACATAGCGGTTTTTAAGAATGAGTTCCACTCCATTTACAATCATGCGGTGCAGGGATAACACCGATATTGCAACCAGCATAGTTGGACAGCGAGATTGCAGTGTGGTAAAATAATATGATTGATTTATCTCACATTTGTTAAATATGATCGTATGTGATGATTTATCATTCAACTTACATAATGATGAATTATATTTATTGGATTCGTATAAATTTGACATATGATATAGTGCATTAACGTCAATACGCTATAACTCCTAAATTAAATAAAATTCAGATTGTTTCTACGTATTAACACAATCATTTAATATCAAATTAATAAGTACTTTTACAAGAGAATTATACACTATTTAACTACTGTAATGGGAATATTGAATTTATTAATTGACATCACCAATGGTTGCAAAGTGATATTTGACAGGAACATGATGGCTTTTTCCCCCTAAATCAAAAATAATTTTTATAATTATATGAATAAAGAAGTAGACAAGCAATTAGTCTCTGTTTTTGAACCGTTCATTCTGAAACTTTCCTCAGAATCGAATGGCTCAAGTTCAGTGAAAGCGAAGAAAATTTTTAAAAAAATCTGATCAAAACAAGGTCAATGTTTCACGTGGAGCGATTGTTGACCGGGTCCTACTATCTTAACAGACAAGGAAGTAGCCAAATTTTTTTTAAAAAAAATGTAATACGAAATAGTCCAACATTATGATTAATTTATAAACATATCCCAACTTAAACTTTTCTTACATTCGTAGCAGAAAAATATCATTTTGAACAATAAGACCCTAAGTAAGACTGTGTCAATAGACGTTATCGACTGCGCGTGTCTTACTCGTATGTGATTGATATGGTGTCCGCTAATAAGCATGGTAAAAAAGTTCGAGATCTGGTCCGATCCGTCTGAGAGTAAAAAATTTGGATGGGATTTTATAATAGTAGGTTCGGCTCAGACAAGTCCAGGCCCGAGCTTAAGAAAAATAAATAAATAAATTTAATAGTTAATAAATAATAATATAAATGTATAATCCCTTTTTCATTCATTTTTTTTTTATTGATATATACAATATGAATGTATGAATTATTACAGATTTTTTGTAAAAAAATAAATAAATTAGGTCAGATAAAGTCCGAGCCCGAGATCGACGGGGCCTGATTTTTCCTGAGCTCGGGCCTAAATACTCATTTCCGGGCTCTGACAGGGCTTATCAAAGCTCAGGCCCGGCCCGGCCTGACCCATTGCCACACTTATCGGCTAAGCATGCTTGTCATGGTAGATAATATAGATGGCAATTTTTCCCGTCCCGTCCCGTTTAGGATGAGATTTATGACATATTATGCTCCATTTAAAAATTGAGATAGGACGAGACAAAAAATTTGTCCTGAAAACTCAAACAGGATGAGACATGACAACAAAATGAGACGAGATTTAGTGAGATGAGACGTGATTTAACGTGATTTGGGACAAGACCGGAATGATATTTTATATAAAAAAAAAATATATAACGGGATAATCATCCCGATTTTATAAACGGGACGAGATCAAGGTTGACAAATCATGTCTCATCCCGGCTCATTATCAACCCTAGTAGATAGAGTGGAGACCATGTGTATCGTTGGTTAGCCCTGACCGCGGTTCGGTTTCGAATAGCGAACCGGACCGGGTCAGAACCGGAACCAAATCGGTCAATAGTTCGGCGGTTCCGAACCGAATTAGAACCGCTGAATGATCAATTCAGACGATTGTTCAAAATTTAAGAACCTAACCGGAACCTAAGTTAGAACCGAACCGCCAAATCGAACCTCAGAACTGAACCGCAAAATCAGAAAATTTATTAATTAATCAAGATAATATTTAATTTATCATGGTATTGTTATTTTTTTTTTCCAGAAATATTTACTTTAATATTGTGTATTATGATTATATGAATTACTAAATTACGAATTATCATGATTCTATATATTTGTTTAACTAAAATAAGTTCATAAATGTTTAACATTCATGTCATATTTTATAAAAGACTCATAATTTAGTCATTGATATATTAACGAGATTATTAATTTATATATAATAAAATAAATTATGGATATAATAAAATAAAATCAGTCAAATCTTTAGTTATAATTCGATTTCGATTTCATTATCGGTACGATTCTGGAATCGAACCGCGGTCGGGGTGATAGATGATTGTCGACCGCAATAGATGAGTGTTAATCGTAATTGACTCATAGTGCTATTATTAATTTAAGAATATTATTGTCGATTTTTGTTATCCTAGATAATCAAATAAAATGTTTAAATTATGTCACTTTTCTAAATTAACTAAATATTTTGGCCATTTCAACAACGTTCCGAAAATACAAAAGTAAAAGTAATTAATTGAGAGAAGGCTTTTTCAATTTCGTTCATGTATTAGGTGAAAATACAGTCATACAAAGTCAAGCTCTCAAAGGCGCCATCAACTTTACATAGATATATAAATTATAAACCCTTAACCAGAAACTAGCCCATTGTTTGTTTCTCCCTTCTTTTTTTATTTTTTTTGCTTCACTGAAGAAGCCTAGCCTCTTGGCTTTTGGCTCTTTGTTGCGTGTATCATTTTGCCTTCTTAAAGTTTCTGTCTTTTTTACTTTGTGGGTTCTGATCATCAGTGAGCTAGCTTTGCTTGCTTAATTAGCAGCCATGGGAAGAGCTCCATGTTGTGACAAAGCCAACGTGAAGAGAGGGCCTTGGTCTCCTGAAGAAGACGCCACTCTCAAGCGTTATGTTGAGAATTATGGCACTGGTGGTAACTGGATTGCTTTGCCTCAAAAAGCTGGTATCTTTTTCTCTCTTTCTCTCACAAACACACCCCCAAATTTTATTTTATTTTATTTTTTAAAAAAAAAAGAGCCTTTGTCTTGGCTCATTATCAAGTTTACTCAATACCCATTTCAATTCTTTTCATTTTTGTTCGTTTAATCAAAATTATCCATCTAATAATATGATAATGTAAGCAAAAGGAGAGTCTTTTTTTTAGATGGTTTTGTTAAGTTCAATTTTCTGCAAATGGCTTGTCTTCTTGCTTTTAGTTTTGTACTACACATTAAAAAAAATGTACAAGAAATAGTAGACTGGCCAGAGGAATTTGTCTTCTTGTTAAAGATGCATTTTTCTTCTGGCCTCTGGAGGACCATTTTGAAAAATTTGTACACCATTCAAAGTTGTATGAAAAAAAAATCATACTGTTAATCAAATGCTTAATACCTTTAATGGCTTAATTCCATCACAAACTTTAATAATGATACTCACTTTATTTTTACAGGCCTCAGGAGATGTGGCAAGAGTTGCCGTTTAAGGTGGCTAAATTACTTAAGGCCAGATATCAAACATGGGAATTTTACTGCAGATGAAGATCAAGTTATATGTACTCTCTACAGTCAATTAGGAAGCAGGTAATTTTGCCACTGATCATTACAATTTTTTATTTTATTTTTTAAAATTTTGGGCTTCATAATAATTTCCCCACTTGTGATTTTTTTGTTAGATGGTCGATTATAGCTTCTCATTTGCCTGGAAGAACTGACAATGATGTGAAGAATTATTGGAACACCAAGCTGAAAAAGAAGTTACTTGCTGGAAAACTAAGCCTGCTCACAAGCAACAATGCTAACAATTTCCCAATTACCAGCAGCAGCAACCCAATTACAGAACCTTCAGTACCGCCTTGTGTACCAAAATCTGAAGCCTATGATCCTCAACAACTCTCTTCTTCACCATTAATGCCAATGCTAACTGATAATCACTTGATTCCCTACCCTGATCATCAATTTGGCTCAAGTGTTACATTGGCTGCTGGCAATAATACTAATACTAGTAACAATGGATCAGGTGTTGAAGATGCTGATCAGGTTCTAATGGGTTTTGGCTTTGGAATTGGAAACTACCCTTATGATCAATATTATATCAACGACAATGGGGCCCTTTGGTATCAAGATAAAGCTATTAGTCATGATGCTCTGAGTAATTGCTGTCCAAGTTTAGCTGCTGATTCTTCATATGTTGATATTAAGCCACAAGGACTCAATCAAAGTACTGTCATTAACCAATATTAGCACATCAGTTTTTGTGTGTTCACATTCAAGTTACAGATCCAAATTGGTTGATTTTAATTAGACATTGTTATATTATATGTTACTAGTGTTTGTTAGATAGGAACATATAATGTAAATCAAATCAAAGTCAATCAAACAAGTAGAAGGCTAGCTATAGTTTGATCTCTTGCTTGTACAGTTTTGATGCTTCAATGGGTCAGTATCAATGGATATTTGGTTTACTTTTTCAAAGGGGATAGAGATGAATGTGAAAGAGATGGCATCAGCACGTCTGCCTTCTGTTTCTTGTTTGTCAGAGATCATGAAAGTTGCATGAGACTCCATGTTACACGGCCCCTTTCAAATCTTAACGTCCCCTTCATTCATTAATTACCATAAAAGATTTATTAGAAAATTATCATTTTTGGGCAATTTTAGAGGACTTTTCTTAAGCAAAATTTCGCAGTCAAAATTTTTTAAGGCTCGAGTAGACTCGAGATTAATTCATACAGAAATATAATTAATAAAATAATTAAAGAAGGAAAGGATGTTGCCTGCAAACGGTTCATCTTCCTTTCAGTGCTTCTGGCAAATCCGGATAGACTTGTATTTGAATGATTCAAAGATGAGTTCGTGTATGAGGATTGATGAAGTTGAGGAGAGTGAGAATTGGGCATATAGTTTCTGAAATTTCCTACGAGCAAACACAACAAGCAATTTTCTATACTTAAGAGGGGTGAATTGGGTAATGGCCTAATATTGCGGAAATAAATTTTTTTTCCGATTTTAAGCTACCAAGCTAGTAGTTTTATCAATTAAACTTAATAATCAATTTCTACAATTAATACACCCAACAAAAAATTTTCTCAATGACAAGCTATACTAATTAGTATGAAGATGTAATGTAAAACTTGCGATAAATTAAAGAGATAGGGTTAAAGAAATTGACATCGGTGATTTATAGTGGTTCAACCAGTACTTTGCAGTTTGCATACGTCCACTCCCACAAGCCACGCATGAAAATTTCCACTAAGTTGAATCCACAACTTACACCAAGTTTTTCGTGGCTCACTCGCAACCAAGAGTTTTATCCCCTAGGTTCACTCCAAACATTTACACAAGATTTTTATCTCTAGGTTCACTCTTAAACCTTTATAATGAGTTTTGCTCATAGGCTCACTCACAAACCTTTTACAAATCACCATTTTGAGTATGCCCACTTACAAAGGGATTTCTCAACCACGAGTGTATAAGATAGGAAGTTTACAACCCAACTTGGACACTCACAAAGATAAAGAAGATTTAAGATGTGAGTTGCTAACCCAAGAAATCTAAGCTCTCTAAATGATATAAATGTATGTGTAGTGAGCTTGAGTATGAGAGTGTATGATGATGAAGGTTTTGTAAAACTCTCTATTTTACCTTAGAGAAAATTATATGAAAGTTGAAGGAGTTGGCAAAAACGAAATTGAGGCTATATTTATAGAAAAAATGAAATACTTCCCATACTATTTGTCTGAGATCGGTATGCCGGCTTTAGAGACCGGTATGCCGGTCTACCAAAGTATAGCAGTTATATTACCATTGAAGATTAAAGCGCAATACCATATTACTGACCGGTATGGAGGCCGATATATTAGTGTGCTCACCGATATGGGGACCGGTTTGAACCATTCTGATTCCAGTGGCTGTGCAAACTCCGGCTTATCGGTACGAGAGACCGGTATGGAGTAGCTGGTTCCAAAGAGCATGTAAATTTGCCCAAGACAGAGCAGGGTCACGAGTATACCGGTATAGAGGACCGGTATACCGGTCTTAGTGTAGAAAATACATGATTCGAAAGTTAAAACCATTTTACACATGACCTTAATGCATCTAAATGAATGTGTATATGAGCTCAGAGACTTAACTTAACAAATCACTTATAAATAGAGCTTTAAGCTAAGACCACATATGATTTTCTTCAATAAGCACTAGTCTTTAATTCATTGCTCTTCATCACCAATATACTTCGACATCCTTTTGTAATGTCCGCTAATACGCGTCAAAGTCTTCTAGTGCTGCATCATCAAAATCCATATTGCGAATATGTCGCTAACAATCTCCATTTTTTTTTATGATGACAACCTTTAAAACTTGTGAGCAATGAGGGTCCAAATTTATTAACGATTTTGCTCCACCTCAATATTTGATCCCCCTCAACATGTGATTGTCTTCGATATAGTTCTATAAAACTTAGACAAACACATTAGTATAAATTTGCTTCCCCTTAATACAAGGGTGAGGAAAACACAAGTTTTAATCTCGTTACTATGATTTCTCCCCATTTGACATTATCAAAAAGGATGGAGAAATAAAAATTAAGCTCTATGAGATACCAACCAATATGTGCACAAACTATATGAAAGTTCATTAACATGCACATTTAGTATTTTTCATATAATTTTCCTTTTTATTATACAATATGAAATTCATGTATAAATCATCAAAATCATTCAAATTTTACCATTATCCATGCATTTCATTTTCAACCAATAGCGATCAATGACATGACATATTCAATGATAAGCATTCAAAAGGATCACAAATGTATCATATAAACAAATAAGTCCAATGTAATACTATTTGACAGTAAATGAGATTAATGATATGATTAAACATAGGATGATACCAAAATAAATTCAAATTGCCTAATCATCGGTATACTCTTAATCAAGTCCAATTCATATCAATTGAAATAAGCATACATATATAAGTTGGATGAAACGGTACCAATATTTCTGTAAACACGGATTTTACCTTTTACCGTTATCACCAATTGACAAATCCACCAATCATCAAATTCATCTGTTTTTTAGGTATGCATTTGACATTCTTCTCTTTTTGAGTTATTTCCTCATTTTGTGTTGCATCTTTGGGATCATTTCACATTACTCATTGATGACCATTCCCAAAGCTTCCCTTACAAAATCATTTTAGTATATTTTGGTACCTAAACTTTCTTGGGTCCATGGGGTTAATTTTGATTTCTTGGGGAACCCATGCATTCACTTTTATATTTTTGTACATGCAATCAAATATTTTGTGTCATTTCTTATTGCATGCATGACATGTGACATTTTCATTAAAAGTGACAGGCGTATGAGAATTGGATGTCTTTACAAAATAATTCTTCAAAAATTTTCGTTTGATGTAAGACATATATCCTAATCATTTTCTTTTAAAAATACATCTTTGGGATCCAATCAACATTTTAAAAATTTTATCTCCCAAAGTAAATTTTGCAATAATGTTATGCAAATCTACAATTTTTTTTTCAATACGATATTTTCATTCGTTATAGATTTACAATCACATGTATTGAAGCTAGATGACATGTTAGATATGATCATTTCAAGTTTTATCTTTTCATCTTTTAAGCATGTGATTTCTTTTTTATGTATTTTATTTTTCTCAACAATAGATGCATGATCATGTAATAGTGATCAATGCTCATTTTTGATCATTTTATGCTTATTTCTAAGTAAATCATACAATTCATGTAATTCATTGAAGGTATCAAGTAATTCATCATATTCAAAGGAATCATGTACCTTTTATTCATCATTTTCCTATAGTAGATCATCAATAGCCATGAACATGATATTTCTTGTTCCCTCATCACTTTCCTAATCGAATGAGCTAGAGTCGCTATCTCTCTAAGTTGTCTTCATTGTTTTCTTCTTGAATTTTCCTTTGAATCTCCTCATTGGGAATCGGAAACCACATGACCCGACTTTTCACACTTATAGCATATGAATTTATCTTTCTTGTGCTTCAGTGACCAATTATCTTTCCTCTTTTCATCCATCAGAGATTTTTCTTAAGACTTTTCGGATTTGAGGAACTTCTTGAATCTGTTTGTCAAGTGTGTCAACTCATCATCACTATCATCTTCTTCCTCACTTGAGCTAGTATCATCATCTTTTTTCACAATTGACTTAAAGGTTATTCGCTTCTCTTAGGCCCATCTTGAAATCCATCTCATATTCCAATAATTTTCCCTCTAAATTTTCCGATTTCAAATTGTTGATATTATTTGATTTCTTGATAGAAGATGTGCAAATCTTATACTCATTAGGGAGTGACCTAAAATTTTTCTTCGCTTGATCATTTGAGTCAATATTTTTCCCCAAAGCACTAAGTTGATTAACACTCATTGTGAACCTAGAAATCATTTGCTCAATATCTTCATAGGTTTCCATTTTGAAGTTATCCAACTCGCACATGAACCGATTGCTCTTTGAATCTTTGACTTGGCTTGTGCCCTCATTGATGAGCGGAAAATTTATCAATATTTACCGCCCATTTTACTTAATATTTTGTTTAGTTTCTCGGGTTTGATGAACGTTTTGATGTGTTTTAGTTTATTTTGCAGATAAAATAATATTAAGACTCAATGGAATCATTTAGGATGAAATGTGGGTCAAATAAGGGTAAAAATTAGACTTGACATATTAATTTTGGAGATTGGAAATTTGAAAGGGCGTTCTAACGAAGTGCAGTTTCAGAAATTCTATTTTTGCGCAACTGTTGTATTTTGGGCATAACGTTTTACTCCGATATCGGATTGAGCTGATTAAAGTTCTAGATTACAGAAGACTCAAAGATCTAAAACTTTAAAGAACAAAATAATTTCGAATTCTAAAGATTTCATGACTGAAATTGATGAAATATCCGGAAGTGTGTTATGTGTAATTATTAAAGTCATTTTCAAAGAAAAAAAAAATAATAAAAATAGTCAAGCTCCCACCAAACATGATAAAAATTAATAATGGATTTGGTGGAGTAATTAGTGGAGAAATTAGTGGAGGATTTGGTGGATGATTTGATGGAGGTAAAATTTTACCTATAAATACCAAGTCATTTCATTTGTAAATTCATTCTTTCTTTTTTTGAAATTCCTTAAGAATAACTAAGAAGATTGTATCTTGTTTGTTTATTTACAGCTTTCAGTAATTAATTTCCGCTTTCGCACTTTCTTTTCTTTACTTTTTAGTTTTTACTTTCCGCAATTTACTTTTACGCACAATACTTTTCTTTCTTTACTTTTTCAGTTTTTACTTTTCAAGCAATGAGGAGGTAACTCCCCCTTGCTGGGGTAAAATGTAAAGATTTTATTATTGCTATTTAGATTATTCTCCTCTAATTATAATATAATAACTATTTAAAATCTGACTTAACGAGGATACCGCTATATTGGTCGGTTGGTAATTAATTATAAATTGGTTTTAACCTGACTAAGCATGGATACCGCCTGGTTGGTCGGTTGGTAATTAATTATTAATTTGACTTAATCAGGATACCGCCTATATGGCTGGTTGGTAATTATCACGCAAAGTTAATATATTATATTAAGGGAGATATCTAAAATAGTAGTAATAAAAATGAATCCTTTTACCTCAGCATTTTCTTTATTGTACTTTTACTTTATTTACTTTCAGCATTTACTTTCCAGTAATTTACTTTCCAATAATTTAATTTCCAGCATTTACTTTATGTCTTTTCTTTTATTTAAGTTTTTACTACCCGTAAATATATGTCGTAACTAAGCTAGTTATCTGAGGTTGTGATGAAATCCAATATCACCGGTTTATAAGGGGTTAAATTACAGTTTGGGTAATATAAATGTTTATTTATTGAGCCTTAATCCTAATGCTTTTTATTAACTGACCATTAATAAAATTGAACTGGTAAACTTAAAATGGACTTGGAAAAGAGATTTTAGGTTAAAGACCTTAGACTCAATAGTCCACGATCTTCCTTGAGGATAGATAACCCTTTAATAGATTTCTTTACAGGATAGGAATATACCTGTAGGGCGGGGTAGCCATAATTGGAACTTAGTCTTAATGAATTCAGATAACTTGGTTAACATAGGAATATGATTAATTGGGTTATACTGAGTATTTATATTTGACCATCGGAAGAGGTTTTTACATAATTTAGTGTTCCAGGTTAATAAACCAATATATTACACAAACGTAAAATAACCACTTCATCTTTTAAAAAGATATTGGAAAGATTCACAACCCTTGATAATTTTATAAATTTGAATTTTCTTCAATCTACTTTCAAGCAATTTTATTTACTTGTTTTAAGTTTTAAAGTCACCACCCAATCAAACAATCAATCTATTAGATACTTGTAAACATTTAACTTCATAAATTGATAATAAAAGGTTTTAAGTCCTCGTGGGTAGACCCAGCCACGGTTTCGGTTCTGATTCCGGAATCGGAACCGTGGCCGACCGGTTCGGTTGGGGTTCGACCCCAACTCGAACCGGTCAGAACCGGTGGAACCGTACGGTTCCACCGGTTCAACGGTTCCAACCGGAACCCAAACGGTTTCGGTTGGAACCGTAGGGTTCCAACAGGAACCCTCCCCAACGGCTACTAGCCGTTGGGGGGGCAGGGAGCCGTTCACTGCCCAAATATGAAAAAAAAATTCTTTTATTCTAATATATTAATTTATAAATTAAAATATAAATTACTAATATATCCCTAATAACGGTAATAAAACGGTTATATTTATGGGCATTTTTGGTATTAAAAAAATTCTAAAACTCTATAAATATGATTCATTTTTCATTATTTCAACACACCAAATTCTCAACTCTCTCATTTTCTATAATTCTCTTATTCTCAATCTCAATTCAATACAATTATCTTATAATCTTATTCTCAATCTCAATTCAATTAGTTGTTAATTTGTTATCATTCGCAAATCGCAATTATTCAATTTTCTTATTTTTCTTCCTAATTTCTCAAACGAAAAATGGCAAGTTCAGCTGAGAATATAATGTCAAATATGCCAATCCAAGAGAGCGACCCTAGTGTCGGTGCACAATCACGGAGAAGAGAAGTTAAGGCTCAGTCCTCAGATATTTTCAAAATTCATTTTCATTTGGAACGCCTAGAAGATGATACACAACGAGCAATTTGCACCTATTGTGGGGTTACCTATAAATTTTCTGGTGGATACGGACATGGAAAAACATCATCCGGTTGAACTTGGCATTGATACGACGCAAACTCAAATGGCCAGGTACGCATCATCTAGTATAGGTACGAGTGCTGTAGATTTATTTAAATATTATGATGCAAAAAATAGAGAAGAATTTGAGAAATTAACTTGTATGGCACATCTTTCTTTAAGCTTTGGTGAAAAACTTCATTTTACTAATTACGTGCATACTGCTTTAAACCCTTCTGCATGTAGAATGACTCGAAACACAACAAAACGTCATATTTTTAAATTATATAAAGATGGTAAAATTATTTTAAATGAAATATTTAAAGAGATGAAATGTCGTATTTCTATATGTTCTGATATTTGGAGTGACCATTGGCAAACACACTCATACATGGGTGTGACTTGTCATTGGATTGATGCATCATTTACCATGCAAAAACTACTTATTGCATTTAGAGTTTTTGATGACCAACATACTGCACATAATATTTATAGAATAATGAAGGTAATTTTTGATGAATATGGTTTACTGCACAAAATTTTAACAATTGAATTTGATAATGCATCTGCAAATACTGCATCCATCAATGATTTAAAATCCTTATGTCAACCAAATTTAGGGGGTCAATTTTTTCATATTCGTTGTACATGTCATGTCCTTAACTTATGTGTTCAAGACGGTCTAAAATTATTATCACATTTCCTTGATCCAATTAAAACGGCACTTAACTGTATTTGGTCATATTCTCAAGTAAGGAGAGAATGGATAAAGTTTTGTAAAATAAATGGTATTAAACCGATTAAACTTTCAAGAGATGTTCCAACACGTTGGAATTCAACTTATTTTCTTTTATGTCAAGCATTTCAATACAAAGATGCATTATGTAGTTTTTTGTTCTCAACATGTTCAAAATATCACAGTTTATCCTAGTCAATAGGATATTTGTGAAATTTTTTTTAGATATTTTAAAAGTTTTTAATGACGCTACTTTAATTTTTAGCGGTGTTTATTATCCTACATCACATTTATTTGTTCTTGAAAGTTTAAATATTGTTGGTACTTTGGATGAACATGCTGAAAGTAACGATCCTAATGATTATGTTTTGTTCGAAGCCATTACTGCTATGAAGGTCAAATCGTTGCATTATTTTAGAGAAATTCTTTTACTTTATCTTATTGCTGCTGTTTTTTATCCTAGATTTAAATTAGAAGGTTTGAATGGTGCTTTACAAGCTTACTATGGTTATTTAGGAATATTAGCTGAAATTGATATTACAAGAATAATGACGAAATTAAGAAATGATTTAATTGATTTATTTAATGATTATATTGTAAGATATAACTTAGGAACATTAGGTGAATCTAGTAGTAGCGAACCGGTAATTCAAACAAGACTTAGCGCATAAGATCGTTGGTTATTACAACGAAATAAAAAAGCTAGGGATACGACAACTAATAACCCCAAATTAGATAATTATTTATCTATAAATTTCGAGTTTTCTACTGAAAGTTTAGTTAGTAAAAATTTTAAAATCCTTGAATGGTGGAACCGACATCAAAATATATATAATGTTTTATCAATTATTGCTAAAGAGATATTGGCAGCACCTATTTCCACCGTTGCGGTTGAGCAAGCCTTCAGCTTGGGAGGCAATATATTGGAAGTTAAGCGATCTTCATTACATCCAAGCACTCTAGAAGCAACTGCTTGTGTGGATGATTGGACTCGAGCTGATCTGAGACAACAAGAAGATGCCCCCGATGATTTTGAAGATTTATTCGATAATGCATCTGCAAGTGCAACAACAAGTGCAAGCGGAACCGGAGCCGAAGGATCAACTGATAATGATGATTGATAATTGTAAAATTGTATTTTACAAAGGGGATATGTCTTAAAATTGTAATGGAACTACGTGAGCTTTGATTCCTCTCACCCTTGGAAGATACATATGCAACTTAAATTTTTAAAAATTTAAGCTCAAGCTCTTCAATGTAATAATTTTATTTATTTATAAAATTAATCTCATTTATTTTAATTAATTTTCAAAATTTTAAAAAAAAGTTTGGAACCAAATCGGAACCGAACCGGTCGGTTCTGGTTCGGTTCAAGGTTCCGGTTCCACTTAAGTGTGGAACCGGAAACCGGCCGGTTCGGTTCGCTTCCGAACCGGAACCGAACCGCCGGCCGGGTCTACTCGTGAGATCGATACTTTTATACTACTTGAACGATACGTGCACTGTAGTAATAAATAGTAACCGTGAGTATTGTAGCGGTTAACAGTAACTGTACGCACCGTAGCATGATTGTGACCGCGTGCACTGTAGCGTGAACAGTAAAATTGTTACTGTTCATGAATTTTTTTAAAAAAACAAGTAAATAAGATCTGATCCTGATTCGGCTTAAGAGGGGAAATGACAGAAAGAAATTTTCAAGGTCGATCACGGTGCTTAACGTCACTTCCGCCGTGCTAAAATTCGGTTTCCTACACTTTTAACATATTTGAGACACCCATCTCAAAAAAAAAAATATAGTGATGGGGTATTTTTGTTTAAAAGAGTTGAGTCTTTTTTTTTTTGCAAAAGAAATAATTTAGGTGTCTAAATTTGATTATTTTTTTTTTGAATATCCCAAAAATGATAATTTCCTAAGATTATATCTTTGTTACCTACTTTTTACTTTTTAAATAGTCATATGAATCATATCTGTATGTTTTTCATGCAATAAATAAAATTGAATGAGTTATAATTGTACGGGCCAAATTTAGGCTAAGGGCATTTTTTGACTATTCACTTCAGGCCCTATACCAAATGTACCCCAAACCCCCCAAACAATACCCAGAATGGACTTGGACCCTAATTACTTTCTCAGGCCCACACACAAAGGGAGGCCCGACACTCATCACCGTCAGTCTAAAGAACCCAAAAACTTGTTTGTAAGCCCATATTGGTCCAAGTTATTTCACAAGCCCATGGCCAAGAAAATATCTGACCAAAATGGCCTCCTAACTCATCAGTTGCCAACCCACGAAACGCTCGAACTCATAACTCCCCTCATACATGGATCAACCGTTCCTAGAATCCAACAGGCAAACAATTAATGTATTAAATATGCACACCTCTCAAGTGCATATAAATAGAGGAGGTAATCTAAGTGAGTATGGAGGCAAGTCCTAGCTCTCAAACTTGATCTCTCAAAGCTTTCTACTCGTTAAACACTGGCCACCGCCCTCACGACAGTCAACAGAAGTCAAGGTATCTTCCAACCTTCTTCTTCTATTATTTACCGCTCGTCTTCACTACTGACTTGAGCGTCGGAGTTCCTACGGCACCCACCAAACTGGTGGGCAGTACTCCCCGCTCATTCTACCTTTGTTTTACAGGATCGCTAGTGCCCCAACCTATAAATTCTCGATTGTGGACCTTGGGCGAAAACCATCATCCACAATTTGGCGTCCACCGTGGGGCCTTAGCGATCTATTGTTAGAAAAAATCTTCTCATGACGATTCTTCCAACACACATAGTCATAATATAGCCACTCGACGTGACACTATATTTTGACTGGGGACAGGGAAACCATTATATGACTCGCATAACAAAATTATGGACAATTCTCTCAATGTACAAAAGTCAAATGGCGATACGACATTCACAGTTAAAGTAAGTTTGGAATCTTCAAAAGTTCCTCATTATAAAATTCCATTAGAACAAACTTCGTTTAAAAAATAAAGACAATCATCCTTTTGGAATTTCATGAGCATGAGCTTCATCAAGAGAATCACCAGCAACAGGAACATCTTGAGTTTCTACAGTTTCCAACACATGAGTTTCCTTTGGATATGATCATTCACCAAACTCATTCATATTTTCTTCAACAACCTTTGGAGGTTCCTATAATCTTACCGATTCTACTTCTACAATAGCTTTGCCTTCTGCATCAGCTAATCCTCCAATATCTCCACTTTCATCATCAGACGAGGGAAGCCCAGCCTCGAACCTTTCATGTTCTTTGATATTTTTCTCCGGGGTCCACTCATCATGATCCCCCACCAAATACTGTTTTATCAATTTGCTTCTTTCAACAAGTATTGCCTCAAAGAAGACCCCATCCAGTCTCTCCACAAGCTCTTCGTTCTCATTCTTCAAGGACTTCACACTCTCATTGAAAGCTTCAAGTTTTGTTCTCAATATTTCCATCTCCACTTTTAATGTTGCTTGGGTGGCTTTCAGTTCTTTCTCCAATTGCTCCACCCTTTTACCATTCCTCTATGATTCTGTCTTCAGCTCAACAAACTATTTCCTCATTGTAGTGTTGGACTTTGCCAACTCTCTCATTCGCCTCTAACTCCACTTATGTTATATTCCATACGACTATGAGTAGGTATAAGCAAAAGAAGGAAGATCTTATGAAACTTTACCTGGAGCTTTTTGTTAAACTTCGGGAGGCTTAAAGGTCTGATAATACAGTCGACCCATGAAGAATCTTCACGATCACATTCTCCAAGTCATCTCCAATCTCCACAACCTTCATTTTCTTCGATGCGATAGTCATCTCCATAGATTGTGTAGGAGTTAATGGCTTCGTAAAAAAAAAACTCCTCAAACGTCAGTTGACACGACCAAGTAAACAAGATGACAGCCAATACGTGTTTACACAGGGCCAATGAGATACCTTATGGATCGTTTATCTCTTTCCACAGTGGAGTCAGCCTTTACCTATTTTCTTCTAAGATAATTTTCCAATTCTTTTATAGGCAGTCAAGCTATTTTATGATCCAAAAATTCTCATTCTCACATGGGTATTAAGAACCTGAATCCATCAATAAATAGGTCTTGTCCTTAGCGGCGTTGCCTCAGTAGGGATTCCTAAAGGCGGTTCAACTATTGTTATAATTCCAGTCGACCTATCATAACTTGCCACTTCCCCACTCGACTCATGAGAAGATGATCTCACTGGTGAATCAGTATACATCTCTATTTGAGTATTAAGGCTATCCTCTGAACCTTCACTCGACATTTTTCAAGTGACATGTACAAAACACGTCCCTCCAGTGTAGACTCTGCCTAATACTCATCCCAGATGACAAGGCAATATATCATGTATTATGACTTATAGTTGTCTCATTCCACACGACAAGTAAGAAGTCCTAGCTAGAGGTTGAGGCTTCACTCGACATGGCAATGAAGAAGTCCTAGCTAGATGGTCGAGGCTCCACTCCACATGATAAGAAAGAAGTCCTAGCTAGTGGCTGAGGCTCCACTCGACACGACAAGGAAGAAGTCTTAGCTAGAGACTGAGGTTTCACTCCACACGACAAGGAAGAACTCCCAGCTAGAGGCTGAAGCACCACTCGACACGACAAAGGAAGAGGTCTTAGCTAGAGGCTAATGGTCCAGTCGATATGACATGGAGGAAGGATCATCTATTGGTTGAAGTTCCATTCGACATGACAAATAGGTTGGCTGAGCTACCTAAGGTTCCGATCAACATTACATGGATACACATCATGATGATACTATCTCACTCTACACTACAAAGATGTAGACTCAGCTTAATGAGGATGCTCCAATTAACACTTGTGAAGATTCATCATGAGGTGAGTGTCCCACTCGACACTGTAAAGATGTAGGCTTAAGAAGGATACTCCTAATGAAGATTCATCATGTGGTGAATGTCCCACTCGACACTACACTCAGCATAAGGCGAATGTCCCACTCGACATGACAAGTTTGAAGCTTGGCACTTGTTAAGGATCTCATTCGACACTACACGTGTAAAGTTTGGCAATTGTTAAGGATCTTATTCGACACTACACGTGTGAAGCTTGAAATTTGTTAAGCATCTCAGTCGACACTACCATGTGAAGCTTGGCACTCGTGAAAGATCTCATTCAACACTACATATATGATATTGTAGAATGAGGAATGAAGACCCTAATTGACCTTTGTCGGGTCTTGTAGAATGAGGGATGAAGACCCTCATTGACCATTGTCAGGTCTTGTAGAGTGAGGATGGTAGAATGAGGAATAAAGACCATCACTGACCTATGTCAGATCTTGTAGAATAAGGATTGTAGAGTGAGGAATGGAAATCCTCATTGACATTTGTCATGTCTTGTAGAGTGAATAGTGAAAGCACCTCATAGACCTCCATCGGGTCCATTCGACCGTAGTCTCATAGACCTTCATGGGGTCTTATAGAGTGAATACCATTATAGACCTTCATTAGGTCTAGTAGAATGGGAAGTGAAGACTCTTATAGACCTTCATCAAGTCTAGTGGAATGAGAAGTGAAGAACCTTATGGATCTTCATCATGTCTGGTGGAGTGAAAACTATCTTGGAACTCCATCAGTTTTAGTAGAGTAAAGATTCTCTTGGACCTTCATCTGGTTCATTCGACTGGGAACATTCCTCATGGCTCATGTAGAGTCAACTTGATGACCTGGCATTCATCTGGCCCAGACGATATTGAAGATTCCCCTGGTCCTTTGACCCGTAGTATGAGGATTATCTTGACCTTCATCTGGTTCAGTCAACTGGGAACATCCCCATGAACTCATGTCGAGTCAACTGGAGACATGGACTTCCCACAGTCCATACGACAAATGTCGTGTGAATTATCTTATGATCCTTCATCTGGTTCAGTCGACCAGGGACATCCCCCAATGACTCATGTCGAGTCAACTGAAGACATGGACTTCCCACAGTCCATACGACAAATGTCGTGTGAATTATCTTATCAACCTTCATCTGGTTCAGTCGACCGGGGACATCCCCCAATGACTCATGTCGAGTCAACTGAAGACATGGACTTCCCTCAGTCTATGTGACAATATCGTGTGAGTTATCTCATGAACCTTCATCTGGTTCAGTCGACTTGGGACATCCTCCATGAACTCATGTTGAGTCAACTGAAGACATGGACTTCCCTCAGTCTATGCGATAATGTCGTGTGAGTTATCTCCTGAACCTTCATCTGGTTCAGTCGACCGGGGACATCCCCCAATGACTTATGTCGAGTCAACTGAAGACATAGACTTCCCTCAGTCCATGCGACAATGTCGTGTGAGTTATCTCCTGAACCTTCAATAGAATCTCTTAGCAATCCAAACTCAGTATTACACTTATGATTTTACAATACAATATACGATATGTGTAGATATATGTGTATGTGTCAATCAAGATTGGATGAAATTACTTGTGTATGATTACACTTTAAATTCTCAACCAAGTATGTAACACACAATTAATTTTCAATTTTATCACTATGTGTATGCTTGTGATAATTGAACACCCTAATAATAACTTAAATCTATACTACCAAGATTATTTTGATTCAGTATATGATTTACTAAGTTGATATTACGAATAATTAGATTAATCTAAGTCTATTTCAGTTTTAAAACACTTCCAGGACTAAATTCGTTAGTGTCGTGTTCGTATCTACGTTCGAACGAGACTGTCTAGTGTGTGCACGTTCGTGTTGTGTTTGAGTACGCGTTCGAACGAAGTGTTCCAAAGAGTTCACGTTAGTGGAGCGTTCGAGAACGCGTTCGAACGGACTATTCCAGAGAGTTCACGTTTGTGGAGCGTTCGAGAACGCGTTCGAACGGAATATTCCAGAGAGTTTGCGTTCGTATTATGTTTAAAGACGCGTTCGAACGTTCTTAGGCAGAAGGCTTGCGTTCGAGTTGCGTTTGAAGACGCATTCGAACGTTTTTACAAAAATTCAGATTTTTGCCTTTGCGTTCGTCGGGCGTTCGAACGCCCTACGTATTTTTCATGCACAGACTATATTTTTCCAGAAAATTTTCTTATCTAAGCATGCGAATTACTATCTAACAACACTAATATGATAAGTTCTTAAGATTGTTGGTGGTTTAGTGTCATTAAACAAAAATTAACATGCTTTAAACAATCACAACACAAAACACAAACTAGATCTACACTAACATGCAAAACCCTAAAACTTTGGAAACCAGAAAAACCTGATAAACAACATCCAAGTCGAGATGATTCTCTGTCCTTAAGAACTTATTAGCCTCTGTCACTGTGCTCTACGGATGCGGTGTGGCTAACGTTCTCCCAGGATTCCTCGGATTCTTCTTGTTCAATGGGGCACTCCTTAACAAGTATTTGAACTTGGAATATGGTGGAGCACTCTCTTACTCAACAATGAAAATGTGACTCACTAAGTTCGGACTTGCTTCAGATGTAGAGAATGAACATGAATCCTTCCTTATAAAGGCATGAAATGATGCCTTAAGGACACCATTTGGGTTGGGGTGCAACCCTCTAAAAGGTTGTACCCCTTCCATGCTTCTCAATTGGAGGAAATGTCCCTATAGGGTACCATCCAAAAGACATGTCCCTCCTCCATCTTAACCAACCATATTTTAAGAATTTATAACATAAATTTGATCGAATATATGACACATTTAAATTTAATTTGTTTTATTTTAATGTTTGTTTGTGTCCTGTCTTTATTAAAGCTATTTTAAGTTTTATCACATAATAAATTAATTAAATTTAAACATTTGACTAGGGATAACATGAAATGTTATAAAATCAATTGATAATTTTTTATAATTTTAACATTTAGCTAGGGTATGTTAATAAATTTAATGAATATGTGTTTTTTTCCCTAGATAATGACCGGCGTAAACACACACGTATAACGCAAGCGCACGTATCGTTCAAGTAGTATAAAAATATCGATCCCACGAGGACTTAATATCTAATCTATTAATTTTATGAGGTCAAATGATTACTAGTATCTAACATGTTGTTTGATTGATTTGAAATGGTGACGATTCTAAATTTAAAAACAAGTAAATACATTGTTCGAAAGTAGATTTTAAGAAAATTTAATATTAAAAACTATCTAGGGTTGTGATTTCTTCCAATATCATTTTAAAGATGAAGTGGTTATCTTAAAGTTGGGTAATATATTGATTTATTAACCTGGAACACTAAATTATGTGTAAGCCTCTGTCGATGGTCAGACACAAATACCCAGTTTAACCCAATTGAACCATATGTCTATGTCAACCAAATTATCTGGATTCATTAAGTTTAAGTTCCAATTATGGCTACCCCCGCCCGACAGGTATATTCATATCCTGTAAAGAAATCTATTAAATGGTTATCTATCCTCAAGAAAGATCGTGGGCTATTAAGTCTAAGGTCTTAAACCTAAAATCCCTATGTCTAGTTCATTTTAGATTTACCAGTTCAATTTTATTAATGGCCAGTTAATAAAAAGCATTAGGATTAAGACTCAATAAATAAACCTTTATGTTACCCAAACTATAATTTAACCCCTTATAAACCGGTGATATTGGATTTCATCACAACCCCAGATAACTGGCTTAGTTACGACACATATTTATAGGTAGTAAAAACTTAAATAAAATAAAAGACATAAAGTAAAATACTAAAAATTAAATACTGAAAAGTAAATTGCTGAAAAGTAAATTGCTGAAAAGTAAATTGCTGAAAAGTAAATGCTGAAAGTAAATTGCTGAAAAGTAAATAAAGTAAAAGTACAATAAAAGAAAATGTTGAGGTAAAATGATCCGCTTTTATTACTTCTATTTTAGATATCTCCCTAAATATAATATATTAACTTTGCATGATAATTACCAACCAGCCATATAGGCGGTATCCAGATTAAGTCAAATTAATAATTAATTACCAACCGACCAATCAGGCGGTATCCAGTTTAGTCAGGTTAAAACCAATTTAAATAATTACCAACCGACCAATATGGCGGTATCCTCGTTAAGTCAGGTTTTAACTAGTTTATATATTATAATTATGGGAGATTCGTCTAAATATTAGTCATAAAAGTTTTACCTTTTACCCCAACAAAGGGGAGTTACCTCCTCATTACTGAAAAGTAAAAATTGAAAATTAAAGAAAGAAAAGTACTGTGCGTAAAAGTAAATTGCAGAAAGTAAAAACTGAAAAGTAAAGAAAAGAAAGTGCGAAAGCGGAAATTAATTACTGAAAGCTATAAATAAACAAACAAGATACAATCTTCTTCGTATTCTTAAGGAATTCCTTAGAAGAAAGTATGAATTTTACAAATGAAATGGCTTGGTATTTATAGGCAAAATTTTGCCTCCATCAAATCATCCACCAAATCAATTATTAATTGCTCCACTAATTGCTCCACTAATTGCTCCACCAAATCCATTATTAATTGCTCCACTAATCTCTTATCATGTTTGGTGATGATTTGATAATTTTTATTATTTATTTATTAATTTATTTTTTGCTTTGAAAATGATTGAAAGTGACTTTAATAATTACACACTACACACTTCTGGATGGTTAATCAATTTCGGGCATGAAATCTTCAGAATTCGAAATTATTTTGTCTTTAAAAGTTGTAGATATTTGAGTCTTCTTTAATCTGGAACTTGAATCAGCTCAATCCGATATCTGAGTAAACAGTTATGCCCAAAATACGACAGATGCGCAAAACTGGAATTTCCAAAACTGCACTTCGTCAAAACGCCCTTTCAAGTTTCCAATCTCCAAAATTAAAATATCAAGTCCAATAATTGCCCTTATTTGACCCATATTTCGTCCTAAATGATTTCATTAAGTCCCAATATTATTTTATCTGCAAAATAAACTAAAACACATCAAAACGTTCATCAAACCCGAGAAACTAAACAAAATATTAAGTAAAAGGGGTGGTAAATATTGATATATTTTCCGCTCATCACACCCCCAACCTAACATTTTGCTAGTCCTCGAGCAAAACAACAAAATAAAATTAAAATTAAACTAAGCCACTTTCGTAGGGATCACGGTTGCATTTACCATATGCAACAAGCCTTTAAACCCCTAGGTGTCCATAGTGGACGAGTTGTAGTCTCGTGAGGGTTTACAACAATGATACCCACAAACATTTTACAAAAGTAAAAAGGTAGTAAAACTAATGCACACAAAAGCAAAAAGACAAGCGAAAAGTGAATAAAGATGTTAGTGACTAATCAGGTGAAACTTCTACTCCAAGTCAATAGTTGTTTTGTTTCATTCTAAATTACCGAATAAATAAATTCTCCGATTATTTTTACCATTCTCCATATACACAGCCAACAAAATATTAATCAACTCATTTTTGCCCACAACAGTCATAAGTGCAGTTGATAAGAGAGTAATATTTTTGTCCTAAAGTTTTATCAGAATTCACACCTTTTTGCAGTAATGGAATAATTTTTCTGATTTTTCTGATTTTTTCTTTGATTTTTCTCTATTTTTTATTTATATACAATATCTTCCATCCATGTAACGAGTGTTGGGTCGGTGGCTCCCAAACCAGTTGGCTTTAGGGTACCAGGTGTTAAGACACCCCTACGGACTTAATTACCCAGACTTCATATATATATATTTTTTGCAGGATCTTCGATCCATGTAACGAGCTTTGGGCCAGTGACTCCCAAACCAGTTGGCTTTAGGGCACTAGGTGTTAAAACACCCTTACAGACTTAATAACTCGGATCTCAGAAGTTTTTTTTTTTTTTTTTTTACTCCATTGCTTTTTGAGATGCTTCCTCCAATTAAACTAGAGCACTGAATATTACAAACTTTTCAATTTAGCTCATGTCCGTATGTTACTATATATGTTGATAATATCTGCTAACTAAACATATGAATATTCCTTTTAGTCTGTTTTATGGAGAATTCACAAACTAAATAATTCAAAATGAAATAAACAAAAATTAACTTGTTTCGAAATAGGCTTGAGATACGTCTCAGGAGTGGAAACTCCTTACTCGGCTATCTTTTACCAATTTCACCTTTTTAGTCAAAATAAAAACACAAAAACACAAAATATTTTTGTAATTTTTGAAAATTTTCCAATTTTTTTGTATTTTTCGAAAAATTTTGGACTAAAAAAATAAAAACAACACACAAACTAAAAAAAACAAGGTACTGATCAACTATTTCCTCCCCCAAACCTAAATGAGACATTGTCCCTAATGTCTTAAACAAAAAGGAGAGTTAAGAAGGTTGTACCTGGTTAGCTGAAAATCTACAGGAAATTAAAGGTTAAGATCCAGATTAATCCGACGCCTCTTACCACGATCGTCCTCAGACCAATTTATCTTTGAAAGGATGGGGTCAACTTGTGGTTCATAGGCTATGAGTTGGTCTATTAGATCCGGAGCAGTTCTGGCAGTGAAAATGAGTTCTTTCATAGGTTTTGACACGAACCATTCATTCTCCGAGCATCATCAAGAAACACACAAAGAAAATCATAAAATCCATCAACGTTGAGCAGTCCAAGCGGTTTCTGGTGTATGTTCAGGTTCGCCCAAGATAGCACTATAAAAATTTCCTCCAATGTGCCCAAGCCACCTGGCAAAGCGATAAAAGCATCAGCACGGTTAATCATTTCTACCAATCGTTCAGACATACCTGGCACGATTAGTTCCTCTCCGTTTGATGATCCAATAAGATTTGCCTCTGCCAAGGGTTTTGGGATGATTCCCAAAACCTGACTGCCTCCTTCCTGTACAGCCTTTGAAACGATCCCCATAAGTCCGAGATTGCCTCCGCCATATATTAAGTGCATATTCCTTGCAGCTAAGACTCGACCCAATTCCTGTGCTGCTTCTAGTATTGTGGTTTAGTTCCAACACTACTACCGAAAAACACACAAATGTTTTCAACTCGTCTTCTTGAAGTGGCTTCCATTTTTTACTCTGGATCTCTTCAAAAGTGCAATGACGGGCTGAATTTATAGTACCTGAAAAGGGTGAGTAAAAATAGCACAAGTATCTTCCAGAGGACGATTAGTAGCGAAATAATATCGTGATAGTCAAAAAGGTCTGGATCCTGTCGGAGAAAATATAACAAAACAAATTAACAATTATTAGGAAAACAAAGAGATATAATATTTACAAGAAAAGTAGCGGCTTGATTGACGTCTATGCGTCAGGAACAAGTTTTCCATCCAATTTTCTTATAAATTGGCAAACAGGGTCTTTTTGAGTCAGATTCCCGAGACTTAACAGTTGTCTTTCCTTTTGGAATTGTGTATGTAATTTGCGAATGGCTATGTGAACATATCCACTGGGATGCGTCTCAAGAGTTGAAGATATTTCATCTACAGACTCCTTACTCAAGCTATCCCTAATGAATTAATTTTGTCTTCGCGATTATCAGACACCATTCCTAAAGAACGACAACGAGTATTGCAATTAAATCGTGCACATTTGAAACAAACACCCATTTGCTTAGCTCTACTTTTCTTTGCATAGGTGCTTCTTCCAAAACCAGGCAGATGTGAAATAAAAGAGTCAGAAGACTCACCTGCCAATCGGACTCGTGCTTCAATTACCCAAAAAATGTCATTGGGCACACCATGGATCGTAAGTAGTCTCATTCGTTCCAAGCGAGCTTTATAGACTTTCATCAGAGATTTTTTAGGGAGGGGAGGGAATTGCTTGTGAAGATTTGCGAGAGCTTCTTCCATCTTGAAATGACTAAACCTGTAAAAATTAAACACACAAAAATAAAACACACCAAATCACAATATATACACAAATTGCATGGGTTGCCTCCCTGCTAGCGCTAAGTTTAAAGTCGTCAGCTAGACGTGACTGCTCGATCGTTTATGCTGGATCTGAAAGTGTGACACTTTCTTTTTGTCGCCCAAATGATTCTCCCAAGTAGTGCTTGACACACTTTTTTTAACCTTGAAAGTTTTGTTAGCGTCAGGATCATGTATCTCAACGGCTCTATTTGGTAAAACTTTGGTGATCACAAATGGATCTGACCACCGTGATTTTGGCTTCCATGGGAAGAATTTCACCCTTGATTTGTTTAACAGTACCTTTTGCCCTGGTTCCAGTTGTATGCGCACTAACTTCTCATCATGTCTTTTCTTGCCCTTTTCTTTGTACAATTTGGCATCCTCAAAAGGCTGATTGTGAAATTCCTCCAATTCGTTGAGCTGGTGGAAATTTTTCTCTTCCGTTGCTTGTAGTGCAAGAATTGGCTCATTCAGTACAAAAGACGCTTTATCTTTAGGCTCCACAGGCAATTGACATGTTTTAAGTTTGTAAGTAGAACTTTGTCTTTCATCAGAGTTCTGAATGATACTGTGTATCACATCGAGTTTGAAACATTCCTCCTTCTTTTCATCATCTGGGAAATTCATGGCCTTGAAAACATTGAATGTTACTTCTTGGTCATGTACCCTCATGGTTAGTTCTCCTTTTTGTACATCAATAATGGTTCGACCTGTAGCCAAGAATGGTCTCCCAATGATGATTGGTACGTCTGCGTCTTCCTCCATATCAAGGACAATAAAATCTGCTGGGAAAATGAATTTGTCAACCTTGACCAGCACATCCTCAACTACGCCTCTTGGAAATACAAGCGTTCTATCAGCAAGTTGTAGTGAGACTGAAGTTGGCATTGTTTCTCCAATATGTAATTTCCTGAAAATAGAAAAAGGCATCAAGTTAACACTAGCACCTAAATCACACAGAGCCTTACCAAAGTTATGTTCTCATATGACGCAAAGAACAGTGAAACTGCCAGGATCTTTCAACTTTGGGGGAAGTTTCCTCTGAATGATGGCACTGCATTCTTCTGTTAATGCTACTGTCTCGTAATCTCCCAATCTCCGTTTTTGTGAAAGAATATCTTTCATGAATTTGGCATAGGTGGGCATTTGTTCCAACGCTTCTGCAAATGGAATATTGATATGCAGCTTTTTGAAGATCTTCAGGAACCGGGAAAATTGCTTGTCCAATTTGTTCTTCTAAAGACGTTGAGGAAAAGGTGGAGGTGGAGTGATCTGTTCTTTTTCCTTTGCTTCGTTTTCCTCCATTTGTTGCTTTGTTTCTTTTGGAACTTCCTCAGCAGTTGTTTTGACTCCAACATCTTTGTTGATCTCAGTACCGCTTTTTAACATGATGACATGACATTGCTCATTCCCCATGTTTCTTGGATTTGGCTCTGTGTTGCTAGGAAGGGTACCTGGCGGTCTGTAACTCTGAGCATTGGCCAGTTGTCCAATTTGATTCTTCAGTGCTTTAATAGAAGCTGATTGGCTTTGATTGAATGATGTTTGAGCTTGAAACATAGCATCGTATTTTGCTTCTTGCTTTTTGAACATCTCTGCAAACCATTCTTTCATTTCTGGTTCTTTTTCATGCTCCTGGCCTTTGTTCTGCTGGTGGAATCCAGGTGGTGGATAGTTCTGTTGCTGGAATCCAGGTGGTGGGTTGTTCTTTTGCCCTGAACTGTTGCTCCATGAAAAATTGGGATGATTTCTCCACCCAGGGTTGTAGGTGTTGGAATATGGATTGTTCCCCTGTCTGTTGAAATTATTGACATAGTTCACTGTCTCTTCCTGCTGAACTGGTTCTGGTGTTCCTCTATATGATGAACTTGTGGATCCACCATTAACCTTCATGTTAAGAGTTTCCAGATTTTTGCAAATCATATCCAGTTTGACATTCAGTGCTGTGTTGGCTCCAACTTCATAAATTCCTGCGATTCTTTGGATCATGCTCCTTTCTGTTGGCCACAAAGAATTATTGTTGGCCATTTCTTCAATTAAATCCCAAGCCTGATCTTCTCCTTTTTGCCATCAAAGCTCCTCCAGCAGCACCATCAATTGTGGTTCTCATTATTCCAGAAATTCCATTGTAGAAGTTTGGACTTGTAGCCACTTTGTGATCTCATGATGAGGACATTTCCGGAGTAAATCTTTGAATCTTTCCCAAGCTTCGCAAATGGATTCTGAATCTTGTTGTACAAAAGATGTGATGTCATTCCTCAGTTTTGCTGTTCTGGCTGGTGGAAAGTACTTTGCAAGAAATTTGGTGGCTAAAGTGTTCCAAGTTGTGATAGAAACTGCTGGTAGTGAATGTAGCCATGCTTTAGCTCTGTCCTTCAGGGAGTATGGAAAAACACGCAGTCTCATTGCTTCTTCAGCTGCTCGGTTGTAATTGAAAGTGCCGCAAACTTCCAGGAAGTTGCTGATGTGAGCATTAGGATCTTCAGTTGCATTTCCCTCAAACTGTACTGACTGCTGAATCATCTGGATGCATGTTTTGATGTCACCTGCATTTGCTGGTAAGGGAGGAAGTACAATACAAGAAATGAGTCTGTCAACCACCGGAATTGTTCTGTCTCGAATGGGAATTGGTGGTGCAACCTCCAAAGGTTCAGGTTCCATGTTAACATTGCTTCTTGGCCTTCTCGTCTTTCCCTTCTCAACTGTCTAATGGTTCTTTCAATTTCTGGGTCAAGCGGTCGAAGTTCAAAGCTTCTGGTTCGTCTCATGTAGTTTCTGAGAACCTGAAACACAAGAAAACAAAAACAATAAGTAAAAAGAAATTAGATACAAGTAACGTATCTAACCCCAAAACTAATAGTGAAAGATAAATAAGTCTCCGGCAACGGCGCCAAAAACTTGACCGGCGTAAACACACACGTATAACGCAAGCGCACGTATCGTTCAAGTAGTATAAAAATATCGATCCCACGATGACTTAATATCTAATCTATTAATTTTATGAGGTCAAATGATTACTAGTATCTAACATGTTGTTTGATTGATTTGAAATGGTGACGATTCTAAATTTAAAAACAAGTAAATAACATTGTTCGAAAGTAGATTTTAAGAAAATTTAATATTAAAAACTATCTAGGGTTGTGATTTCTTCCAATATCATTTTAAAGATGAAGTGGTTATCTTAAAGTTGGGTAATATATTGATTTATTAACCTGGAACACTAAATTATGTGTAAGCCTATGTCGATGGTCAGACACAAATACCCAGTTTAACCCAATTGAACCATATGTCTATGTCAACCAAATTATCTGGATTCATTAAGTTTAAGTTCCAATTATGGCTACCCCCGCCCGACAGGTATATTCCTATCATGTAAGGAAATCTATTAAAGGGTTATCTATCCTCAAGGAAGATCGTGGGCTATTAAGTCTAAGGTCTTAAACCTAAAATCCATATGTCTAGTTCATTTTAGATTTACCAGTTCAACTTTATTAATGGCCAGTTAATAAAAAACATTAGGATTAAGACTCAATAAATAAACCTTTATGTTACCAAAACTATAATTTAACCCCTTATAAACCGGTGATATTGGATTTCATCACAACCCCAGATAACTGGCTTAGTTACGACACATATTTACAGGTAGTAAAAACTTAAATAAAATAAAAGACATAAAGTAAAATACTAAAAATTAAATACTGAAAAGTAAATTGCTGAAAAGTAAATTGCTGAAAAGTAAATGCTGAAAGTAAATTGCTGAAAAGTAAATAAAGTAAAAGTACAATAAAAGAAAATGCTGAGGTAAAAGGATCCGCTTTTATTACTTCTATTTTAGATATCTCCCTTAATATAATATATTAACTTTGCATGATAATTACCAACCAGCCATATAGGCGGTATCCAGATTAAGTCAAATTAATAATTAATTACCAACCGACCAATCAGGCGGTATCCAGTTTAGTCAGGTTAAAACCAATTTAAATAATTACCAACCGACCAATATGGCGGTATCCTCGTTAAGTCAGGTTTTAACTAGTTTATATATTATAATTAAGGGAGATTCATCTAAATATTAGTCATAAAAGTTTTACCTTTTACCCCAGCAAAGGGGAGTTACCTCCTCATTACTGAAAAGTAAAAATTGAAAATTAAAGAAAGAAAAGTACTGTGCGTAAAAATAAATTGCGGAAAGTAAAAACTGAAAAGTAAAGAAAAGAAAGTGCGAAAGCGGAAATTAATTACTGAAAGCTATAAATAAACAAACAAGATACAATCTTCTTAGTATTCTTAAGGAATTCCTTAGAAGAAAGTATGAATTTTACAAATGAAATGGCTTGGTATTTATAGGCAAAATTTTGCCTCCATCAAATCATCCACCAAATCAATTATAATTGCTCCACTAATTGCTCCACTAATTGCTCCACCAAATCCATTATTAATTGCTCCACTAATTTCTCCACTAATTGCTCCACCAAATCCATTATTAATTGCTCCACTAATCTCTTATCATGTTTGGTGATGATTTGATAATTTTTATTATTTATTTATTAATTTATTTTTTGCTTTGAAAATGATTGAAAGTGACTTTAATAATTACACACTACACACTTCTGGATGGTTCATCAATTTCGGGCATGAAATCTTCAGAATTCGAAATTATTTTGTCTTTCAAAGTTGTAGATATTTGAGTCTTCTTTAATCTGGAACTTGAATCAGCTCAATCCGATATCTGAGTAAAAAGTTATGCCCAAAATACGACAGATGCGCAAAACTGGAATTTCCAAAACTGTACTTCGTCAAAACGCCCTTTCAAGTTTCCAATCTCCAAAATTAAATTATCAAGTCCAATAATTGCCCTTATTTGACCCATATTTCGTCCTAAATGATTTCATTAAGTCCAATATATTTTATCTGTAAAATAAACTAAAACACATCAAAACGTTCATCAAACCCGAGAAACTAAACAAAATATTAAGTAAACTAAACAAAGTATTTGTATTTCTTCGATAAGGGTTCAATAATATTGAAGTCAAAAGACATGCTCTAGGCGGCCTAAAAGGGGCAATTATATGTTATATTGACTTCGGGGGGGCTATGGTTGGTCGATGGTTTTAAATTTGCATTGAAACGACAAGAAAGTTCTGCTGCAACAATTCAAAGCTTATTGTATATAGGGCCTTCTTCATTTGAGGGATGGCTAAATTGAATAAACAATAAATTAAAAATAACCCACCAAAGCTGGCTGGCCAGTCATTTGTTTCCTTTAATGTCTGCACTTTGGACTTTTTTTTACAATTTGAATGCATGATGCGTCTTTTATTTTGTTCTTGGTGGCTTTATTTGAAGATGAATATTCCCTTCTTCTTCTTCTTCTTCTTTTTTTACTTGCCTTTATTTGATAAGACAACCACATCAATACTAAGGTTCATGATCTTTTATATTAGAGGTTAAATATTTTTAAATTTAATATAAGTATATTTAAGTAAAGGGAATAATGCCACAATACAAGAATCTTTAATGGTGGTTATATTAATATGCCATCTAATTAGAGATATGAGGACTTAATTTATCCTAAGAGGCGTGTCTTGATGGTATAGGGCTCATGATCTCATCTTGAGAACTTGGATTCGAATTCAGAGAGTGTGTTTCTTGTAAGAGTCTGGGACAGTCGGAAATTTTATTTGCTACGCTTAAGTCCGGGAGCAGTGATTTTACGATAGGGTTTCCAACGATTCTTAAAAAAAAAAAAAAAAAAAGTCTTAATTTCCATATGCAAGAGGCTGAACTTCTCGTCACGTAACACAATATTAAAGGTAATTAAATAAAGTATAATATATCGTTTTGAAACTTGCAATGAAAAGTAAGGGTTTCATTTGATAGATCGGGTCAAATTGAATTGCGTGATCCGATTCATTCTATACAAATAGGTCAGGTCGGATCCAACACAAAAAAAAATTTAAACTAATAAAAATATCACACGAATCGGTCCGGTCAAATTTTGTCACCCATGATAAGAAGAGTAAGACTTGCTATTGTATTACACCTTTTATCGAATTTGAACTAAATTCAATTATGATAAATTATATCTGATCCATCTTTTTTTTTTTGGAAATATTAGAAATTCTATCACAAAATCACTCGACTCAGGCTTAAACGGAGCGTGTAAAATTCAAGATTGTCCCAAACTCTTATAAGAAACGCACTCATTGGATTCGAAACCCAGGATTTGAATGGCATATCCTGAGCTCTATACCATCGAGTCACGACCCTTGAAGACTCAATCCGCCTTAAGTTCGACAAAAGTTCAAAAATATTCCAACATTTTTTACTTTATCATTTTTCCACATGATATTATAAAAGTATGTATTTTTCTACACGAAATTACAAAATTACTTTATATTCTACTCGAAAATGTGAAAAAACTAATCATTTTTCACCTTAGAAATGTGGAAATTGATACATTTTTAAAAATCTTTATGGAAAATGATAAAATATATAATATTATAATATTTTTGGATTTTCACTTAATTTATGGTGGATTAGATATAATTTCCCTTCAATTATTTAGGATCTTAAAAGATTTTTTGAAGTTATTTGTTTTAATTTAGGGAAATTAGCAGCATTTTTTATTGGGGTGTTAGATTTAAGTGACATTTGTCCTTGATTCTTGATGTTGGTCAACAATATTACTTAAAAAGTGGCAGGCTATATTGAAAACGAGATTTGGTATGAAAATTTTTTCCACATAAAAATTTTGATCAAAATTTATGATGATTTTTTTAATCTTAGATAAAAAAATTAGGTCGAGATCAAAAATGAACAAATAATCTCAAATCTCCATTAAATTTTAGAATGATTTTTTTGCGCCTAATTATAATCGGAATAGAATGGGACTTCCAATTTTTCATCGCTACACAAAAGAAAATAATGTACTTTAATGAAGAATCACATGATAAAATAAAACGAAATTCTAGCATGTTCTGTATAATTTGTACTATTCATAAGATAACTTTTTGTGTGTGTTGAACGGCACTTAACATTTTGAAATCGCCAGTCGCTTTCAATTTAATAGAGCTAGTTCCAAGTCAAAAGTGGATAACATTTTTTTAAACATTATGACAATTTATTTTATTATCGAAATTAATATTAATAAATGTTTAATACTAATGTTTCTAGCAAAGAAATAACAATGTATAAATTATATTTATAGATCTATGTGTCAATGTATCTATATTATTAATTAATATGCATGTTGGTATGTTGGTCCCTATCTCAAATTTTCTTCTAATGACAGAATCTTTTTTTTTGTTGTTGTTGTAATTGAGAGTTTATGCGTATTTCAATTAATCCCTATTACTTGTAATGAGAGAATCTTGTCAATTCTTTTTTTTTTTTGAAATCGTTTGAAACCCCACCATCAAACCACCTCTTCCGGATTTAAGCGAAGCAGGTAAAACCCCCGAACGTCCCAGACTTTTATAAGAAACTGATCACTGTCTGGATTTAAACTCAAAACCTAAAGATCAGACCCTGAATCTCACACCACCAAGCAACGCCCTTGGAAACGAATCTTGTCAATAGGTATAATAAATTATGGTTGGTAAGGGGATATATTCAAGTTTTGTTGTTGTTTTCGTCATTGAATCATTCATAGTTTGTGTATTATAATCACAAATTATTAGGTATATTTTACAAGATGTTTCTCAAAGTCAATTAGGAGACTAATTATGCTAATCCATATGTCCATATCATACTCCATATTCGTAATTACCACCGTCTATTTAGGATTGAGTCTAGAATTTGACGGTGAACTTAAGAGGCCATCTACAGAGACTTTATACACAAATCATTTTGGATAACACTTAGTATTTTATATAATTAATCGAGATTTTATGTAATCGCGGATTGTAATACTTATATAATTGCATTTTCATTAACATAAATTATTCGTTAACAATATTATTGAACCAATTCTAAAATTATTTCGAAAAGAGAAATTATAATCCCAAATAAAATGGGAAAAATAAATCCAATACACAACAAATGATCTTCTTTTATTTGGATTATTTAAATTCAAGTAGCGAAGTCCTTTACTTTTATGACATATATTGGCTAACAACTGAGAAGCTAGTAGTATCACAACCATAATTTTTTTCATTAAAATATACTTTTAATTATCATCTGTTTTCATTTGTTGTATGCTATATATTTGTTTGAATTTTAAGTAATATATATTAGATAGATATACTACTTTTACCTCTAAAAAAAAATTAAATATATAAGCTATGGAAGTCACCACAAAGAACAAAAACTAATTGAGCATTTAGCCTATTGTCAAAAACTAACTTAGAGCTCGAGTGATGCATATGTTCATTTTGATTATCGATATATGATTTGTGATTATAATTATTATTGTAAAAGTTTGAAAACCAAAACAAAATAATAAATCACTATATTGACGATCGAAAAACTAATTATTAATTAATGACGGAAAAATCATATTATAAATCAATCCGAAAATCTAAAAACTTTATATCTCACTTAACTAAAATGCATTAGATATCACTTCACAAAATACACATCCCACTTTCTATATTTAATTCTAATTTAATCAAAATACATGAATCCAACATAACAAAACATATTTTTCACCTTCTACATTTAATTTCAACTTAACCAAAATTCAATATATATTTTTTTCCCAAAATAAAAAAGAGCTCACTATTTATCTTGAATCAAGGAGAACAATCTTTTTACATTAGGATTAATAGTATAGTATAGATAAATTACGTAAATATATGAACAGTCGTGTGCAATTAAAATTATTGAATTAATGGGCCGAAATACTTTTGAAGGTCGGGCCCTAATTTCTCTTTTGTTGTGGGCTTCGCATTTTTGCAAATGAAAATCCAAATAGTAATTCCTGACCATTTTTTCTGTCAAGTCCCAGATTTAAGATATATTTTTATGTCATATTTTAAAAAATGAGATAATAAATTTATCCCGAAAATTTAAGCGGGACGGGACTAGACAATGAGATAGGACGAGATTTAGTGAGATGAGACGAGATTTAACTGGATGTACAAGATTTAAAGGATATGGGCCAGAATCGGGAAGATTTTTTATCCCGAAAAATATAACGGGATGGACTGAGATAATTTTCTCTCCCGATTTCGTAAACGGGAAGGGATCAAAATTACAAATCTCGTTTTGTCCTAACCCATTGCCAACCCTATATCAGACATTAAAAGAGTTATTTCATTCTTAATTTCTTCAAAAATAAGCTTTAAAAAAATTCCTTAAAAAATATCAAAATCTTGATACTTTAATGAGAGGGTTGCCTTCTTTTGCTGTGACAGTGGCCTATTCTTATGAAATGCCTGTTGTGATTCACCGATCACTTTAGAGTGTATTTGAGGAAAAACCGAATTGTATTTATTACTCTCAAGAATAAATACTACAAGTTTACAACTAGAAACTTAACAAAAAAAAAACTCATACTCTCAAGTGATCGGTGAATCACAACAAGTGGTATCAGAAGCTTTGGTTCTTCATTGGAATCGAAAAACCGAAGAACGGAGTTTGGTTCGGAAAATTCGAGTTCCGGAAAAGTTGTCAAAAATTTATTTTGAGGGTACCATCAGCTGGTACACGTCGAGACGAGCACGGTGGTATTTTCCGGCGACCGAACCGACGTCCACCGCCTCCGCACGCGCCGCACGCGCTTCACAGAGCACTGCCCACGCGCCCTCACGCGCAGCACGCGCCCTCACGCGCTCCAGAGGTTGAAGACGACACACGTGGCCGCCACGTCAGCGCCCAGTCAGCGCCACGTCACACCCAGTCAGTGCACAGTCAGCGCCCAGTCAGCGCCTAGTCAGCAGACACGTCAGCCGCCACATCAGCCGCCACGTGTCTGCCACATCAGCAAACCGGTCCCACCTTGCCACGTCAGCACTGCCACGTCAGCATCCTGGTAAATTTCATTTAGCCTCCTGAAGTTTTGAAATTTACAGTTTTGCCCCAGAACTTTTAGGAATTTACAAATCAGCTCATGTGTCGGATTTAGACCAACGAAGTGTCTATTCCACCATTTTCGACCGTTCCGGACGCAACGGTGACCTCAGATTTGTGAAATTCAGCCCCAATTTTATTGTATTTACATTTTAAACTTTAAAAATTAAAATGGAAATTGGAGATTCGTCTTCTGGTGCAATGATTAAATTGGCTGCAACTAATTACTCCCTCTGGAGACCTCGGATGATAGATTTCTTGCATTGCAAAGATTTGTTTGATGTCATCGAGTTGAAGGGAGTGAAACCAGAGTCTGTTAAGGAGTATGACTGGAATAAACTCAACAACAGAACTTTGGGTCAGATAAGGCAATGGATCGGTCACAGTGTCTTCCACCACATAGCACAGGATTCAGATGCTTACGGGATGTGGATAAAGCTGGAAGACATGTTCCAGGCCAAGACAGCTCAGAATAAAGCCCTGTTAATGAGGCGTTTGGTGAACCTGAAGCTACGGAGTGGAACTTCCGTTGCGGAACACACCAACGAGATCCAGAGCCTGGTGAACCAGTTGTCTGCAGTAGACATGCATCTGGGAGATGAAGTACAAACCCTCTTACTACTCAGTTCCCTTCCTGATAGCTGGGAGACATTGGTGGTTACTCTCAGCAATTCCGCTCCAGGAGGTAGAGTTACCATGCCTATTGTAAAAGATGCCCTGTCGAATGAGGAGTCCAAGAGAAAAGATGTTGGCTCAGAACAGATAGAAGCCTTCGTCACAGAGACTCGAGGAAGACATCAAGGAAGAGACGGAGAGAGAGGCAGAAGCACAACCAGGGGTAGATCCTCAGATGGAAGGAAGCCTACCTATAAGTGCTACCATTGTGGCATTGTAGGCCACTTAAAGAAGAATTGCCGAAAACTGCAACGAGAGCAGAGAGAAGGCAATCACCAGCCGAAGAATGACGAATGAGAGACACTGGTCGTTGTCCAAGCAGATGTAGCAATATGATCCATACAAGAAGAGACATGCCTTCACAACGCAACCCAAGATGTTGAATGGGTGGTAGATACTGCAGCATCCTACCACGTCACTCCTCACAGGGATTTCTTCACAACATACAAAGCAGGAGACTTTGGAGCAGTGAAGATGAGAAATATCAGTTCCTCTGGGATAGTAGGAATTGGTGATATTCAGTTGCGGACAAATATCGGGTGTACATTGACCTTGAAGGATGTCCTGCATGTTCCAGAACTTCGGCTGAATGTACTCTCGGGGATAGCTCTTGACAAACAGGGCTATGAAAATCACTTCAGAAATGGCACATGGAGAATGACAAAAGGTGTCATGGTTGTCGCCCGAGGACATGCTTGCGGCACACTATACAAGACTCATGTGAAGATTTGTGCAGACAGCCTCAAAGTAGCTGAAAAAGAGGCTTCTCAAAATCTGTGGAACCGGAGACTCAGACACATGAGTGGGATATGGTTGTCTACCCTGAACAAGAAGGAGCTTACCAAGGATGCTGCACGAGGTCCTTGCAACCACTACTCAATTGGTAAGCAACGCAGAGTCTCATTTGATTTCTCTTTTGAGAGAAGATCAGAGTTGCTCAGTCTGGTGCACTCTGATGTTTGTGGTCCCTTGGAGGTTGATTCATTGGGCGGTAACAAGTATTTTCTGACTTTCATTGATGATGCTTCTCGGAAAATCTGGGTGTATTTCCTCAAGACGAAGGATCAGGTCCTAGATCGGTTCAAGCTGTTCCACGCCATGGTAGAGCATGAAACAGGGAAGAAGCTGAAATGCCTTCGCACAGACGATGAAGGCAAGTACAGTTCCAAGGAGTTCGAAGCCTACTGCATGAGACATAGCATTCGACATGAGAGAACTGTTCCACACACTCCACAACATAATGGTGTCGCTGCAAGTATGAACCGCACCATTATGGAGAAAGTCAGAGGAATGATCAGTATGGCTAAGCTGCCAAAGCCATTCTGGGGAGAAGCTGTTCGTGCTGCCTGTTACTTGATCAACAGATCACCAACTGAACCGTTGAACATGGAGATTCCGGAGAAAGTGTGGTCTGGTAAGAATCCCTCATACACTCACCATAGAGTATTCGGTTGTTTAGCAGTTGTACATGTATCCAATGAGCTCAGGGAGAAGCTCGATGCAAGGACAACTCCATGTATATTCCTAGGCCATAGAGATGAAGAATTTGGATACAGACTATGAGATCCGAAGGTGAAGATGGTCATCAGAAGCCAGGAAGTAGAGTTTCTCGAAGTCCAGACAATTGAAGACATTGAAATGCCCAGAATGTCTTCCAATACTAGTGCCAACAGAAATCCAGACCCAGCACCAGCACAATTAGCCACAGATAGGGTGCACGAGGAAATTACAGAAGCAGAACCAGAGGAAGCAGATAGAGATGTTGAGCAGGGGGAGACACAGCTTGTTCCATCGGAGATTACAGAAGAAAGTGTTGAGCAGGGGGAGCCGCAACCCACTCCACTAGAAGCTACAAGATCATTCACAGAGATGGATGATGACAGACCTCCTGAAACCAGTAGACATCAGACAAGAAGATCTGAGCGAGGCAGGATTCCATCAACAAGATATCCGGGATCCGAATATATTCTGCTTACTGATGTGGGGGAGCCAGAGAGTTTCCCAAAGGCAAGAAAGCACTGAAGAATAAACGGGTGAAGAAATATGACAGCAAAACTGTGCAGAGACACAGTGGATTGTACTATGCAGAGACATAGCAGGAGAATATTGTACAGAGATGCAGTGAAGTGTGCTGTGCAGAGACACAGCCGACATGTCAACAAATGAACGGTGATCAGGACAAGCTAGAGTTGTGCAGAGGCATAACCAGGATAGCTGTCAGATGATACAGAGAACTACGATTGGCTTGATCCCAAAGTGTGTAAGCTCCAAGTAGAGAGCTTGAGAGTGTGTGAGGTTTTTTTGTTAAGTTTCTAGTTGTAAACTTGTAGTATTTATTCTTGAGAGTAATAAATACAATTCGGTTTTTCCTCAAATACACTCTAAAGTGATCGGTGAATCACAACAATGCCTACTGACAATTTGAGAGATTGTTCATTGATTTCCATCTTCTATATGAAATATGCAGCAACTTTACTTAGCTTTTGATCTTTTAGTTATCCCATACTTTTATGTTTCAAAGGGTGTATTTAAGAAAATGCTTTCTATATATTAATCCAAGGAATGTGATTTAGTGGCAAATGGTTTAAAATTTGGTTGTCAGGTCATGGATTCAAATTCAAGGGGTGCATTTTTTATAAGAACTTAGGACGGTCGGAGGTTTTACGTGTTCTATTTAAACTTGAATCGGATGATTTAACGGCGAAATTTCTAAAACGCTAATTTGTTTTACCTTAGCATAAAAAACGCTTTCAAGAGCCCGACATATTTGTTTTCATTTTCATAAAAGGCTTACACTTTCAACTTATCAATTCATGGCGCATCACTTTATACCAAGTTATTTGTATATATATAATGTTTGTAGCTCTATAATTATTTCATTCAGTCAAGTCAATACCACTACTCTGTCATATTAGTTTATATCATCAGTTTACGATATATCAATATAATAAGTAATAAATAATTAAGACTATTAGAGTTAACTTGGTATATATATAAACATTTTAAAGCCTCCTAAGCGAGTAAATCTTTGGTGCAACAGTGGTATGGATGACGTGGTACCACCAACCAATTAAAAAATAACATGTTTAATTTTCTTCCTATTTTTTAGTTGTTTTTGGACTTTTTAGCACGAGTATCAAAGGATGATTGGCTTGTTGCATGGATGACGTGGTACCACTGTTGCACCAAAGATTTTCTCCTCCTAAGCGCATCACTTGGTATTAAACATTATAAAAATAGATTAATAAACCTATTAAAATAAGAAAACTAATATAATAATAAGATATATTATAAAAATAAATTAACAAATTAGTTTTTGAAATATTTAAGTTTCCCATAAGGAGCATAATAATAAAATGATAAATAAAGTTAATATTTAAGAGATTTATTATAACAACAAAGATGTTTTATTTAGTTTTTTAAATATTAGAAGAGTTTCGATTAATTTTGTCGAATATGATTTTTCCTATTATTAATTAATATGCATGTTGGTTCGTATCTCAAATTTTATTCTAATGAGAGAATCTTGTCCATTCGTATAATAAATTAGGGTTGGTAAGGGCATATCTTCAAGTTTTGTTGTTGTTTTCGACATTGAATCCTTCATAGTTTGTGTATTATAATCACAAATTATTGGGTATATTTTACATGATGTTTCTCAAAGTCAATTAATAGACTATCACACTCTAGCTTCATAATTTCCATTGTCTATTTAGGATTGAGCTTGAAATTTGACATTGAACTTTTACATTATATTTTATATAAAAACATTTCGGATAATATTTGTATCTTCTATATTACTCATGATGTCAAACAAATATGTTAATTAATTGAAATTTTATTAGTCACGGATTGTAATATACTATAGTTGCATTTTCATTAACAACTTGTTAACAATATTATTGAACCAATTCTAAAATTATTTCGAAAAGATAAATTATAATAACCATGCTTCTCTTCTCTCAACTTTTCCAAAATAAAGGTGATCTTCTTTAATTATATTATTTAAATTTATGACATATATTGGATAACAACCAATAAGCTAGTTGTATCACAACCATATGATGTAGGTGTATATTTGTTCGAAGGTAAATGCTCCCCCGAGTTAATTGAAATTGTTGAATTAATGGGCCGAAATAATTTTGAAACTTAGGCCCCAATTGCTTTCTTTTGTTGAATGACCCAAATACCTTTCAAGTTAACAACAAAAGTCGGTGAACTCGGTTTATTTTAGAAACCTAGTGTGGATTTGAAAGTTCCAAGGTTAAAATTGATATGATGTGGTGAGAGTAAGAGACGTTGGATTGATGTGATGAACTGATTAGTAGCTCAGAATGTCAGATGGTTATGAATGTTGTATGGACAAAGATTGGGTGAGACTGGCGTTATGTATACAAGGTGACACATTTCTTGTTTCTAGCTTTATTAATCTTGAAAATCATATGATACATAAAGGACTTTATATATATATATATATTCCTATTTATTGGCTAATTTATTGGTTTATTTTAAGGTGCATTTATTCTCCCTTGACTATTTCTTTTATTTTTTATTTTTTTAATGTCCATTTGTGCAGTCTGAAGTTGGTCTATTTTCTTCCCAATCCTACCAGTGATTCTAGCCTCAATGACTTGGTTCGAAAGTCTCCAGCAGTCTCAATTCCTCCAACCAAAAAGAGGACGCTTTCCAGGTGAAATCTCGAATTTGAGCAGATTCATTAAGCCGTAGCATACTTGATCTTAATATATCTGCCTAGTCAATTAAGTTACATGTTTACGAATCCAGATGCATCTATAATACATCATTTAATTTCTTTCCCTAATCTGTTATTGTGAATTAATAACCATGAGTTTCTCTCATAATCCTCTTGTTCCTGAAATTTGCAGCCAAGAAGGTATCACTGGCAGACGTCGGTATTGTGGGTGGATTAAGTGATGGTTCAGACTTCAGATGAAAGGGAAAAGGGAATCCCCACATCATTTTACATGGGGAACGCTATGGGCCCTGGATCTGGTCTCAGTAAATCTGGGTTCACATCTCCTCAGTCAGTTAGAGATGCCCATTCTCAAACTTTGGCAGATGTCATCAATTTGGTACCTTTAAAAAGTAATTTTTTTTTTCCTTTCATTTTGACTACTATGTTCTCTATCCTTTTGCCTATTTGGCTAAGATATATGAAGTGATGAACATATTGCGTGCTGAGTCTTTCTTTATCCAGTGACTTGATTATTGTGTAAATCATAAGTTGAGAGTTTGCATGGACGCAGACTGACTAATATGTAAAGTGTGTATATCATACAGTTTCAGGTCTTGAGTTTAAATCCATAGAATATATTTTTTGTAAAAATTTGGGACAGTCAGGAGTTTAAATCTGTTTTGTTTAAGCTCAGAATGAGTGGTTTGACAGCGAAATTTTTATTCCAAAAAAAAAAAAAAAAAAAAAAGTAAATATATATATGATAATTTCCCATACTGCTGAGGAAGCCAGAACAAATCATAGGATAAAACATAGCTGAATTTATTGGTTCCATTGATTGGTTAGTTTGGTGTTTTAGAACCCTTCACATTTAGGCATATACCCCAACAGTAATTCAAAGGACTAAAAAAACACTAGGGGTGGGGGAATGATGATGACTATAAAGCCAATAATCAGGAAGGCCAAACTTAATCCTCTGGAACCTGTGATTATTTATTATTGTAGAGATAAAAAGAGTTGAAAACAAGCATAATAGTAAGATTATTATGTTCCTTCCTTAATAAGTATCCAGCATTCTTCCCCTTAACATGGCTTCTGCTTTTCTCACCTGCTTCACCGGCCCTAAGATGAATACCTGCATAAAACCTCAACTTATCAGGCACTTGAACAAACACAGATTTATACTCGGATTTGTGAAGGGACTTTTATTCTATGCATGCATGAATTTACCTAATCCAGCGCTCTAAAAGTTTTTGTTATATTTTGAATTCGAGATTCACGCACTATTCAAGGCACTAAATGAAGTTTAGGCATGATTTAACAGAATAAATGGGAGAGAAATTCAGAAAACTCACAACAAAGATTTGAACTAAAAGATAAAAATGAGGTAATCTCCGGAGCTAGACCCGGCCGGCGGTTCGGTTCGGTTCCGAACCGGTTAATTCTGGTTCGGTTCCGAACCGGTTAATTCTGGTTCGGTTCCGGTTCCACACTAAAGCGGAACCGGAACCAAACGGTTCGGTTCTGGTTCCGGTTCCGGTTCCGTCCGGTTTTTTTTTTTTTTTTTTTTTTTGAAATAAAAAAATTGAGATTGATAAATCAATATAATTTAAAAATATGAATTTGAATTTATTGCATTACATAATTACATTAAATTACAAATAAAATTTGTATCTAAAAAATATTATATAAATTCAAACCGGTTCCAACCGGTTCGGCTAGGGTAGGAACCATAACCGAACCGGTTAGGTTCCGGTTCTGAACCGGAACCTTAGCCGGGTCTGTCCGGAGCCATGAGAAGGTAAAAAAGAAAATCAATGCTAAGGAACCCCGGAACTATCCACAATACTACTTAATAAATTTCCCATCCTATAAAATCAGCTTTCATAAATTACTTTTAGACTTGCATGCAGCTGTCACATTTTATATGCTCCATCCTAAATACTAGAACTTGAGTTTGGGTGAGGAGATTGATGTAGGTGTAGCTGCAGCAGTATAATTATTCAATATATTTATAGACTAACCTTGTCTGGGGGACCCTTGGCACCTCCAATGAGAATTTCTGCACTGCAAAAGTAAGACCAAGATAATCAAATTGGTATTTTAAAAATATGAAAATGCATTTAAGAATTACACACAGAGAAAAGAGAGCCATTTAATATACTTGCAAGATTCCTTTATAGCCAAAATAGAAGAACCTCTTCTTCCTATTATGCGTCCCATCTTTCCTGGGGGTACATCAAGAATTGACAGGATTTCCTCCTCGGGAGCATCTCCCTCCAGTATCAAGTATTCTACACAGACAAACCACACTCCTAGATCAGCATGCTTAAAGTCCTAACAGCAAGTTTACCAGGCTTATGGAAAAGGAAATAAAAAAGTTTTCAGTCCTTTTGCAAATATTGAAAAGCATATTCTGCATACATACAAATTTCTCAAACTAGGGGTTAGAGGCACACATATGCACCATGTTTCTCTCTAACCCTTAATATATGCAATATTTCAGCCATCGAGAATCACTGTTCTTTTTCAGAATTTCGATAATAACTCCCTCATAGATCATAAAAGCAAGCAGCAAAGTAGACATAAATCATAAGAACCACATTGGCTGTATGCCTGTAACAAACCATAAGCAAATACTTTACCGAACTCCATAGCAATACTAAATCTATCAATTATCCAGCATTTAGTAACAAACTTACCAGAAAAGATAACTTAGTCAGATAACTTAGTCCTGATAATGAAGAATTTTGTGAGAAGCGAATTTTATCTTGAAACACAATGACTCATAAATGACTTGGTATAATATAACTGGAATTTAAACTCAAATATTGATAATTCAAATGGAATCTAGATAGAAAAGTTTCAGTAACCCAAACACAATGCTTCTTCCCTGATTTCTGCTGTTCCTCCAATATGACATACTCAGCATGACTGATTGGAAGGAAAGATTTCCCTCATGCAAAATGGTGATAGCACAAAGTCCATTAAATTGATAAATATTTTATATTCCATAGAATAAATAAACAGGAAAAAAAATGTAATTTGTAACAGTACAGAAATTCACAAGATGTAAAAACCTGGAACAAGTGGGAGAGATGGCCAATCAACATAATCATTATCATTGATGCAGAAACATCGACAATACAGTGCACCACGAACTGCAAGATACCATAAGGATCGTTGGTTTAGTTTCCTCATCATATTGTGATAGATGTAGGGTAGAAAGCGGACATCATCCGCAGCTGCGCGGATCATCAGTTCAGTTAGCGGTCTGCATGCCCAAAACTGGGGGTCCTGTATATGACACACAGTGGACTAATTAGGTTGTAGAGCATGTTGCAGAAAAGTCAGATCTTCACTTCATCAGTAATTGTGCACAAAATTGTCTTAGCATCGGGAATGGCAACTGTGTGGGCAAACATAAAATACAATGGCACCAATTTTCATGAAAATTATCAGTCTGCTTTGTTTTAAGCTTTTAAGTTAAAGTCTCATAGCTCACGGTCCTGGAATCTATATCAGTGTTGTTAAAGGCACAAGGCGCGCCTGATGAAGGATAGGCACAAATTGCAAAAAGAAAAATATAACTATCCAGTCAACTAGAATGAAGAGAAATAACTGAAAAAATATATATATATAAAACAATTACAATAATACAAATACTGATAATACAAATTAATGCGTTTGTCGAAATTTAAAATCTACCCCAAAACCTATCTTAATTTATTAAAGAAATGTTATACAACTTCATTTCGGATTAGGTGGATCAATTCGGGTAGGGTTTTTCTCACACATTTTTATGAGGCGTGCCTAAGCGCATCTCAAAAGTGTGCCCCTCTGTGCCTAGGCGGCAGTGTTCTAAAATGCGCTAGGCGCTAGTCGGGCGGCGACCCAGCGCCTAGTGCCTAGAGCGCCTAGTCGGGGCCTAGACGGTTAATCGGAAATTGAGAATTTCTATAATTAGGTTTAAGATTTGGTATGATTTGGAGAAAATAATTATAGATAAATGTTATTTGAGTAATGACTAATATTTATAAATGGTCAATTTGATAAGAAACTAACAAAAATAGAAAAAATATTAGATTTTTGAAATTAGGGTTTATGCTCTAAATTGAGATTTTTTCAAATTGATGAGTTATAGAGTAAATTTTATAAAATTTAGGTTAGGGCTAGAATTGGGGTGTGAAATTCAGCCGTAAAAAGCAATTAATTTCGAATTTTGCGTCGGTCAACGACGGTTGACCGATGAATTTGCGACGAGCGCTTGGCCCTAACGATTTGGGGCCAGACGCGGCGGCCATAGGCCGCCGAACCTATACGCGCCGCCTAGGCGGGGCGTTTTAGAACACGGCTAGGCGGGCGACTGATGAAGGTCGCCTAACCTGACCCTTCATAAGGCGCAATCAGTGTTATTAAAAGCGTAAGGCGCACTAAGGCGCAAACGGCCCTGGAGACTAGGCGCGGGCCTGAAGGCGCAAGGCGCGCGCCTGATGAATGTAAGGCGCAAAATGCTACAAAATGTGTAAAAATGCATAGAAAAACAATATATAAGTGTGTATCAAACTATAAATTAGCAATAAATGATTTTTAACTATTATTTTGAGAGTTCCAACCCAAAGTTTCATATATAAATCACAAATTCATATCCAAAAGTAAGAGTTTCATATCCAATCTTCATATAATCACATCTAAATCACAAGTTCATATTCAAAAGCAAAAGAGTTACCTATTCAAAAGCAAAGAGTTCATCAAAATTATAGATTTTCAATTTCCAATCAAAAAACACATTATCCTGTTGTTGTAATAACAACAGGCTGTTGTTATAACAACAGCAGCATTCTGCTGTTGCGGTTCTGCTACTGTAATTACAACATCCTACTGTTGTAATCTACAACAACAGCAAGCTGCTGCTGTTGTAATAACAACATCAACACCGACCCAAAAAAAATAAAAAATATTAAATATTAGAACAGTAAGCAAAAAAAAATAAAAAATAAAAAATAAACATAAGAAAAAAATTAACAAATATAACATATCTCATTTTATTCACTTAGGAGACTGTCAACAATGGAGATTGGGGGCTATGGAGATCTGAGTGAGGGCTGAGTGCTTTGACTCATGAGGGAGATCGTGAGTGAGCTTTAGGTTTTAGAGAAAAAATGAGGTGGTTTTGAGATGAGTATTAAAATCGGCATTTTAGAGTTTTATGGCTTCTTAAATAGTCGGATTTTGAGTGATTTGGGCCGAGTTTTGGGTGATTTGGGCCTGATTTTGGGTCGGCTGGATCAAAGATACAAATAGATCTTTTCAAGTGCCTTAGCCGCGTGCCTCGATGCTTAGGTGCACGCCTGATGCACGTCGCCTCGCCTTGGCCTCCTCTAGGGGCAGGGGCCGTTGCTTGCATATAGGTGCGCCTTTAACAACACGGGCGCAGTGGTCTAAGCTTGAGTATGAGGTACGCCTAGGCGAGCTTGAGGCGCTCCTTTGACATCTATGATATGTATACAGTAATTTTAAACATAATTGTCTAAGCATCTTGAATAGTAAATTGGTAAGTGTGTTGCAAAGTCTCGGCACAGAAGATTTAATGAAAATTATCTGTCTGGGACTGCCATATGGTTTAAGTTCAGGTAGCGATCTGTATGTCCAAAACTGCGGGTCTTGTATTTGACAGACAATAGACTAGTTAGGTTGTAGTGCATGTTGCAAACAAGTCAGAACACTACATCAGTAAATGTGCACAAAATTGTCTTAGCATCAGGAATGGCAAGTGTGTGGGCAAACATAAAATATAACAATACTGATTTTCACGAAAATTATCAGTCTGCTTTGTTTTAAGTTTTTAGGTTAAAGTTTCATAGCTCATGGTTCTGTATACAGTAATTTTAAACATAATTGTCTAACATCTTGAATGGTAAATCGGTAACTGTGTCGCAAAGTCTCAGCACTGCCACTGATTTAATGAACATTATCAGTCTGCTATATGGTTTGGTTCTGCGGTTCAAGTCTCATAGCTCGCAAGTCGCAATCCTGTTTACAGTGTACTATGATACTGTATCAATCTTTAAGAAAATTCTGAAATAAATCATGTCCTAAAAGAAAATAATAAAACGAATAGCATTACAAGAGCACATACTGATATCCCTTCTAACTAGAAGCCATTTATTATATAGTGAAATCTAGCACACATCTGCCAAACAACGAAATTTAGCTATCCAGAAAGGCTTATCCCAAACAATTTGATAGAATCAAAGCAAGGCAACAATGAACTCTTAAATCCAAGAAATCTCCAGAAATTTTAACTACCATAGCCCAGAATTTCAGAACGAATTATTCTTTAAAACTAACCTGCCTAAGAAGGACACGAACCTCCTCCTTCTCTTGATAAGATATACCTACATTAAACAAAAGCAATACAATTCAACAACATAATAATTAATGCAAAAACAGCATAAGTGACTAGAGGAAGACATCTACAGACTTTAAAAAACAGACACTAAAACAAGTCTGATCAAAGATTTGAAGAGTCTAACAACAATAGCAGGCAGTATCAGAAAATGGTAAATACAAATAATAAACCAAGTCGGAAAAGAAGTGCTGTTAAATTTGTCTCGTCCAGAAATCACAACTTTATCCTGAAAAGCAAACCAAGTCAAAGCATTCACTTATCAAATTTCAAATCTACGCAGAAAACAGCAGGGGAGGACCCAGGATTTAATTATACCCCGGGCTAAATTAAAATTTTAACATTTGATGTTAATATGAAATTTTATAAGTAGAAAAAAATACACCTAATGAGAGAAAAAATACACCTAATGAGAGAAATATTATGAGTCTTACAAAAAAAAAAGAGTAGCATGATAAATATACAATATTAAAGAATAAAACAAAAATAAATATACAATTTAAATATAAAATATTACTAAAGTTGTACGCTTTTCGTGATTCCAGAGTTCTGATAATAAAACTCATTAAAGAGTTGTGATAGGTATTACTAAAGTCACTCACACACATTATTTTAATACCATTTAACTTTATTTTATGTTAATTTACATTTTATTTTATACGCTTTTATCTTAATTTATTTAGTTTTCTTAATATTGGCAGGTTTTGTAATATTTAATGAAAGAGAGAAATAAAAGTTTTTAATTGGAAAAATCTTGGCATGTGGAGGATTTGTGGAAGCATTCAAATTCAAATTCAAAAAAGATTTCAATTAATTAATGTTGATGGCTTGTGAAATAAAGAATTAAAACTAAATTAGGAAGCATTAAGTGAGCATGCAAATTTGCACCGAAAAGTCAAATTGACAAAAATAAAAACAATTGGTGTGGCCACTTTGCACCAGAATCAAATAAAAAAAAGCTCTGTTGCAGGAGGAGAGAGAATCAGGAAACTGCAGATGTTGTTGGGGCCAGACCGTGCTATAGCCCCTACATAGATCCGCCCTTGGAAAACAGGGCAAATAAATCAAGTCAGGAGCTAAAAGTGTAGAGTGCCACTTTACAGCAGACAAGGGAAAGCCAGATGAATAGAAGATGATAGGTAAAGCATTACAGCTGTAAATGGAAAAACCAAGGCATATTCTTTGCTTATCTATTTTCTTGTCTTGTTTGGATTAATTGGGCACTGGGATAGTAAATTTTCTACAAAGCCCAACTTCTGAGACAGCAATACACAACTGACTGACCAAAAGAAAGGCATCAGGGTATCTATGGAGAATCAATCATTGGAAGCAATTACAGAAGGACTCAATTCACTATAAGCACTTGACCAAAAAAACAAACGTTGAGGAAAACAAAAAGGTTCAATGACACGAAACAAATAATTATTTAAGTAGATACCACGACATATAAATACCACAATAGCATGGATCTGCAAGGAGGCCAACAAATGAAATGTAGTCATCCAGTGATCTTTTCCGACCTTCCTGCTCTTCTATTAGAGAATAAGCAATCTACAACTCACAAGGGAAAAAAAAAAGGAATTTTACTAATAAATTGATGGCTCCAAACTCAATTAGAATTTTACTTGTATAAGTAACTTTAGAAATAAATTAATGTTCCAGTAACATAAGTGTAAAAGTTGAAATATATAGCTAAATTGACAACTGACAAGCGATCTCAAGGACTCAAACAGTACAAGTCCGCACCAAATAAAAAGAAAGTAAGTTTACAAATCAAAACAGTGCTAAAGAAAGAGAATATTGTTCCTATTATTAATTATTTAAAATAAACTGTTGATTCCAGTCATCAACCTCATACGAGGACCAGTCTTTTCTACCTGAATCATTTCATCTTGATCACAAAGGGCTGCATTAGCTTAATGTGGCTTAATACATTTCCAGATTAACTCCATAATCCATTTCCAAAAGTAAATTACAGACTGACAATGCAATATTTCTTTTATACAGCAGGGAGATGCTTTTCCTTCTACATAAAGCAGTAATAATTTATAAGACATAGCCAGACCTGTCCATAAATGAAGGTAAGCAAAGCATTTACATAACTAAACAAAACAGATAACTTTGATGTGCCCAAAACTTATAGTCTTTTGTTTTCCATTCCTAATGATGTCTCCAAACAAAATCAAACTAGGACATATTTTTATCCAAAAAAAAAGTGTCAAAAAGGGCACACAATCATGTACACAGGTTTCAGCAGGTTATAAAGGATATTTACCTGGGTATCCACGACATTGTGCAGCTTGATGCCAAATTGAAAATATAATGCCTACAAAAATATATAAAATTAAAAACAGAGATTACATACTGCCAAGGATACCACACATGCCATGACACAGAAATAAACAAATTCAACAAGAGACCTCACTATCTCGTTTGCAATCGTGAATAACTTTTGTGATGTAACTAGACTCAAGTGCAGGCTTACAGGCTTTCATAAGCGTCTCTCCACCCTGAATGGCGTCAACCAGATATATAGCATCTGGAAATGCTAGCTGCCAAAAAGCACAAAACCTCGGTTTACTCATACATCGTAAACTGGATGGGTGGGTTTGGTTCATTCATATTAAGATACAAAAAAAAAAGGTTAAGAAGTTGATGTCTTATTTAGCAAATGTGATTCTATAATATGGATCAAACAAGAACATGAAGAACAATATGCCTATTACCTGCATTATACAAAGACTTCCATGGCGACATAGGTCAACTCCCTCACAGTCAAAACCAATGACCAATTGCCTCTCAGACGAGGGTTCCAGAAATTCGGCTGGTAGTTGAGAAGCATTGGTCACAATATGGATCGGAACCACTGAATCTATGGGCTTGCTATCTGCAGTAAAAGAAAAAAAAATATCATGGAAAAAAAATGTTGCAATGCAAGAAAATAAAAGCTCCACCCAATAATTACCCAATGGATGATTAGTTTGATTCCACTTCATTCCAAATCGTCTCATAAATTAATGCACGAATTTTAAATTGATTCGAAAATTTCCACTTCCCTAACCCTAAGGTTCAAGGCAGTTAAGAAATCTTATCTTCCATTTTCTACAATTTCTAACCAAACAAACAGAAAGCAAGTTTAAAAAAAAAAAAATACACTGATCTAAATGAAAAACGAATCTAATTACATCAGCAGGCAATCAACAATGAACGATTCAGCAAAGCTCAATTGTAACCTAAACTTTAAAAAATTAAAATTCACGATCGAAATTAAAACTAAATGTAAATTAAATTAAATTAATTACCAGGGTCTGAAGAGAGGGGAATATGCGTGTGATGAGAAGGAGACGAAGCCATGTCATCGGGACCATCCAACCAGATCAATTTTTTTTCACTGCAATATGACCTTATTATAAGGGTTTTTTTATTCGGCCTTTTTATTTTTTGAATAATTTTTTTGGATATGATTTAAATAAAGAAAAAGTGCCTAATTTTTTTAAGATAAAATTCATTCATTCATAAAAATATCATAAAATATAATTATACAATCATAAAAGTTCGAAAATAAACTTAGGATATCTTAAGACTCAAGCTTAGTTAAAATAAACCTAACAACATAATATAATATATGCATTATATGTTTCCCGCAACTAAAAGAAATACATATTCATACCTAAAACTACTTAGGAACATAAGAAATTACGGGTCCAGTTTGGTCTCCCTACCGCAGCCTCAGTGCAAAGTCAGTGACTAGATATTCCTAATTAGAAGTGAAACAATATAATACATACATACATTGTACATCAACTTTTACAACAACATACAATCAATTTAATACACAATAATTAATAGATCTATGTAAAAATCCCGGGAAGCTTCGAAAACTTCAATCTTCACTCCAGATCTACACACTTAGTCCGCACCAAGTCTTTTGTATGTTGAGAAAAGATTATTAATCCTACAAAAAAAAAGGATACAAAAACCAACACAAAAGTTGGACGACTACCACTACAAATAGTGGATTCATAGCATCAAAAGAAAACACACACAAACAAACAAGAACATACAAACAAAGAGCATGAGATTGGGGGTTGCCGATGATGGAGTTGGTGCTTGGAGTGTCAATCCGAATTGTACATTTTATTATTTATTAATAAAATAACTACATTTTTCATTTCATACCTTATTAATGGTATTGTCATTATGCATATTAGATTGATGTATAGATATGCTAAGAATGACATCGACCTTAGAATAGTCTTGACACTAGGTGTAAACTATTCTTAAAATAAATATTCATAGTCGTTGGTTTTGGAATACGGTCGAATTCCTATAACTTATAAGACTAGCACATGTCGTATATTGGAATTGGAGTTCCAATGGTTTAACCCGATTTACCATGAGTTTTGGAAACTCGTATAGACATGTGGGTATTCGTTGAAGCGAATACTGAATGACTCATAGGTGATTCCTAATAGTTGGAAGTACACACCACTGTCAATAGGAATCTCCTCGAGTCGAGTAGCATATGTAATCTTTTGACTATATGATATCATTGATTTTGTGTGAGATCATCCACACTTTGATGCCATGTATATCAGAAACCTTTCGTGGTCTGGCCTCTATATGTTCGTTGGGTGTGGACCGATGCACTCAGTAATCAAGTGCGAAACAAGATAGAATATGTCGGCCCGTATGTGTACCATAAGAGGTTTAGTATCCATGTGAGTAAAGTCACGATTCTTAAATCTTTGGCCAAAGTCGATCACCCAGGTGGACCACATCAGTTATGAAGAATCGTGGACATGTCGAAATGAGATGTGCGCCTCAGACTTGACGGTATATTCTATGTTTCCTAAGCACAACTCGGATAGCCTACGACGGAGGGATTGTTAAACATATGTGATGACCTCGACTTGTATAGTTCAAAAAGGTCGTTGGTGTTATTCGCGAATTCGGAGTTGGCCGAATTGCATACATATTAGCCAGGCTTATATGACGAACATGTCTAAACTTAGAGAGTCTCAATATGAAGTGTACTCGTTGAGCACTTGGGTAACTGATTAACTTTGATAAAATATAATATTCGATATTATAATTATCAACTAAGATAATCAAGTGTTATTAGATAACATTGATTATTTACTTTGACCTAATTGGATTAATTCAATAATTACACAATAGCTTAATTGAAAAATCATAATTATCTATACCATTTGAGGATATTATGATAATTCTAAGAATGTAATAATATGTGGTTTTGGCTTGATTTAATTGGATTAAATCAAAGTGGAAAACATTTATCGAATTCATTTCCTTATCATTTGCTTGATTTAATTGGATTAAATCAAAGTGGGAGACAATGGAGATTAGTCATAACTAATTATACATATTTGGACAAATTTGATTAAGCCCACTTAAAAGTTGATTACAATTTTTATTAATTAAAAATTGTCTAAGTTTTGCTATAAATAGCAAGCTTAAGGAAGGTTTTAAAAAAATAAGTACAAATACAATCAAATTCTTAGAGAAATTAGCATAAGTTAGAGAAGTGTTTAAAGAAGCTTGTGAGGTCTCTACAACATTTCATCTTGGAGAAATCAAGATTGGATCTTGAAGTGAAGCTTGCTAGCATTGGAAATCAAGATTGGATTTTGAAGTTAAGTTTGCACACCTTGGAGGTTCTCCAACTATTTCAACAAAGAAGAAGTAGATTGGATCTTGCATCAAGCTTGCTAGGTAAGTTCGAACTTCTCTTAAGTTATGAAATATGTATTAGATGCATGATCACATAGCTTAATGTTGAAATAAGGCTAATAAATTGTGTTAGGATGCTTTGGAAGTATAAACACAATATGCTTGTAATTGGGTCAAAATATTTATGTTAGACATAAACATAAAATTAGAGTATAGAATTCTAGATTAATGCTTAGAGTTATGGCTACCATTCTAGAATCACTTGACCACATTTGTGAGACCTAGAATTGTTCACGAGACATTTCTTATTGGGATTCTAATTTGGTTTGTATATTGGATTCAAAATTTACGCAAATGTATATTTAGAATAAATTTATGTTTTTGTAAAAATATTTTATATTTCGAAAAACTTGATTTTTATTCTATAACATGTGTTGATGTTGGTTTTGAAGTTAAAAAATAATTTTGGGTGTTTTTGAAGTGTCTATGGAAGACCAGAAGAAATTATGGTAAAATACCTTAATTCCTTCAGCTCACTGGAAAGTGAGCTGAAGGAATTGATTTTAAAAAAAAAAATTGGCTTGCACGCACTGGACGTGCACAGTGCGCGCGTGCAATGTAGCACGCGCGTCATGTGCGTGCGCGCGCCGAATTTGTTTTTGCTCGTTTTTGAGTTTTCGGACTCCGATTCAGTCCCGATTTTTTCCTATACACTCGTAATGAGATATAGTATTTCATTAAACTGTTTAAAATTACGCCCATACTGGATATCTATGGGTTAGACCCATTTTCACTGTGCGGGACACCGATCCGACCCTATGGGTTCCACAACTGCCCCAACATAATGGTATCAATAACAAGGCTTAACAACACAATACATGTTTTTGAATCTACGCCATAGTAATTTTAATTTAATTATGCATAAGACATATTGGATATGTAAATCATGTTTTAAATTAAAACATTGAGCTAATTAAGTTAATGACTTGATTGTCATAAATCTCCAGTGATTAGATGATTATTTTATTTAAGTAATAGTATTAGTAATATTGGATAATTATTGGATAGTCTGTCTTGTCAATACGGAGATGAATGAGTTCTTACTACTTATATCTAATATCATCATTAGTGTGAGGGTATAAGTGCTCGGAACTTAGGTCGCTCCTGTAAAATATTATATGTAGCGTGATGAGTTATCGTAGTCACCCAATATCATCATTAGTGTGAGGGTGTACATACGAAGCTCATTAGTGCACATTGACAAGTATACACCTAGAATACGTCTTAATCCAATATCGTCATTAGTGTGAGGATAAGAAACGGTTCAGGACCAAACTATGAGTCACATGAAGTGATTGACCTTGGAGGTCTACCTAATGAGTTTATAAAGGCCAATATCATCATTAGTGTGAGGCTGGAGTAAATGTCATGGGATCTACTTCCCGCTATGCAATTTTGATAGTCAAATTTCTATTTTTCGGTTAAGAGAGATTACAGAATTACGTAAAGTAGTGGGAGGGCACTAATAGATTTAAAATTCTATAATCAATTAGTGTTATTATTTCGAAATGAAAAATATTCTGCTACTACTAAAAAATGTTGTCTTGTAGATGGCTGCCGCTAATCCATTGATGAAACTTTTGGATTCCAATAAGCTAAAAGGAGCCGAAAACTATTTCGAATAGGAAATGAACATGCGCCTTGTCTTGGAGTTTGAAAAGTTGACTTATGTCACTATCAATCCACTGAATCGATCCTGACTCCACTCCAGAAGAGCGAGAAACTTTTAATAGATGGAAGGATGATAACCTAAAGATGAAATCCTACATCTTGGGATCGATGGTTCCAGATTTGCTGAGACAGTACATTGAAGTAACAGGTGCTTGAAGCATCATGCGAACACTCAAGAAGTTGTTCGAGGCAAATCAAGAGATGAAACTTTATCGAAGGTCTAAGGAATTGTTTCATGCTGAACTCAAGGAGAGAGGAGCTGTCAACACTCATGTTTTGAACATGATCGACCAGATTCGATATCTGGAACGACAGAGTATTGGGTTTGATGAACTGTTGGGCCGTAATTTGATTCTGTCTTCTTTGTCTGATTCTTATGCTGGCTTTTTATTAAATTTCCATATACATTCGGTGCAAGCCACATACGAAGAACTTCATAATATGCTACGCACTACGGAGCAAGATTTGAAGAAAAGCAACCCCACACTGTATCTCCATAGTAGAGCTGGCTCTTCAAAGACTTCTGGGAAGTCAAAGAAAATAAAGATGGGGAAGAAGAAGATATCAAATAAGAACTCCAAGAAGCGCAAAGACACAAAATCGAAAGTAGCCCGTGATCAATGTCTACAATGCAAGAAGTCTGGACACTGGAAGAAGGACTATACATAACTAAAAGGAAAAACATGACCCTCAAGTACGCTTTGTAATTTTCCAATTATTGACATCTCATTAGTCTTATATGCAAATAGTGGATGAGTGTTAGACAATGACAGTCCTACTCATATTTGCAATTCCCTGCAGGAAATGAGGGTTAAAAGAAGGCTGAATAATGTGGAGATCCAGCTTAGAGTTGGCAATGACGAGACATTGGATGTCAAAGCCATATGAATAGTTGTTCTAGATCTCCCAAATGGATGTAAATTAGATTTGCATGATTGTTATTATGTTCCCTCAATTATCAAACAAATAATACACTACCAATATTAGATAAATAGGGATATAAAATAAACATTAAGGATGAAACTTTATATTTGTATGATAAAGAAAATTTATTGAAATGTGAATGTTCTTTATCAAACAGTCACAATATTTTGGAAATATGTAGAGATGTCTTTAATATAGAGAAAAATACAAGTAGGAAGTATGAATTAAATAGTACTGAATTATGGCATATGAGATTGGGCCACATAGATGTTAGACGTCTATCCAAATTGGTAAATGATGGTTTGATTGAAAATCTTACCTTAGATCCTTATCCGATTTGTGAGTCATGTATCAAAGGAAAGTTGACAAATACCTCATTTTTAGGTGTTGGACACCGTGCTGGAGATTTATTGGAACTAATAAACAACAATGTGTGTCGGCCATTAAATCATGCCGCTCAAGATGGTTCAACATACTTTGTAACTTTCACTGATGACAAGTCTAGATATGGATATGTCTATCTGATGAAACGTAAGTCGGAAACATTTGACAAGTTCAAAATATTCCGAAACGAAGTAGAAAAACAAACCAATAAATTCATCAAATGGGTTAGATCAGATCGAGGCGGTGAATACACGAGTGAAGAATTCAGAAATTATTTAAGGGAGAATGGAATTCTTACCCAATATAGCTCACCAGGAACACCTCAACACAATGGTGTGTCTGAACGAAGAAATCGTACTTTATTGGATATGGTGTGATCCATGATGAGTTATACAGATCTTTCTTATTACATTTGGGGTTATGCTTTACTAACTTCCACCTACATACTCAATAGAGTTCCATCGAAAGCTGTTTCTATGACCTCCTTATCAGATATGGTTTGGTAGAAATCTAAGTCTTAGGCATTTAAAGATTTGAGGTTGTCCTGCATACATTAGAATTGCGCAGTGGGATAAACTAGCACCCATAGGGTATAAATATAGGTTCATTGGATATCCTGATAATTCCATGGGATATCAATTCTATGATTTCGAGCAACGAAATGTATTTGTTGTTCGCTTTGTAACTTTTCTTGAAAAGTAATTTTTGGGAGAAAGTGGAAATTATAAAGATTAAACTTGATGAGTTTGATCCCAACATTAAGGGACTTGAGATGGAACCAGAGATCCAATTAGATGAAGGATCTACACAGGGTCGGCCTTGACATAGTGCCACAAGGGCTACTGTCCAGGGCCCAAAAATTAAGGGGGCACCAAAATTGAAAGAAGTTTTTCAAAATTGAAATTATTAAAATCTTACTTGCGGACCACAATGACTCAAGATAGGCTAAATGGATTAGCAATCTTATGCATTGAAAATGATGAGATTGAAGACTTGGAGTATGATGATATAATTGATGATTTTGCTTCAAAAAATGCTAGAAGACAATTTCTTAAAGGTTGAAATTTCAAGGAGCTTTGCTAGGAATGGTTGTATATGATTGTATTTTTTATTATCGGGGTTTAGGTACTATGTCCCCCCTTTCTCAAGTAATATAATTTGGGCGTGAGGGCCGAGCCCCCCAGCTTCAACTGGGTTCCAGCCCTCGTTAAATATTATTTTTTAAAACGTATATTTTCGTAATAAAAAAAGACACATTTTGAGCTTCGTACCGGGCACCCAAAAACTCAGGACCGACCCTGTATCTACAACACAGATTCTACGTAAGTCGAATAGAATATCAAGGCCTCCTGAGAGATTATTTTTAACATTTGATGTGAGCCTTGATGTTCTCCTATTGGAGGAAACAGATCCGACTACGTATAAAGAAGCGATATTGGATATCAATTCGGGAAAATGACAGGAAGCCATGAAATCCGAAATAGATTCAATGCATGCCAATCAAGTCTGGGACTTAGTTGAACTTCCTAAAGGAGCTGAACCTATTGGTTGTAAATGGGTTTACAAAAGGAAGCAATGGCCCGATGGAAATATGGAAACCTTTCAGGCCCGACTGGTAGCAAAAGGTTACAGTCAACGTCCTGGGATTGACTATAAGGAAACTTTTACACCAGTAGCCATGCTAAAATCCATTAGAATTCTTTTAGTCATTGTTGCATATCACGACTATGAGATATGACAGATGGATGTGAAAACTACTTTCCTAAATGGATTCCTAGAAGAGGATATCTATATGGAACAACCAGAGGGTTTCGTATCCAGTGAGACTTCAAACTTAGTTTGTAAGCTCCAAAAGTCTATTTATGGATTTAAACAGGAATCCCGAAGCTGGAATCGTCGTTTTGATGAGATAATTAGATTATCTGGATTCATCAAGAACGAGGAAGAATCATGTGTTTATAAGAAAGTGAATGAGAGCATTGTACGGGCCAAATTTGGTCAAAGGGTAATTTCGACCTTTCGCCTCAGGCCCACTGCTAAATGCACCCCTGAAACCCCCTAATCGAACCCAAAGACATTGTGCAAGCCCAGGCTTGAAGAAACACCATACCCAAAGACCGATACCTGAACCCCTTTTAAATGCCAACCCATGAAATGTCCAGACTCATAACTACCCTTCATGACTGCTCATAACTACCTCTTCATGACTCGACTGTTACAAGCACCCAAAACGTATAAACAATTAAGGCATTCATGAGTCCCACCTGGAATCGCCTATAAGAGGAACCAAAGTCCAGAAGAAAATGGGCATGGAAGCTCTCCTACCCATAGCTCAAGCAATATTCTCTCTATAGACCTCCTACCTACAGCCCACAAGGTAGCTCACATGAATCAAGGTAATCTATAACCTTGCTCCTCCTTCAACAGTATTAATAGCTCACTTTCATCATTGACTTGAGCGTCGGAGTGCCCCCGGAACCCACCACATCAGTGGGTAGTCTACTCCCGCTCACTCTACCTTTGTTTTGCAGGATCGTTAGTGCCCCCAACCTATAAATTCTCGATTGTGGACCTCGGGCGAAAACCAGCATCCACAATTTGGCGCCCACCGTTGGGCCTTAGCGATTCATAGCAAACAAAGATCTTTCAGTCTACGGTTCCTAAAACACAGCCAACCATGACTTCTAGCAGTGAGCAGACACCAGATCCTATGACTACGCATCTGATCATACTCCAAGAACGATACGCGCCTTATATGAAGAGAGTCAAGTCATGGGAAGCTCCAATATAACCCTCCAGAAGAAACTGGAGCAAATCTCTTCAACCTCCCAACAACTTGATTCCCCAGAACATCTCATCAATCCTACAATCCCCACAAACCTCCTGGGGGCATTCAACAATGTGGCAAGCGAAAATCCGCCATTGGACAACCATCTACCAAATCAATAAAGAAGTCGGCATATCTCCCCAACCGACCAAGCACGGCAAGTTGCCTCCACCATGCGTAAGGAAATGAAAGAGTTCAAAGATGCAATTCTCTACAGGCTACCTAGTGTCAAACTACCAGTGAGAAAAAGCTGAGCTGGCACAATCTCAGATACACCATTTTTGGAGACCATCACTTCCATTGAGCTACCAAGGAAGTTCAATCCTCCGGATATGAAGATGTATGATGGATCAACTGACCCAGACGACCATGTTGTCCATTACAAATACAAGATGTTATCAACGGGTCTGGCTCATCATCAATGGGAAGCTGGTATGTGCAGAGGATTTGGAGAAACATTAGATGGTCCTGCCCTCACCTGGTTTATCAATCTCCCATACAAATCCATCGAGTCTTACCAACAGCTAACAGACAAATTTTTGGAGCATTTCGCAAGTTCTTACAAGCTTGAGAAGACCACCAATGACCTTAATGCCATCCAACAACAGAGAGGGGAGTCCTTGCGAAGCTACGTGGCTCGCTTCAATAAAGAGAGTATAACAATCCCAGATCTCTATCAGCCTACTGCATTGGAAGCATTTAGAAATGGATTACTTTCAGAAAGTAAACTCTACAAAAAGCTCACTAAATTTCGATGCTACACTATGGATCAAGCCATGACTCGAGCCCACATCGGGATTAGGTGGGAGGAAGATAAGATGAACAATAGGAGAAGAAGCTCCACCAACCATGACAATGAAAGAAGTTTGAATCCTCCATAGCGACATAATAAATGATGTGCTAGTAATATTTCTCAATAAGATATCACATGATTAGACAAAAAAATGGGGCCATAAGCCACCTATTGTTGCTTTGGGGACATCATAGCTTCCCAAAAAAGTATTCATTGGTAACTTTAAAAGAAAATGACCTTAACAAAACTACAACTTAGGGAGAAACCCATTTACTCCAGTCGACCACATAAAAAATCATCAGACCCAATCGATATACTTATTCCATTCGACATGAGAATACCCTCATATTCTTCCAGCATACCCAACCAACTAATAACTATTCTCTAGTAATGTCATCAACTCCATACTACATGGAACAAGGCGCGTCCCTTCAGTGGAACCATTTTTCCTATCATTCACCCCATATGATGAAGATATATACTTGGCATGAGGAGGATGTCAAAATGGACTATACTCTAATGAATACTTGGCGTGGACATCTCAGTCGACATTACCAGGTATGACTTGCATTTTTTATAGTTGACATTACAATTTATAGTTTGGGACTTGTTATGGGTGTCTCAGTCGACATTACAACATATAGTTTGGTAATTGTTATAGATGTCTCAGTCGACACTACAACATATAGCTTGGTAATTGTTATTGGTGTCTCAGTCGACAATACAATATGTGGCTTGGTACTTGTTGAGTATCACACTCGACACTACATGTATGAAGAATTGGTATTAGGATATCTCACTCGACAATACATGTATGGGCTGATAATATCTCAGTCGACATTACCAGACTTGGCAAGGATATCCCACTCGACACTACATGTATGGAGACTCAGCATGAGGAAGATGTCTCATTCGACACTACATGTGTGAGCTTGGCACTTGTTAATGATCTCATTCGACACTACACGTGTGAAGCTTGGCACTTGTTAAGGATCTCATTCGACACTACACGTGTGAAGCTTGACACTTGTTAAGGATCTCATTCGACACTACACGTGTGAAGCTTGGCACTTGTTAAGGATCTCATTTGACACTACACGTGTGAAGCTTGGCACTTGTTAAGGATCTCATTCGACACTACACGTGTGAAGCTTGACACTTGTTAAGATCTCATTCGACACTACACGTGTGAAGCTTGGCACTTGTTAAGGATCTAATTCGACACTACACGTGTGAAGCTTGACACTTGTTAAAGATCTCATTCGACACTACATATATGGTCTTGTAGAATGAGGAATGAAAACCTTCAATAACCTTTGTCAGGTCTTGTAGAATGAGGAATGAGAACCCTCATGGACCTTCATCAGGTTCATTCGACCGTTGTCTCATGGTCTTCAGACGACATGGTCTCAGACTACAAGTCCTGTAGAATGAGGAATTATATCATCATTGAACTTTATAAGGTCAAGTAGAATGAGGAATGAGAACATTCATGGACATTCATCAGGTTCATTCGACCGTAGTCTCATGGTCTTCAGACGACATGGTCTCAGACTACAAGTCCTGTAGAATGAGGAATTATATCCTCATTGACCTTTGTCAGGTATTGTAGAATGAGGAATGAGAACCCTCATGGACCTTCATCAGGTTCATTCGACCGTAGTCTCATGGTATTCAGACGACATGGTCTCAGACTACAAGTCCTGTATAATGAGGAATTACACCCCCATTGGCCTTTGTCAGGTCTTGTAGAATGAGGAATGGGAACCCTCATGGACCTTCATCAGGTTCATTCGACCGTAGTCTCATGGTCTTCAGACGACATGGTCTTAGACTACAAGTCATGTTGAATGAGAAATTATATCCTCATTGACCTTTGTCAGGTCTTGTAGAATGAGGAATGAGAACCCTCATGGTCCTTCATCAGGTTCATTCGACCGTAGTCTCATGGTCTTCAGACGACATAGTATTAGACTACAAGTCCTGTAGAATGAGGAATTATATCATCATTGAACTTTGTCAGGTCTTGTAGAATGAGGAATGAGAACCCTCATGGACCTTCATCAGGTTCATTCGACCGTAGTCTCATGGTCTTTAAACGACATGGTCTCAGACTACAAGTCATGTAGAATGAGGAATTACACCCTCATGGGCCTTTGTCAGGTCTTGTAGAATGAGGAATGAGAACTCTTATGAACCTTCATTTGGTTCAGTCGACCGGGGACATCCCCCATGGACTCATGTCGAGTCAAATTTAGACATGGACTTCCTACAGTACATAAGACATGTCTAGTGAAAACAACTCCTGAATCTTCATCTGTTTCACTCGACCGGTGACATCCCCCATGGACTCATGTAGAGTCAAATGAAGACATAGACTTCCTACAGTCCATACGACATATCGAGTGAAAGTAACTCATGAACCCTCATCTGGTTCAGTCGACCGGGGACATCCCCCATGGACTCATGTCGATTCAAATTTAGACATGGACTTCCTACAGTCCATACGACATGTCGAGTGAAGGTAACTCATGAACCCTCATCTGGTTCAGTCGACCGGGGACATCCACAATGGACTCATGTCGAGTCAAATTTAGACATGGACTTCCTACAGTCCATACGATAATATCGTGTGAAATAACTCATGAACCTTCATCTGGTTCAGTCGACCGGGGACATCCCCCATGGACTCATGTCGAGTCAAATTTAGACATGGACTTCTTACAGTCCATACGACATGTCGAGTGAAAGTAACTCATGAACCCTCATCTGGTTCAGTCGACCGGGGACATCCCTCATGGACTCATGTCGAGTCAAATTTAGACATGGACTTCCTACAATCCATACGAAAATATCGTGTGAAATAACTCCTGAACCTTCATCTGGTTCAGTCGACCGGGGACATCCCTCAAGGACTTATGTCGAGTCAAATTTATACATGGACTTCCCTCAGTCCATACGACATGTCGAGTGAAAGTAACTCATGAACCTTCTTCTGGTTCAGTCGACCGGTGACATCCCCCATGGACTCATGTCGAGTCACGTTGTAGACATATATTACACATGTCGTATGACATATATCTTGACATTCATCTAGTTCAGTCGACCGGGGACATCCCTCATGGACTCATGTCGAGTCAAATTCAGACATGGACTTCCTACAATCCATACGACAATATCGTGTGAAATAACTCATGAACCTTCATCTGGTTCAGTCGACCGGGGACATCCCCCATGGACTCATGTCGAGTCAAATTTAGACATGGACTTCCTACAGTCCATACGACATGTCGAGTGAAAGTAACTCATGAACCCTCATCTGGTTCAGTCGACCGGGGACATCCCCCATGGACTCATGTCGAGTCAAATTTAGACATGGACTTCCTACAATCCATACGACAATATCGTGTGAAATAACTCCTGAACCTTTATCTGGTTCAGTCGACCGGGGACATCCCCCATGGACTCATGTCGAGTCAAATTTAGACATGGACTTCCCTCAGTCCATACGACATATCGAGTGAAAGTAACTCATGAACCCTCTTCTGGTTCAGTCGACCGGGGACATCCTCCATGGACTTATGTCGAGTCAAGTTTTAGACATATATTACACATGTCGTATGACATATATCTTGACATTCATCTGGTTCAGTCGACTGGGTACTTCCCCAATGGCTCTTGTAGAGTCAAGTTCATGATCCTGACCTTCATCTAGCTCATTCAACTGGACACATCCACGATGGATCATGTAGAGTCAAGTTCATAACTTGACATTCGTTTGGTTCAATCAATAGGCAGCATCGACGCTCAGGTACACCTTCATCCTATAGTCTCGACACACGCGTCAAATACTCTCCAAGCTAATGACTCATTGACTTAGAGAGTATGGGACAAACTGTACGTGCCAAATTTGGTCCAAGAGTAATTTCGACCTTTCGCCTCAAGCCCACTGCTAAATGCACCCCCGAAACCCCCTAATCGAACCCAAAGATATTGTGCAGGCCCAGGCTTGAAGAAACACCATACCCAAAGACCGATACCTGAACCCCTTTAAATGTCAACCCATGAAATGTCCAGACTCATAACTACCCTTCATGACTGCTCATAATTACCTCTTCATGACTCGACTATTACAAGCACCCAAAACGTATAAACAATTAAGGCATTCATGAGTCCCACCTGGAATCGCCTATAAGAGGAACCAAAGTCCAGAAGAAAATGGGCATGGAAGCTCTCCTACCCATAGCTCAAGCAATATTCTCTCTATAGACCTTCTACCTACAGCCCACAAGGTAGCTCACATGAATCAAGGTAATCTATAACCTTGCTCCTCCTTCAACAGTATTAATAGCTCACTTTCATCACTGACTTGAGCGTCGGAGTGCCCCCAGAAGCCACCACATCGGTGGGTAGTCTACTCCCGCTCACTCTACCTTTGTTTTGTAGGATCGTTAGTGCCCTCAACCTATAAATTCTCGATTGTGGACCTCGGGCGAAAACCAGCATCTACAAGCATGATAGTTTTCCTAGTCTTAGATGTAGATGACATCCTTATCATAGGAAATGATATAGGGATGATGTAAAGTTTGAAAGCCTACATTTGCAAGAATTTATCCATGAAAGATATGGGTGAAGCTTCATATATACTAGGTATAAGACTCTACCGGGATAGAGTTAGGAAGCTTATAAGGTTGTCACAATCGACGTATATAGATAATATATTAGAAAGGTATGGTTTTACCAACTGCAAGACAGCAAATGTACCTTTTCGATACGACATACATCTTTCGAAGAAAATGGCACCTCAAACTGAGGAAGAGAGAGTTATGATGTATAACTTGCCATATACTTCTTGTATTGGAAGCATAATGTATGCTATGTTATATACTAGACCTGACATCAGTTTCGGCGTCGGTGTGACCAGCTGATATCAATCTGATCCAGATAATGATCATTGGACAGCCATGAAACATATCCTAATATATCTTAAAGGTACCAAGGATAAGTTTATGATATATGGAGAAAAATGAGCTACAAGTTAAGGGTTATACAGACTCCGACTTCCAGGGAGATCCAGATGATAGAAAATCTACATCAGGATACATATTTACCCTTAACGGTGGTGCTGTTAGTTGGCGATGATCAAAACAAGGCTCAACAGCTGATTCCACCACTGAGGCAGAATTTATAGCGGCTTCAGAAGCTGCTAAAGAAGCGGTTTGGATTAGAAATTTTATCACAGAACTTGGCGTTGTGCCTAGTATTACGGATTCAATCCCATTGTACTATGATAATAATGGAGCCATCGCGTAGGCTAAGGAGCCGATGGCGCATTCCAAGTCTAAACACGTGGAAAGGAAATATCCGTAATTAGATAGATTATTGAACGAAAAGACATAATGGTCTTAAAGGTTCAAGGACAAGACAACATAACAGACTCGCTTACAAAGGCCTTACCTCATAAGTTATTCGATAAACATGTGGAGGAGATGAGACTGTGGTACCATCCATATTGGCACTAAGTAAGTGGGAGTTTGATGGAGTTGGTGCTTGGAGTGCCAACCCGAATTGTACATTTTATTATTTATTAATAAAATAACTACATTTTTCATTTCATACCTTATTAATGGTATTGTCATTATGCATATTAGATTGATGTATAGATATGTTAAGAATGACATCGACCTTATAATAGTCTTGAAACTATGTGTAAACTATTCTTAAAGTAAATATTCCTAGTTGTTGGTTTTGGAATACGGTCGAATTTCTATAACCTAGAAGACTAGCACATGTCGTATATTGGAATTGGAGTTCCAATGGTTTAACCCGATGTACCATGAGTTTTGAAAACTCGTATATATATGTGGGTATTCTTTGAAGTGAATATTGAATGACTCACATGTGATTCATAATAGTTGGAAGTACACACCACTGTCAATAGAAATATCCTCGAATCGAGTAGCATATGTAATCATTTGACTATAGGATAACATTGATTTTGTGTGAGATCATCCACACTTTGATGCCATGTATGTCAGAAACCTTTCATGGTCTGACCTCTAGATGTTCGTTGAGTGTGGACCGATGCACTCAGTAATCAAGTGCGAAGCAAGATATGATTTGTCGGCTGGTATGTGTACCATAAGGGGTTAATGTATCAATGTAAGTAAAGTCAAGATTCTTAAATCTTTGGCCAAAGTCGATCACCTAAAGTGGATCACATCAGTTATGAAGAATCGTGGACATGTCGACATGAGATGTGTTGTTGTGATATTTTATATCGTACCGCTAGTGTACAGTGTCAAGTTTTAGTATAAATGAGTTAAGAGTGTCGAATCCACATGGACTGTGTTCACTCACACTAAGTACTACAATTGATAATCCTAATTTTATTTAGAAGATAAATAATAAAAATTTATTTAAATAAATAAGATATAAAAATAATAAAATATGAGGAACTAATACGATAAAGATTCTAGAGTCTGATTTCACCTAGCTATCCCCTATGTATTTGTCATGTTAATTAATCTTTGTTCAATTGTATTGTTTATAAGTCAAGAATCCTAAGTATTCACTCTATCTCCCGAACATCAGTGAAAATATTATCAATTACAGATTTCGATATCCCTATAAAATTATAGTAATTAACAACTCATTACACTTTGTGATTCTATATTAACGACTTCAAAGGAACTATAGATTCTCTCAAACTCTATAAAATTCATAGGTTATATTCTATAGATCCTATTCAAAATCTCTCTCTCCCGAGTAATAGATTCTAAACATGCATAATCTTAATTTGTGGCCAGCAAACAAGAAGCAGTAAACACAAGAGAATATAAATAAACTTAATAAAACTTCATCACAATTAAATTGACGAACAATGCAAAGGTTCAAGCATCAGCTACATCATTCTCCAGAATTAAGGAGTTAGTTCATGACTAAAGATGAAAACAATAAGAATATGTAATGAATATAATGGAAATCATTAGAGTTCTAAGAAGAAACTAGAAGATAAAATCTGAATTGAATCCCTTCCTCTTCAGACGTCACCGCATTCGTCTCCTTCTGTCGCTCTTCAATCATCCTCTTTGGATCTCTCTAAAAATAAGTGTTTTGTGTTTTGGGCTGTGTAGTAGCCTCCTCATTTGAGTCTTGGATGAACTTATGTATTTATAATAAAGTCTTGGAGTCCTTATGCATGTAAAACCCTAAAATTTGTGTTTCTGGGTGTCTCCGGGGTGCCGCGGCGTTGGCGCTGAACCTGCTGGTTTTTGTATGCAGCAACTCGAAGGCGCGTCGCGACGCGCAGACATGGCACATCGCGATGCGTGGCAGTCTCCCAAGATGTATGCTTTCTACGTTTCTGCTCTTCCCGCGTGCTTCCAATGCGTCCGAATGTTCCCAAAATATGTACAAATGCCCCAAGATCCATGTATCAATGCTTCCTATAAATAAAACATAAAAGAACTAAAAAATAAATTAAATGATACAAAAACTAACAAATTAGTAAGCTAAGAATGCAGGAATAAGTGGGTTTAAACCGCACTTATCATGTGCACCTCGGAAACTTGACGATATATTCTATGTTTCCTAAACACAACTCGGATAGCCTACGACGGAGGGATTGTTAAACATATGTGATGACTTCGACTTGTATAGTTCAGAAAGGTCGTTCGTGTTATTCGCGAATTCGGAGGTGGCCGAATTGCATACGTATTAGCTAGGCTTATATGACGAACATGTCTGAACTTAGAGAGTCCCAATATGAAGTGTACTCGTTGAGCACTTGGGTAGCCGATTAACTTTGATAAAATATAATCGATATTATAATTATTAACTAAGATAATCAAATGTTATTAGATAACATTGATTATTTTTGACCTAATTGGATTAATTCAATAATTACAAAATAGCTTAATTGAAAAATCATAATTATCTCTACTATTTGAGGATATTATGGTAATTCTAAGTATGTAATAATATGTGGTTTTGGCTTGATTTAATTGGATTAAATCAAAGTGGAAAACATTTAACTAATCCATTTCCTAATCTTTGGCTTGATTTAATTGGATTAAATCAAAGTGAGAGACAATGGAGATTGGTCACGCCTAATTATACATATTTGGACAAATTGGATTAAGCCCACTTAAAAACTGATTACAACTTTTATTAATTAAAAATTACCTAAGTTTTTCTATAAATAGCAAGCTTAAGGAAGATTTTAAAAAAATAAGTACAAATACAATCAAATTCTTAGAGAAATTAGCCTAAGTTAGAGAAGCTTTTAGAGAAGCTTGTGAGGTTTCTACAACATTTCATCTTGGAGAAATCAAGATTGGATCTTGAAGTGAAGTGGAGCTTGCTAGCATTGGAAATCAAGATAGGATCTTGAAGTTAAGCTTGCACACCTTGAAGGTTCTCTAACCATTTCAACAAAGAAGAAGTAGATTGGATCTTGCATCAAGCTTGCTAGGTAAGTTTGAACTTTTCTTAAGTTATGAAGTATGTATTAGATGCATGATCACATAGCTTAATGTTGAAATAAGGCTAATAAATTATGTTAGGATGATTTGGAAGTATAAACACAATATGCTTGTAATTGGGTCAAAATATTTATGTTAGACATAAACATAAAATTAGAGTTTGGAACTCTAGATTAAAGCTTAGAGCTATGACTACCATTCTAGAATCATTTGACCACCTTTGGGTGACCTAGAATTGTTCACAAGACATTTCTTTTTGGGATTCTATTTTGGTTTGTGTATTGGATTCAAAATTTACGTAAAATGTGAATTTAGAATAAATTTATGTTTTTGTAAAAATATTTTATATTTTGAAAAACTTGATTTTTATTCTATAACATGTGTTGATGTTGGTTTTGAAGTTAAAAATTAATTTTTGGTGTTTTTGAAGTGTTTAGGGAAGACCAGAAGAAATTAGGGTAAAAGACCCTAATTCTTTCAGCTCACTGGAAAGTGAGCTGAAGGAATTAATTAAAAAAAAATTGGCTTGCACGCACTGTGCGTGCGCGCGCCGAATTTATTTTTGCTCGTTTTTGAGTTTTCGGACTCCGATTCAGTCCCGATTTTTCCTATACACTCGTAATGGAATATAATATTTCATTAAATTATTTAAAATTACACCGATACTTGATATTTATGGTTTAGAACCATTTCCGTTGCGCGGGGCACCGATTCGACCCTATGGGTTCCACAACTGCCCCAACAGCCGAGTGGTTCCAAAGAACAGTGGAACAATCTGCTTCCTCCTTAGAAAAGAAAACAAAAAGAGAAAAGAGAAAACAAGAAAAAGAAAAAAATGGGAACGTAGGGATGAAAAAGGCAAAAGAAAAGGAAAGAGGGTGGGTGAGGTGGAAAGGGAATGAGGAATGAAAAGATTAGGGAGAAGGGGACCGCCACCGCCACAAGAAGCTGTTGTGATGGCAGATTTAAAAAATATAGGGTTTCTTGTTATAAAGAAAATGGTTTCCCTTTAGAGCCGGCTTAAATGAAGCAAATTGTACTTAAAAAAGTTAGTTATCAGTTGTAGACGCTGGTTTTCGGCTGAGGTCTACAATTCGAGAATTCGTATGATGTGATATTAGCGATCCTGCAAAATAAAGGTAGAGTGAGCAGAGATTTTATACTTATCGGTGTGGTCGGTGTCGTAGGCACTCCGACGCTTAAGTCAGTAGCGAAGATGAGCTGTAAATAATGGAAGAACAAGGTTTGAGGTTATCTTGACCTCCGCTGACTGCCGTGAGATCGGTGGTTCGGTGGTTAGAGAGTGAGAGGCTTTGTTCAAGTAGGAATGTTTATGCTTCGATAAGGAATGCTTAAGCTTGAATGTAATTCTGAATTCTGCTTCATTTTATATACTAAGGGATAATCTTCCAACTGGAATAGGGGTCGTATTTATGAAGGTGGGGCTCACTAACATGTTTAACATTCATTCTTTCGGTGATGAATCAGCTAATTGTGCGGAGAATAATTAATTCATGAGGAGATGTTTTTCGGTTGAAGATGGGTTGGGAAATGAATGGGTTACCCTGTAGGCTTCAATTAGTCATGACAAGATTATTGGGTCTTTGGCCCAAATTTAGTTTATGTACTGTTTAAAGGAATTTAGACTTTATTCGATATTGGGCCTGAAGTGAAAAGACGATAATGTCATTGGCCCAAATTTGGCCCGTACAATTTGTCCATTACTCTCTAAGTCAAGGAGCCTTTGGCTTGGAGAGTATTCGACGAGTATATCATCTGGGGTAAAACACATAAATGTAACTGGATGTTGCTGTCGTTTGGACTTGTCAAAGGTCATACAATGTTGATGGAGCTAAGTACACATCTGGGATGATCCTTAGTCGACCAATCCTGGATGTTGATGTCGTTTGGACTTAGTGGTGTCAAATTTACCCAGACCCGAAAGACCCGAGTTCGTAATTAAAATATCTAGACCCAAGTTTAATAAATTAGGACTCGGGTGAATCCGGATCCGGACCAGGGATCGCACGGGTCCGGGAAAAAATAAATAAATATAATAAATTAGAATATAATAAAAAATACAAAATAATATGCATATATAAATAAAATATAATATAATATAATTAAAAAATATAAAACTAATTGAAATAAAACTAATAAAATTGATAAAATATAAATATAAATATAAAATAATACAATTAAAAATTAAAATAAAAAATGGTTTCCGGATCCGGATCGGGTACACCCGGGTGCGGACCGAGTACACCCGGATCCGGACCTGGGGCAATGAAAATACTTTCGGATCCAGATTTTACTATCCCTATTTAGACCTGTTAAAAGATATATCATTTTAGAGGAACTAAATATACATTAAGGATGATTCTCAGCCGACCAGATCTGGATGTTGATGTTGTTTGGTTATGTCAAAGGTAACATCATGTTAATGGAACTAAATAAATATCAATGATGATCCTCAGTCGACCAGATTTGGATGTTAATTTCGTCTGGACCAGATGAAGGATTAGGCCTTGAACTCGACTCGACATGAGCCATGAGGAATATTCCCGTCAACTGGACCAGATGAAGGCCAGGATAATCTCCAGCTGACTGGTCCAGAGGATGACAAGGGGAGTCTTCAATGTCGTTTGGACCAAATGAAGGTCCAGGTCTTGAACTTGACTCAACATGAGCCATGAGGAGTGTTCCTATTGACTGGACCAGATGAAGGCCAAGATAATCTCCAGCCGACTGGTCTTTAAGAGGACTAGGGGATTCTTCAATGTCGTTTAGACCAGATGAAGGTCCAGGTCTTGAACTCGACTCGACATGAGTCATTGGGGAATGTTCCCGTTGACTGGACCAGATGAAGGCCAAGATAATCTCTATCCGTCTGGTATTGAGGAGAACCAGGGGAGTCTTCAATGTCGGCTGTACCAGATGAAGGTCCAGGTCTGGAACTATGTCGTATGACATTACCTATAAGTTTCAAAACCATAATCATAACAAGTAATTGAGAGATAACATTGATACATGTCGTCTTGAAACTTCATCGAGTGGGTTAGTTAGTGGCTTTCGTCATAAGGAACATATTTTATCGACTGGGTCAAGAAGAGATTTTTCATCTACCTGTTGTGTCGACTGGGTAAAATGAAACCTGCAATTTGGAAATATTCTCATATGGAGGATGTTTCATTATCGTCTGGACCAGATGAAGGTCTAAGTCTTGATCTTGACTCGACCTGAGTCATAGCGAATATTTTCGTCAACTGTACTGGATGAAGCCCAAGGATAGTCTCAAGCCGACTGTGTGGGTTCTAGTGTTCATGTCGAATGGAACCCCAGTAGCCATATGACATTGCATGTGAGCTTGAAACCATAAATCATGGTTAGTAATGAGGAGAAAATACCACTAAGTGTCGTCTGAAGACTGGGTCGTCTGAACTATTTTGATAGAATTTGAAGTTGGCCAATGCTATCGTGGGTTCGAATGGAACTTATTTGGCATATGACGTTGCCTGTAGGAAATCACAAACATGGTCAATAGCAAGGTAAGAAAGTTTATACCTATCGTATGGGAACCATGTCGTCTGAATCTGTAACATCCCCAATCCGGGAATGTTACCGGCAAATGATAGGCTCCACTGCCTCTTAAGCCTCTGACTGAACAATAGAAATTCTCATTTTCTTGTCTTAACCACACTTTACCTTACCATTGATCAAATACACACATTTCATAAACTGTTTTACTACATAACTATAAGGAAACATAAAATGGTATATGAATGTATGAGTGACATAAAAGACGCTATACCTAGTTACTGCAGTGATACTCTTGTCCCTGATCCATGTCCCTAAAAGATATCTATGGCTCACCAGCTAAGGATCCTGCAAAACTGGAGAGTGGGGGTGAAGGGTAAGTATGTAGGGAATTTTATGGGTAAACGCAGCGGAACGTGGAAAAATAAAGTCTGTAGGGAATTTTATGGGTAAACGCAGCGGAATGTGGAAAAATAAATTTTTCCGATTTCAATAATTTTTCTCGGGTAATAAAAATAAACTTATTTATTCTAATTGCTCAATACTTAAAAACTGAATTTTTTTACCCAAAAATCTAATTTTCTCATTTTGGCCGTGAGACCCCAATAGTTTGTATTTTGATCATTTTAGTCATAATTTGCCAAATACAAATTTAAGTGATTTCAAATCACTACCAAAATAATTTCTACATATCATATACATCAAAATAAAACTCACAACAAAAATCCCAATTATCCTTGCAATTGCCGAATGAGTGTCCAAGTTGCAATTATTTGGATTTTGGTCCAAATTTGTTCAAAGCAAGTTCAAATGATTCCAATCAACACTAAATAATTTGTACATCTTATATACATCATTATACAACACATATATGAAAAGCCACAATTTTGGTGAAGTTATGAACCCTAATTTCTCAAATTAATCAAATTAACCAAATCCAATACTTTAATCTAATCTCTACAACACGAAACGAGTCTCACCACTTTGAAATAACTCAAGAACATTTCTAGGTCATCAATGAGTGGTCTAACAACTCTAGAATGACAACAAGATCATCCAATGATCAAAAGTGTGCTTATACACCATTTATAAGCATACTTTTTTTAATCATACATGCATATATCTTTCATTCATGCTTCCAACCATCAAAACACAAACACAAGAGAGTAGAAAAACTTAAGAACTACACATGTTGTAGCCAAGAACAAAAGAAACAAGTTTCCTTCTAATAGATAGTTGGAAATACTTGCAAAAATCCAAGCTTTCTTGATTTTCTTCTTGTTTTCTTTTCTTTTTCTCTCAAGTCTTTTTTGTTTTAAGTTTTTGGTGGCTTGAATAAGTGTGAAGCAAAATAAAAAAACAGAATCTTAAATACTTAGGTCATGGCCAAAATTTTGGGTGAGAAAAATCAAAATAGATATTTTCATTTTCTAACCAAAAAAATCAAAGAAGTCAAAAAGTATTTGATAACCTTTCATTTAATGGTAAATTCAAACTTATACACAAAATAATAATTTCCAAACTTTATCATAATAGTAGATATTTATAATTTAATTACTTTAATCATTTAATAATTAAATAATTAATTAAATACAAATATCTCAAATATATGTATTATATTTACTTTAAATATCACAAATACATATATTAATGATATAAGTCAAATATTACAATTTGACATTTAATTAATGTGTATTTAATAAAATCATGCATTAAATACAAATACACATTAATTAGGAAATGACCAAAAAGTCCATTTGTATGTATCTTTCATTTAACCGTTAAATGATATATAAATAATCAATATTATTCATAAAAGTTGTCATAGTGCTCTACGAGTATATTTCATTAGTGAGACTCTCTAGGTTTAGGCATATCCATCATGAAATTCAATTTCGTGTCCATAATCTACCCACCCATAAATTATGACGAATACCGATAAACTCACTGAGCCATACAGGTCGAGGTCATTGTATACGTATAATCCCTCCGTCACAGGTATCCGGATTATTCCATAGATATAGATATAAACGTCAAATCTCTATAGATATAATCACGTCGACGTTTCTATTAGAAATCTCTTAATAACACTTAGAACTCACTTCTATAGTGTACCACGGGCCCATGAATTTAACAGATTGCTAATTCCATATTGAATAACTATGCTATGTACACAAAGCTGACAAATTTTATCTTGACACACACAGAGGATATCCTGAGGATCAGTCCACACCCAACGGACATGCAGAGGTCTGACCTAAATAGGTCGGTGATGTAACTGCCATCAAAGTGTGGAGGATATATCATATATCCATAGTGGTATCTCAAGTCAAAGAATCATTATACTACTCAACCTGAGAAGATTCTTATTGACATTGGTGTAATATCTATTAAGAATCTTCGGTGAGTCATTCAATGTTTATCCAATATAAACACCTACATGTCTATACGAGTCTCAAAGACTCATGGTTCATTGAGAATCTACCATTGAAATCCAAGATTCCAATATACGATATGTACCAGTCTCAATGGGTTTACTTACTGACCAAGTAATGTAAACATTGACCATGAATTGTTAACGAAATGATACTGTTATGATACAACTCAATGTCAGTCACGACACTTTTACAACTGTATCATAACTAATCATTCTAAGGTCAATTACGTCTTTACCATATATAAAGAGATGTTATATAATAGAGATATTTATTTTATTCATAATAAAATATTTACATAAGTATTTACAGGGAAATACATAAGAAAATTGGCGCTCCGAGCACCAACCCTAACAAATTCTGACACTTGCTCTAGTGCCAATATCGATTTTATCTCATACCCATTGACTCCACATGTTTATCAAATAACTTCGGAGGAATGGCCTTAGTAAGCGGGTCTGCTACATTATCTTCACTGGGGACCTTGCACACGATAATGTCCCCTCGCGACACAATCTCTAGAATGATGTGGTACTTCCGTTCCACATACTTCAACTTTTGAAGCGCCCTAGGTTCATTTTCTTGCGCAATGGCTCTATTATTATCACAGTATAACAAAATCAGATTCTCGATACTTGGGATAAATCCCAATTCTGTGATAAAGTTCTTAACCCAAACAGCTTCTTTTGCAGCTTCAGATGCTGCAATATATTCCGCCTCCGTGGTGGAATCAACTATGGACTCATGTTTGGAACTTTTCCAACAAACTACTCCTCCGTTAAAGGTAAACACGAATCCTGATGTAGACTTTCTATCATCAGGATCCGATTGGAAATCTGAATCCGTATACCCATTAACATGTAGTTTGTTTCCTCCATAAATCAAAAACTTATCCTTAGTACCTTTTAGATACTTGAGGATATGTTTAATGGCCATCTAATAGTCATTACCTGGATTGGACTGATATTTGCTGGTCACACTAACTGCAAAGCTGATATCAAGCCTAGTACATAACATGACATATATGATGCTGCCCAAACACGAAGCATAAGGCTAATTATACATTCTAATCTTCTCATCTTCTGTTTGTGGGTACATCTTCTTCGAAAGATGTAGACCATGTCTGAATGGTAAATTTACTGTCTTACAGTTACCAAAATTACACAGCTCTAAGATCTTATCTATGGACGTTGACTGGGATAACCCAATAAGCTTCTTTTCTCTATCTCTATAGAGTTTTTTTGCCTAAGATATAAGAAGCTTCACCCAGGTTCTTCATGGAGAAATTCTTACAAAGGTAAGCTTTGACGCTTTGCATCATTCCGATATCATTCCCAATGATCATGATGTCTTCAATAAAGAGAACTAAAAATACCACCATACTCCCACTGTCCTTCTTATACACACAGGATTCTTCCGAATTCTTGAGAAAACCAGACAATTTGATTATCTCGTCTAATCGAAGATTCCAACTTCGTGAAGCTTGTTTAAGTCCATAAATAGGCTTCTTAAGCTTACATACCATGCCCGAATTTTCTCTGGATACAAAACCCTCCGACTGTTCCATATAGATTTCTTCGTCAAGAAATCTATTTAGAAAAGCCGTTTTGACATCCATCTTCCAAATCTTATAATCATGGTAAGCGGCAATAGACAATAAAATCTTGATAGACTTTAGCATCGCTAGTGGCAAAAAAGTTTCATCGTAGTCGACACCAGGTCGTTGTGTGTAACCTTTAGCTGCCAGCCGGGCCTTAAAGGTTTCAACATTTCCGTCAGGCTCGCGCTCCCTCTTGTAAATCCATTTACAACCGATAGGAACAATTCCTTCAGGAAGCTGAACAAAGTCCCAAACTTGATTCAGATGCATAGAATCTAACTCTGATTTCATGGCTTCTTGTCACTTCACGGAGTCGATGTCCAACATCGCTTCTCTATAGGTAAAAGGGTCAGTCTCTTCTACTAAGAGAACATCAAGTCTCATTTCTTGTATCAAATACAGGCGTTCAGGAGGTCTAGATACTCTTTCGGACCTACGGAGTGTAGGTAATGAAGGTTCTTCATCTTCTTAAACTTCAGGTTCCTCCGTTGGTTCGTTGGTCTCAGGTTGTACTTCATCAAGTTCAATCTGTCTATGATTACCTCATTCAGTCAAAAATTCTACCTCTAGAAATTTTCAAAAGCGAGCTACGAACACATTTCGATGCTCGGTATCATAGAATAAATATCCTTTTCGTATTTGAAAGATATCCAACAAACCTAAACTTTTACCCTCGAGAAAAAAACTTATTTTGCTAAGCCACCATGACGTATGCAGGACAACCTCAAACCTTAATATAATTAAGATTCGGTTTCCTACCGGTCCATATCTCATACGGAGTCATAGGAAATACTTTAGAAGGAATATTATTCAAAAGATGTGCGGCAGTTAAACGAGCATAACCCCATAAGAAATAAGGAAAATCTGTAAAACTCAACATAGATCGGACTATATCCAATAATGTCTGATTTCTCCTATCTGACACCTCATTATATTGTGGAGTACCAGGAGAGAGTATTGTAGGCATTGCATTTTTGCATATCAGCCCAATGATGAGCCTCGAATGGAGGCACTACTTTTTAGTTGCGGAAGTTGCGGAAAGCGGTCGTCGGAAGGGAAAGGTCAAGAGTCGACATTTTTATTGGATTTGGTTCACTGTTCAAGTTTCAGGTTCGCTCGTTCGGTCTCAGTTTTGAAATCATCCTTGCCCCAAACCCTCGCAAGCAACATTTCCTTGGCCCAAACACCAAGCCCACCTAAACCAAAAATACCCCACGCCCAGTAGCCACGAAATTGTCCCCTACGTGAATTGCATGCCCTTGCCCCACAAAGATACATCAACACCACAGCACACAGCCCCTCTAGGAGCAGAGGCTCCTTCACAGCCCTCACATCTCCACTCAAACAGCCCCATCATGCCATAACCTGACTCTCGGCAATGAAAAACCCTAAGACACCAGCAACTAACTGATTTCATCAGCCCTTCAACGCAGATACCTTACCCAAGCATCCCTCTGACTCTCGCCCAACTCCTAAACTGAGCCCCTCCCTTCACCAGCCAAGTCACTCACGACCAAGACAGCCTCTAAGCTCACGTACAAAGCTCCACGCAGCAGCCTGACCTTCACGCATTTACCAGCCCTCACGAAGCCCCCATCCACGCCTAGCAACACAGTCCTCACTCAAGCCAAACTCATGTAATCCCCCCCTGAAACCTCTCACGTACAAAATCCACTGCCCTTCAAGCCACCCTCACGCACGTCCAGCAAACTGTCCATTATCACGCCTATATCAGCCCCATACACGCACCAAACTGCCAGAGGAAACAGCCCTAAATACGCTAAAACAGCCACTGCAATCAGTCCCCCTTAAGCAAGCAAACTGCCCTCCATTCCAGTCCCTCAAACACACCATAAGTAGTCTTCAACAGCCCCTGACTTCCTCCATGAACAACAACGCAGCCCCCTGAAGCACGCCCCAACCAGCCCTCACGAAGACCCCTCAAACACTCAGCCGACACAAGCCTAGCAACCCCACACGCCCTTCACGCCATAGCCTTCATTCACCATGCACTGAGAATTGACTCAACCCTCCACGAAACTTCAACAAGCACACAAATGATGAAACTCTAGCTAGCTCTCCCTCTTGACCGTGCAGCAAACCTTTGCCGATTGACACCTGGATTCATGCACGTTACAGCTCTTCACGAGCAGCCTCATCACTCACATCCCTCACGTTGCCAAATACCCCTCACCTCAGCAGCACACCAAACTGACCTTGAACAAGCCACCTAGCACGCCCACTGCAGCCACCTAGCACGCCCACTGCAGCCACCTAGCGCGCCCAGCAAACCAAACTAGCTTAGCTCACACAAAAGAACATTGTCAGCAGCCTCAAACTCACGCCATTCACCAAAGGAACCCATCTCTTTCACGTGAGTAAACCATGCACATGAATAAACCCTAGCTCTCCACCATCTCCTCTCGGCAACCCACGAACAAACTGCCCTCAAACCCTAATTCCCAAAACAGTGACCAAAAAATAACCAAGAGAGAGAAAGAGAATTTGAGTTGAAAAAGAGAGAAAACAGCGAGTGAAAATAACAGAAAAGTACAGAAAAATCATGAGTGAAAACAACGAGTGAAACGGTGAAAACGGCGAGTCAAAACTGTGAGAAAATGGCCGAAAACAGCAAACTGTAACCGCGGGTGAAAACAATGAAAACAAAGAAAACAGCGAACCTGTGAAAACAGTAGAAACAGCGGACCAGTGAAAGCAGCCAAACGATATCCCTTCCGGCACCGTGGAACGCACTCCCGGAAAGCAACTTAAAAGGTAAGACCTGAGGGCACCTATTTTATTTATCATCATTTATTTTCGTAGTTAATTTGTTATTTTTATTCGCATGAATTAATGAATTAGAAAGCATGTAATTTGTTTTATCTGTATGGATTAGTGAATTAAGAGGCATGTAATTTATTTTATTCGTATGAAATAATGACTTAGGGAATGTGTTTAGCTTGAGTAGTTAGTTTAGCATGTTGTTTGGAAATTGTTCGCATGAAATAATGACTTAGTATGTGATGTGATTTCGGGTGAATGGAGTATGTAATCTTGCTTGCGGTATATCGGATGGAAACCCGGACGTAAATTCCGTAGTCGATTCCGAATGGACGGTAGTGCGGTCTGCACTCGGGATACAATGCCACGTACCACTTAAGATACACATATCTCGTCTCATCCGAATTTGTATTTGAGCATATTATAGCCTTTAGGTTATTCGTTTATTATTTAAAGCATGATTTAGTTTAGTTTATTATTTATTTGTTAATGCATATTTAGGTTGTCCTTTATGCACGTTATTAGTTTATGATGCGTTTGGGTAATGATTTATACATGTTAATGTAATGATTCAATGTGCTCGTTGTGTTATATTGCGTGAAATTATTTGGATGAAAGCATGTTAGATCTAAGTACCCTTGAGCATGCATGCTAAGTAGACTTGGTTAATATTACACAAATCACAAACATTACAAGTGACATAAAGTAAGAGACCATTCTGAACCCAACGGTTTGAGGTCTTCTCCTGCGAGGAGTGAGTGCGGCCTTAAATCTTTATCCCGGTTCACACCGGGTGGCGACTCCATGTTATTTCATACTTCTCAACCAGGCCGCGAGCCTAGGACAGCGTCGCCCAGCTCCTGTTGTCTACAGTCTGGCGACTCCACTGGGGATATAGAGAATTGGCTCCGAAATGATATCTTGTAATGTTTGTGATTTGTGTTTTAATTAATCATGACTACTGTGTTTATGCCTGTGTTTTAGACTGTTGCCAGTTTGTTTTATGTTTGTGTTTTGGACTGTTGTCATTTGGATTTATTTGGACTCTTTGTTAAAAGATATGAACTCGTTTTCGTTTAAATCGGGACAAGTTCATGTCCTTTTGACAATTAGGTCAAAATTTCTGAAATACCGATCGGCCAGTTTGTTTTATGTTTGTGTTTGGACCGTTGTCATTTGGATTTAGTTGGACTATTTGTTAAAAAAGATGGAACTCGTTGTCGTTTAAACCGGGACAAGTTCATGTCCTTTTGACAATTAGGCCGAAATTTCTGAAATGCCGATGGGCCAGTTTGTGTTTGGGCCTTTTATCATTTAAAGTTATTTAGTCGTGTTATCGCAAAAGTGTAAACTTGTTGGGCCTTTTCAACTGGGACAAGTTTGCATTGCGGAATAGTGTGATTGAATACTTTAAAATGATAACGAGCCAATTAGTGTAAATTATTTTTGAATATGTTTACATCATACATTATATTTCATGCATTCATGCATCATGTTAACCTTTTTGTCTTAAAAGCCATCATAGACTCCCGTTGGGTTAGGAGAAGAAGGAAAATATGTCAATGGGTCATCAATCAGAATAAGTGAGTCAGTCAACGAAGAATCCCGCCTGGATCAATTGGAAGCCAAGGTAGCCGAGATTGTTGAGCAGTTACAAGTCCTGAACAATGATGCGACCAGTTTGACCGTGCCCTGTACAGCCAGTAATAGAAACGTGTGCAACCAGAATGAAAAGATCACTGGAAAACCTTCAAAGACTGAGCCCACTTCCTCAGAGACTGCTCCTATCAAAAACAGAAAACTCTCTCAGCTTGGGTAAACCGTTGTCAAAAGACATTTGAAAAGTTGAAGATGTAAGGAGAATAGAAGATAAAGAAAGAATGATTGAACCCGTACGAGTTCTACCTCAGAAGTCTGGCACAGACTATCCCTGATTGCAGATTCCAACACTTATCGAAGAAAATCAGATTGCAGATGCATTGGCGACACTGGCCGTGGCTTGGGAAAATCCGAAGAAATTGGTGATGAGATCATTTGTGTTGACAGCTGTAAGCAAACAGGCGTATGAGACAGACGAGATGTCGGATGTGGAAGTTGATGACAGAAAGCCTTGGTATCATAATGTTCAGAGGAATCTGGAACACGGAGAATTCTCAGAAGAAATAAGCAGAAAAGACAGAAAATTGGGAACAAGGCAATGAGACTACCAGATTTGGGAAAGGAGAAATTCACCAAGTCGGTCGACGTAAGCAGATTGAAGATGCACTTTGCTGGGAAAAAGAACTGAGCGGTCACCGAGGGAACAGGCAGAAGACCTAACCCAACGGGATAGGAAATACATACATGCATACACGTAACTTGCATTCTTGTTTTGTGTTTTGTTTTTACAGATTTCAAACAGATGGGAACCATCAAGGGGCGACCGGGGACATATGGCGCCGAGGAGCACAATGAGGATCCAACCCATCTCGAAAAAGGAGTATCTCTACACTTGCATACTTACATGCACACCTATTTATTCTGTTGTTTTGTATTTGCAGGTTTAAAGAAAAAAAAGAAAGAGAGAAAGAAGAGAAAGCAGCAAAAATAAAAAAAAAATGGCGAGCACAAAAAGACGACGGTGAAGCCACGATGACAGAAGAATTTCGGTCATGTCTGGCTGAAGACGATGAACAAAGGCGGAGCAAGAAAAGCAGCGAAAATCAAAAGCGGCAAGCACTAAAGACGACGGTGATGCCACACTGACAGAAGAACTTCGATCATGTCTGGCTGAAGACAATGAAGTTAATGCTGAAAGGGAGGCAACCTATGCAAGTTGCTGTGATTCCTGTTTCATGTTCTTGTAAAATCTCTAATTTTGTGTTATTTTTGCAGGTGAAAGCAAAGGCGGAGCAAGTTAGGACATAGGGATTGGTGCTTGGCAATCACAAGAATGGGAGATAATTCATTAATGGTGGCAGAAATCTATAACTGTTTGGACCATTTACGACATGTTGAAGTGGAAGAGATCCACAGCTTTTTGACATTTTAGAGCTTCATTTGGTATTTTCTGTTATTTTCGTTGAAAGAATCCACAGCTTTTTGACGTATCACGATCTCCTTTGTTATTTTCTGTTATTTTCCTGGAACGAATCCACAACTTTTTGACATCTCACGATTTCTCTCGTTGTTTTTGCAGACATGATCCGATGGCCTTTCTTGACTTCTGATGACTTCTTTTGTGATCTAGCTAACCGTCATTCAGTGGAATATGTTATTGCAATTATTATTCACCTCTTTTGCAGGTCCTATAAATTCAGCGGCATTGCTCTCCTCAACACATTCAAATATACATCCAAGTAAAAAAAAAAAAAGATGGAAGCTACCTCACAGCAACGATTCAAGAAAATTTGTGTCTTCTGTGGATCTAACCCTGGTAACATACCTAAATTCTTGGAAGCTGCTAAGGAATTGGGGCGAGTCATGGCTGCGAAAAACATGCACTTGATATATGGCGGTGGCAATCTGGGAATGATGGGAGCTGTTTCAAAAGCCGTTCAAGATGGTGGCGGTAATGTTTTGGGAATCATCCCGAGACCTTTGGCAGATGAACAGTTAATCGGGCCAACAAATGGAGACGAGCGCATTGTATCAGGTATGTCTGAACGACTCCATGAAATGATTAATACTGCAGATGCGTTCATTGCATTACCAGGTGGACTTGGCACATTCGAAGAAATATTTACAGTGGCGTCATGGGCACACCTAAACGTTCACCGGAAACCCATCGGGTTGCTTAATATTGAGCACTTCTTCGATTTCCTGTTTGTGTTTCTTGCGGAAGCCAAGAGACATGAATTTGTCACCAAATCTGTGGAAGATATTTTCCTGACGGCAACAAAGGCCGAAGAGTTGATTGACCAGATCCTGGCTTTTGAGCCGAAGCTTGACCCTATCATCTCCAAATTGGACTGGACTGATAGTGATCGTGGCAATAAGCGCAAATTGGACATTGATCTGAATCGGTAATGTGCCCTGCTGACCAGGTATCCCAAGGCCTATTTGAAAGTTTGTGTTTTATTTGAAAAGTTTGTATTTCATTTTAATTATGAAAAAAAAATGAATGAAAAAAGTAAAAAAAAAAAAAAGAGTGAAAAAAAAAGAAAAAAAAAGAAAAGAAAAGAAAAGAAAAAAAAATTGAAAAAAAAAAGAAGAAGAAAAAAAAATGAGTGAGAGAAGTCTTTGATAATTAGACATATGTCCGGTGATGACATTGAATGCTGTAGGGGGAAACCCTAGAAATGATAAGTGCGAGACACGCTCTCTTCCGGTATCCTGAATAGATTGATCTTAGTTAGACTCACAAGCACTTGACTACGGGATCCTAGCAGTAGAAGCCTGAGTAGTTATCGAGGTGACTAGTTGAAGAGATAATGTATTAGTGAATGACCGTTTGCATGGGTGTCCACACTTGTTTACCGATGCTATGATATATGATATGGTTGGAAATAAAGAAAAAAGTCTCTGAAATATAATAAAAAAGAAAAGAAGAAAAAATAGACCACTTATAACCGATAAGCGTGAAGCTACCCATGGGCGAGTATTAGGACCACCATGAGGAGAAATGCTACCTTAAAGGGTAGGTGTGTCAGAAAAAGAAAAGAAAAGAAAAGAAAAAAGAGAAAAAAAAGAGAAAAAAAAAAGAAAGCGACAAAAGAAAAAAGATGAAAACCATATCATGTTGAGTATGCTGAAGTAATCACAGAATGTGATTAAGACATCCAGGTTGGTTAGACCCACTGGTTCGATTCTCTGAAACGAAATCATCGAGTTGGCCCACTTAAGGAACAAGCTGCGAAAGAGCCTTAGCACACACACACTAGGAGTCTAGTTCAGATCACCTATTCAGACGATCGGAGTTGAGTGTATCAAAGTACTTTGAAGGTTCTCTGGTTTCGACACGAAGCATTCGTTGAGGATGAAAATATGTTTAGCTATTAAGATTGTCTCGAGGAGAGCAATATAGTATGTCGAAATAAATCATTTGCATCATTATCAATTTTTGCCGGGTACGGCACTCTGCGGGTTGAGGCCCGCATCATTATCAGTATCAGTCTTTGCCGGGTACGGCACTCTGCGGGTTGAGGCCCACATCACTATCAGTTTCGCCAGGTATGGCATTCTAGGGGCGAGGCCCACATCACATCAGTTCAATATCAGTTCTGCTGGGTATGGCATTCTGGGGGCAAGGCCCACATCAGTTTAGTATCAGTTCTGCCGGGTATGACACTCTGCGGGTTGAGGCCCACGTCATAATCAGTCTTTGCCGAGTATGGCACTTTAGGGGCGAGGCCCATATCAGCTTGGGAGCGAGGCTCCACATCTTTATCAGCTCAGAGGCGAGGCCCATATCAGCTTGGGAGCTAGCGAGGCTCCACATCATCATCAGCTTGGGGGCGGGGCCCATATCAGCTTGGGAGCGAGGCTCCATATCAGTATCAGTGTGGGAGCGAGGCCCATATTAGTATCAGTTCGGGGGCGAGGCCCACATCAGTTTCAGTCCCAAAGCCGGGGCCCACATCAGCATCAGCATCAGTTTTGGGGGGCGAGGCCCATATCAGTATCAGCATCTAGGGCGAGGCCCACATCAGTATCAGTTTGGGGCGAGGCCCATATCAGTATCAGTTTGGGGCGAGGCCCATGTCAGTATCAGTTGGGGCGAGGCCCACATCAGTTCAGTCTGGGGGTGAGGCCCATATCAGTATCAGTCTGGGGGCGAGGCCCATATCAGTATCAGTTTGGGCAAGGCCCATATCAGTATCAGTTCGGGGGCGAGGCCCACATCAGTTTCAGTCCCAAAGCCGGGGCCCACATCAGCATCAACATCAGTTTTGGGGGGCGAGGCCCATATCAGTATCAGCATCTGGGGCGAGGCCCACATCAGTATCAGTTTGGGGCGAGACCCATATCTATATCAGTTTGGGGCGAGGCCCATATCAGTTTGGGGCGAGGCCCACATCAGTTTCAGTCTTGGGTGAGGCCCACATCAGCTACAGTATCAGTTTTCAGAGATGAGTCACAGGGTCGAGGCCCACATCAGCTACAGTATCAGTTTGGGCGAGGCCCATATCTATATCAGTTTGGGGCGAGGCCCATATCAGTTTGGGGCGAGGCCCATATCAGTATCAGTTTGGGGCGAGGCCCATGTCAGTATCAGTTGGGGCGAGGCCCACATCAGTTCAGTCTGGGGGCGAGGCCCATATCAGTATCAGTCTGGGGGCGAGGCCCATATCAGTATCAGCTTGGGCAAGGCCCATATCAGTATCAGTCTGGGGGCGAGGCCCACATCAGCTACAGTATCAGTTTTCAGAGATGAGTCACAGGGTCGAGGCCCACATCAGCTTCAACATCAGTTCTCAGAGATGAGTCACAGGGTCGAGGCCCACATTAGCTACAGTATTAGTTTTGGGGGATGAGTCCCAGAGTCGAGGCCCACATCTGTTACAGTATCATTTTTTGGGACGAGTCCCAGGGTCGAGGCCCACATCAGCATCAGTATCAGTTTCGGGGATGAGTCTCAGGGTCGAGGCCCACATCAGTATCAGTCTGGGGGCGAGGCCCTTATCAGTATCAGTTTGGGCGAGGCCCACATCAGTATTAGTCTGGGGGCGAGGCCCACATCAGTATCATTCTTGGGGCGAGGCCCATATCAGTATCAGTCTGGGGCCGAGGCCCACATCAGTATCAGTTTGGGGCGAGGCCCACATCATCAGTTCGAGGGCGAGGTCCCTATTGTCACCGGTGTTGGGTCGAGGTGCCCCCGTTGTCAGTTGTAGTTCCGGGTCAAGGTGCCCAGGGTCGAGGTGCCCACTACATCATCAGTTCGAGGGCGAGGTCCCTATTGTCAGCGGTGTTGGGTCGAGGTGCCCCCGTTGTCATTTGTAGTTCCGGGTCGAGGTGCCCACTACATCATCAGTTCGAGGGCGAGGTCCCTATTGTCAGCGGTGTGGGTCGAGGTGCCCCCGTTGTCATTTGTAGTTCCGGGTCGAGGTGCCCACTACATCATCAGTTCGAGGGCGAGGTCCCTATTGTCAGCGGTGTTGGGTCGAAGTGCCCAGGGTCGAGGTGCCCCCGTTGTCATTTGTAGTTCCGGGTCGAGGTGCCCACTACATCATCAGTTCGAGGGCGAGGTCCCTATTGTCAGCGGTGTTAGGTCGAGGTGCCCAGGGTCGAGGTGCCCCCGTTGTCAGTTGTAGTTCCGGGTCGAGGTGCCCAGGGTCGAGGTGCCCACTACATCATCATTTCGAGGGCGAGGTCCCTATTGTCAGCGGTGTTGGGTCGAGGTGCCCAGGGTCGAGGTGCCCCCGTTGTCGGTTGCAGTTCCGGGATGCGTCCCAGGGTCGATGGCCCACTGCATCATCATCACAGTTCACATTCGGTGGTTCGGGAACAAAGCCCAGAGGTCGAGGCACCTCGCCATCATATCAATTCAGTTCGAAGCAGCAGGTAAGTCAGGTGGCAGCTGGCGAGCCAGGTAAGTAAAAATGCATTGCACGAAATTTGATAGGACTGTCATTATCACACACTGCACAGATCCCATCAAAGTGGGGGCGACTGTAGGCATTGCATTTTTGCATATCAGCCCAATGATGAGCCTCGAATGGAGGCACTACTTTTTAGTTGCGAAAGTTGCGGAAAGCGGTCGTCAGAAGGGAAAGGTCAAGAGTCGACATTTTTATTGGATTTGGTTCACTTGTTCAAGTTTCAGGTTCGCTCGTTCGGTCTCAGTTTTGAAATCATCCTTGGCCCAAAACCCTCGCAAGCAACATTTCCTTGGCCCAAACACCAAGCCCACCTAAACCAAAAATACCCCACGCCCAGTAGCCACGAAATTGTCCCCTACGTGAATTGCATGCCCTTGCCCCACAAAGATACATCAACACCACAGCACACAGCCCCTCCAGGAGCAGAGGCTCCTTCACAGCCCTCACATCTCCACTCAAACAGCCCCATCATGCCACAACCTGACTCTCGGCAATGAAAAACCCTAAGACACCAGCAACTAACTGATTTCATCAGCCCTTCAACGCAGATACCTTACCCAAGCATCCCTCTGACTCTCGCCCAACTCCTAAACTGAGCCCCTCCCTTCACCAGCCAAGTCACTCACGACCAAGACAGCCTCTAAGCTCACGTACAAAGCTCCACGCAGCAGCCTGACCTTCACGCATTTACCAGCCCTCACGAAGCCCCCATCCACGCCTAGCAACACAGTCCTCACTCAAGCCAAACTCATGTAATCCCCCCCTGAAACCTCTCACGTACAAAATCCACTGCCCTTCAAGCCACCCTCACGCACGTCCAGCAAACTGTCCATTATCACGCCTATATCAGCCCCATACACGCACCAAACTGCCAGAGGAAACAGCCCTAAATACCCTAAAACAGCCACTGCAATCAGTCCCCCTTAAGCAAGCAAACTGCCCTCCATTCCAGTCCCTCAAACACACCATAAGCAGTCTTCAACAGCCCCTGACTTCCTCCATGAACAACAACGCAGCCCCCTGAAGCACGCCCCAACCAGCCCTCACGAAGACCCCTTAAACACTCAGCCGACACAAGCCTAGCAACCCCACACGCCCTTTCACGCCATAGCCTTCATTCACCATGCACTGAGAATTGACTCAACCCTCCACGAAACTTCAACAAGCACATAAATGATGAAACCCTAGCTAGCTCTCCCTCTTGACCGTGCAGCAAACCTTTGCCGATTGACACCTGGATTCATGCACATTACAGCTCTTCACGAGCAGCCTCATCACTCACATCCCTCACGTTGCCAAATACCCCTCACCTCAGTAGCACACCAAACTGACCTTGAACAAGCCACCTAGCACGCCCACTGCAGCCACCTAGCACGCCCACTGCAGCCACCTAGCACGCCCAGCAAACCAAACTAGCTTAGCTCACACAAAAGAACATTGTCAGCAGCCTCAAACTCACGCCATTCACCAAAGGAACCCATCTCTTTCACGTGAGTAAACCATGCACATGAATAAACCCTAGCTCTCCACCATCTCCTCTCGGCAACCCACGAACAAACTGCCCCCAAACCCTAATTCCCAAAACAGTGACCAAAAAATAACCAAGAGAGAGAAATAGAATTTGAGTTGAAAAAAAGAGAAAACAGCGAGTGAAAATAACAGAAAAGTACAGAAAAATCATGAGTGAAAACAACGAGTGAAACGGTGAAAACGGCGAGTCAAAACTGTGAGAAAATGGCCGAAAACAGCAAACTGTAACCGCGGGTGAAAACAATGAAAACAAAGAAAACAGCGAACCTGTGAAAACAGTAGAAACAGCGGACCAGTGAAAGCAGCGAAACGATATCCCTTCCGGCACCGTGGAACGCACTCCCGGAAAGCAACTTAAAAGGTAAGACCTGAGGGCACCTATTTTATTTATCATCATTTATTTTCGTAGTTAATTTGTTATTTTTATTCGCATGAATTAATGAATTAGAAAGCATGTAATTTGTTTTATCTGTATGGATTAGTGAATTAAGAGGCATGTAATTTATTTTATTCGTATGAAATAATGACTTAGGGAATGTGTTTAGCTTGAGTAGTTAGTTTAGCATGTTGTTTGGAAATTGTTCGCATGAAATAATGACTTAGTATGTGATGTGATTTCGGGTGAATGGAGTATGTAATCTTGCTTGCGGTATATCGGATGGAAACCCGGACGTAAATTCCGTAGCCGATTCCGAATGGACGGTAGTGCGGTCTGCACTCGGGATACAATGCCACGTACCACTTAAGATACACATATCTCGTCTCATCCGAATTTGTATTTGAGCATATTATAGCCTTTAGGTTATTCGTTTATTATTTAAAGCATGATTTAGTTTAGTTTATTATTTATTTGTTAATGCATATTTAGGTTGTCCTTTATGCACGTTATTAGTTTATGATGCGTTTGGGTAATGATTTATACATGTTAATGTAATGATTCAATGTGCTCGTTGTGTTATATTGCGTGAAATTATTTGGATGAAAGCATGTTAGATCTAAGTACCCTTGAGCATGCATGCTAAGTAGACTTGGTTAATATTACACAAATCACAAACATTACAAGTGACATAAAGTAAGAGACCATTCCGAACCCAACGGTTTGAGGTCTTCTCCTGCGAGGAGTGAGTGCAACCTTAAATCTTTATCCCGGTTCACACCGGGTGGCGACTCCATGTTATTTCATACTTCTCAACCAGGCCGCGAGCCTAGGACAGCGTCGCCCAGCTCCTATTGTCTACAAGTATATTGAGCGAGAATCCCATTATCCTTTAAATAATTAGTGAACTCTCCACTCATATATTCACCGCCTCGATCCGATTGAAGACATTTAATATATTGCCCAGTTTGTTTTTCTACTTCATTTCGGAACTCTTTGAACTTTTCAAAGGTTTCCAATTTATGTTTCATCAGATAAACATAACCGTACCGTGACATATCATCGGTAAAGATAGTGAAGTATGAAAAACTACTGTGTGCAGTCTGACTCATATGACCACATACATCAGAATGTTTGAGCTCCAATAAGTCAGTGGCTCGGTGTCCAACACCCGAAAATAGGGTTTGGTCATTTTACCTCTAATACAAGATTCACAGGTTGGATAAGGTTCAATGGTGAGATCTAAAATCAAACCATTCCTAACCAACTGGGTTAGGGGTTTCACGCCTATATGTCCTAACCTCATATGCCAAAGTTCAATATTATTTATTTCAGATAATTTATATTTTTTAATTCCAGTATTCAAAATATCTTGAGAAGTGTGCAACATGTAATGACCATGCTCATTTGGACAACTAATGATCTGAATATTATTTCTATCATATAAATATAAGGAACAGTTCTTAATATTTACATGATATCTCTTTATATCTAATACAAACAGATATATAATATTTGCTACGCATCCCGGTATAACATAGCAATCATGCAGCAAAAGTCTCACACTGGATAAGGGAATCTCGCATAAGCCCACTGCAATCGCATCCAGAGAGTCACCACTCTCAAACCATTCCTAACTGTATCTCTCCAGATTTCAACTGTCTACTTTTCTTTAACACCTGCAACGAATTGCAAATATGAACAGGACAAGCAAAATCTAAAATCCAACTAGATGTGACAGCTTCACAAGCTAATGAGATATCAATAACAAGAAAAATAAAAGTACCTAATGTCGATGCTCTTTCTCTCATGATCTTGGCAAAGTAGTCAGAACATTTCCTCTTCCAGTGCCCAATCTTCTGGAAATGATGGCACTTATCTTTAGAAGCTCTCTTGGGCTTCACTACCTTAGCATGCGGAGGAATATTGAAACCTTTCTTCTTCTTTCCCTTTGTTTTGTTCCCCTTCGATTTGGAGTGGTAAGAAGCGGAAAGTGAAGTGGATTTCAGAAGGCGAGTCGTCACTCCCTTCTTCAAATCCTCATCCGCTGTGAGAAGCATCATATGCAATTCACGGTAAGTGCAGTGAATCCTATTCATGTTGAAGTACATAATGCACTGGCGATACGACGCCGAGAGTGAACCAAGAATGACACTCCGTCCCAGAGTATCATTGAGAGGGAAATCATTGCGCCTCAATTGCTCGAACAGATCGATCAAATGAAGCACATGTGTGCTCACAGCCTGTCCCTCGTCAAGTTTAGAATGGAATAGTTCCATTGCTACTCTGTGAACCAAGAACTATTCTTGGTTCATGAATGATTCATGGGGGTTGTGTCATCATGTTATAAGCATCATGCATCTCAAAGTATTGCCTCTTCAGTTCAGAAGCCAGAGAAATGAGAATATATGATTTAACCTTTAAATCATCATCTTTCTATTTCTGGAAAGTCTCAATCTCTTTTGTTGATGCATCTATAGATATAGTAAGGGATAATGGACCCTCCAATATATATCCCAACTTCTCGGATTCGAGGACGATCCTCAAATCCATATCCCAGTCTAAAAATTTCTCAGCGCCCTTGAACTTATTCGTATCAAGCATACGAACATAGGGGTTGTTCGAAGAAGCCGCCATCGCAAATCTATCAAATAGATAACGAATAAACAGTTAACAGACAAAATAATTTCATATAATATCATAAGAATTAAATAGATCATGGATTTTTAATCTAAAAAATGCGCATCCCACTATTTCATGCAAAACTGTAACCCCCAAATAGAATACATAAAAAATAATAATCAAATTAAATATAACAGTGAAAAGTTGACCCCATGAATATATTTCAGCTCACAGCTTTGGCACATTCTCGCTTACGTATATTTATTAAGTAGACAACTCATTGTCAATCACTCACCAGTGACTCCTGGGTTCCGGTTTTGATCGTTTCTCATTGTGACATATTTGACACGTTCACAAGGAGGCGTATCAAGGTTACACTTGTCAATGATAAATTCAAGATACTTACGTAACCCTGACAGCTTTGGCACGTTCAGGATTCCGTTTTCCCTTGAATTTACCTAATATCAAAATTATATTTGGTATCGATAAATTCCTACCGGCTATATTCTCACAGATTTGGCATGTTCTCGGATATAGTCGTATATTATTTATCCATAAGAGGTATTGATAAGACGAACCAAGTAACATGCATCAAATACATATTAAATATAAAACCTTACTAACACTATGGATTTTCCGCAAAAGATGTTTATAACTTTATTTAATCAAATTAAATAAATACAAGCATGCATAAAACAAAGATAAGATTAAACATTAAATTTAAAGGCATAATCATATCATGTGTTCAGAATCAAACTCGCTTTGATACTAATTTGTAGGGGATTTTAGGGGTAAATGCGGTGGAACGTGGAAAAATAAATTTTTTCGATTTCAATACTTTTTCTCGAACAACAAAAATAAACTTATTTATTCTAATTGCTCAATACTTAAAAATTGAATTTTTTTACCCAAAAATCAGATTTTCTCATATTTGCCGTGAGACTCGAATAGTTTACATTTTGATCATTTTAGTCCTAATTTGTCAAATATAAATTTAAGTGATTTTAAATCACTACCAAAATGATTTCTACATATCATATACATCAAAATGCAACTCACAACAAAAATTCAATTTTCCTTGGAATTGTCGAATGGGTGTCCAAGTTGTAATTTTTTGCATTTTAAGACCACTGTGTCTTTACGTTAAAATTTCTAATCCAAACAGCTTCTAAAGCCACTATAAATTCTGCCTTAGTGGTGGAATCAGCTGTTGAGCCTTTCTTTGAACATCGCCAACTAACCGCACCGTCGTTAAGGGTAAATATGTATCATGATGTAGATTTTCTATCATCTGGATCTCCCTGAAAGTCGGAGTCTGTATAACCCTTAACTTGTAGCTCATCTTCTCCATATATCAGAAACGTATCCCTAGTACCCTTAAGATGTTTCAAGATATGTTTCACGGCTGTCCAATGATCATTACCTAGATCAGATTGATATCGGCTAGTCACACTGACGCCGAAACTGATGTCAAATCTTATACATAGCATAACATATATTATGCTTCCAATATAAAAAGCATATGACAGGTTAGACATCCTAACTCTCTCTTACTCGGTCAGAGGTGCCATTTTATTTAAAAGATGTATGTTGTATCGGAAAGGTAGATTTGCTGCCTTACAGTTGGTAAAAATGTACATTTCTAACATCTTATCTATGTACGTCGATTGCGACAACCCTATAAGCTTCCTAACTCTATCTTGGTAGGGCCTTATACCTAGTATATAGGAAGCTTCACCCATATCTTTCATGGAGAAGTTCTTGCAAAGGTAGGCTTTCACACTATGCATCACTCTTATATAATTTTCAATGATAAAGATGTCATCTACATACAAAACTAGGAAAACTATCATGCTCCCACTAACTTTTGTATAAACACACGGTTCTTTCTCGTTCTTGATAAATCCATATAATTTAATTATCTCATCAAAATGACGATTCTAGCTTCGGGATGCCTGTTTAAGTCCATAAAAAGACTTTTGAAGTTTACAAACTATGTTTGAAGTCTCACTGGATATGAAACCCTCTGGTTGTTCCATATAGATATCATCTTCAATGAATCCATTTAGGAAAGCGGTTTTCATATCCATCTGCCATATCTCATAATCGTGATATGCAACAATGGCTAAAAGAATCCTAATGAATTTTAGCATGGCTACTGGTGAAAAAGTTACCTCATAGTCAATCTCAGGGCGTTGAATGTAATATTTTACTACCAGTCGGGCCTTAAAGGTTTCCACCTTTCCATCGGGCCCTCACTTCCTTTTGTAAATCCATTTACAACCAATAGGTTTAACTCATTCAGGAAGTTCAACTAAGTCTCAGACTTGATTGTCATGCATAGAATCCATCTCGAATTTCATGGCTTTCTGCCATTTTCCCGAATCAATATCCAATTGTTGCACAGTTATGACTCGTAGCGTCACTATTTATACAGATCATGGTGTTGTTGTACAAATTAACTATGTGACAAAAAAAATTGCTCTCTTATCATTTGTGATTAGATCACCAAGATGTATAAATGATAGAAGGTCTTTATGATTAGTTCCTAGATTGAGATGATATGAGACAATATCAATCTACGAAGGTTTAATCATTAAATATCCCTAGTCGTAGTATTATCGAGATTGGACATCGATAATGCGAAATAGACTAGTATTACACTTGTGCGCGTTGTGAGGGCATAACGGCATATTTCTCATATATTTGGGTATAGGATACTCATGCAAGTGTAGTAGGAGGTTGTGTTTTACCGATGGTACGGAAAACAGCTTCGCTCTGGATAGACCCCTCAGAATTCCATTGGTAGTATTACTATGTGTCTATGGAAGTCCGAATCAGGGTAAGTGTATTTGGTCTTAACCTGAGACTTGCACCGCTAATACTTGCGACAATCAATGTACTTTGGTTTTGTTCGTCCAGGGCTTTAACAGGTTCTGTGTACGCCTCTGCTGGGTATATTGAGAATCGTAGTGTATTGGGTGTGATGTCGAGATGGAAGTATCACTCCAGTAATAGTGGAGATGATGATCACGTAGGATACGGAACTTGTTTTCTTATATGCTGTAGCTATCGAGATATTATGACTAGGTCATGTTAATCCGATTATAGAGACTAGTTACCAGAGATCCGATATGTGCTTCGTACGGGGCAGACACAATTCCAGCCCCAGGCCTTGCACGTGACATCAGATGCTGGATTGAAATACGCAATACTACGTATACTACGCCTGATATAGATCACATATTCCTGTAAGGATATTTATGGAGAATTGGGTAGGCATGGCGCTTTGCTAGAAGCCAACCTTGTCATGTAAATCGGTAAAAACGTAGTACTAGGTACATACGTGTTCGGATAGTCCGACGACCGAATTTACTGCCAACATATCCGGGGATCTCATGGGTCACTTCCCGAAGATTCACCGATGACGTATGACTCACACTTTATTAATCTGGGATTAATTAGATGAGAGAGAAAATTAATCTGGGATTAATTAAGGAGATATTTTATCTAGGATAAAATATCATTTAAAGAGAGAGAACGATTAATTTGGAATTAATCGATAAAATAATATATTCGATATATTATACGAAATTGGATTTCGACGCAGAATTGAAATTAGATTTTAATTCGGGCGAACGAATTAATTTAGAATTAATTCGTTAGCGACGTGAATAGTGATTTTGCTAGGCATAATTATTTAATTACGTCGCAACGGAAAATTCGTTAATTTGGAATTAGCGAACCCGAGCCCTGGAGTGTTTGTGAGCGCATTCGCATTTCGAATTCGAGTGCGGCACATAAGTCACATCAAGCGTCAAATCACTAGTCGCATCAAACGTCAAATCATTAGTCACTTTGAGTGATGTGACAATTTGTCACTTGATTGATGTAAATAGTGATGTGAGTGGTTGATAGCATTTAATGCCATTTTGGAGCCAAATTTTGTGTTGACTTTTTGAAAGCTTTTTACAAAATTTGGTATATGTTTTTAATTGATTTTAGAAATCATTTTAACTAAAACAACTCTCTCACTCTCACACTTCTTCTCTCTCACGCCCTTTGGGCATTTCTTCTTCTTCTCTTCACTACTCACTGCCGAGAATGACTAAGGAGAAGATAAGGAATTTTGTGGCAAAATTCTTAAGTGCTAGCACACCATTTGAGTCTTGCGAAGGTGATAGGGAGCCGCACATGTGAGCTTGGAATACACACACAAAGCTTGGAGCTTTATGGACATCTATGGTCGATTCTTGGAGGAGCAAAATCAGTGGACTGCCGTGACTTCCAAGGAGGCAGAAAAGAATTTTTTTGTTGTCCCTCGCGTCGCTCAACCGATCGATGTAAGTATTCCGCAACTTCTTCGTGTATTCGCACATATTGTTTCTTGCTTGATAATCGATCCTCGGAACTTAGAGAAACCCAACACCAATATCACCTGTTTATACGTAGTCAGATCTTTTCCTCCAAGAGGATAACATCAAGGCTCACATCAGATGTTAAAAACAATCTCTCAGGAGGCCTTGATATTCTATTCGACTTATGTAAAACATGTGTTATAGATCATTCACCTAGTTGGATCTCTGGTTCAATCTCAGGTTCTTTACTGTTGTTTCTCTCAAAAATTCCTTTTCAAGAAAAGTGACAAAACAAACAATAAATACATTTCGTTGCTCAGAATCATAGAACTGATATCCCATGGAATTATTAGGATATCCAACGAACCTACATTTATACCCCATGGGTGCTATTTTATCTTGCTGTGCAACTCTAACGTATGCAGGACAACCCCAAATCTTTAAATACCTAAGACTTGGATTTCTACCGAACCATATCTAATAGAGGTTATAGAAACAACTTTCGATGGAACCCTATTAAGTATGTGGGCAACAGTAAGTAAATCATAACCCCAAAGGTAATAAGGAAGATCTGTATAACTCATCATTGATCGCACCATATCCAATAAAGTACGATTTCTATGCTCAGACACACCATTATGTTGAGGTATCTGTCATCTTTCCTTGGATGCATGACTCACAAATCGGATAAGGATCTAAGGTAAGATTTTCAATCTAACCATCCTTTACCAATTTGGATAGACGTCTAACACTTATGTAGCCTAATCTCATATGCAATAATTCAATATTATTTAATTAAGATTTCCTACTTATATTTTTCTCTACAATAAATACATTTCTATATGTTTCTAAAACATAATGACCGTTAGATAAAGAACATTTACATTTCAATAAATTATCTTCATTCCTATAAACATAAAGCTCCATCTTTAATGTTTATTTTATATCCATATTTCTTTAATATCAGCAGTGATATTATTTGTATGATAAGTGATGGTACATAATAATAGTAATGTAAATCTAATTTACATCCATTAGGGAGATCTAAAACAACTAATCGTATGGCCTGGACATCCAATGTCTCGCCCTTGCCAACTCCAAGCTAGATCTCATATTTGTTTAACCTTCTTTTAACCCTCATGACCTGCATAGAGTTGCAAATATAAGTAGGACTGTCGGTGTCTAACACTCATGCATTATTTGCAACTAAGGCTAATGAGATGTCAATAATAGGGAAAATACAAAGCATACTTGAGGGTCCTGCTTTTCCTTTCAGCTCTCGACAGTCCTTCTTCAAGTGTCCAAACTTACTACAATGTAGACATTCATCACGAGCTACTTGCGATTTTAAACCTTTGTGCTTATTGGAGTTTTTCTTTGATATCTTATTCTTCCCCATTTTGATTTTCTTTGACTTCCCATAAGTCTTTGAAGAGTCAGTTCCACCATGGAGGTACAAAGTGGGGTTGTCTTTCCTCAAATCATGCTTCGTCGTGCGTAACATGTTATGAAGTTCTTCATAGCTGGCTTGCATCGAATGTATGTGAAAGTTTAACACAAAGCCATCATAAGTTCCATGCAAAGAAGACATAATCAAATTAGGCCTAGCCGTTCATCAATCACAATGCCCTGTCATTCCAAATATTGAATATGGTCGATCATGTTCAAAACATGAATGCTGACAGGTCCTCCATCCCTGAGTATAACACAGAACAATTCCTTAGACCTCTGATAAATCTCGATTTCTTGATTTGCCTCGAACAACTCCTTGAGTGTTCTCATAATGCTCCAAGCATCCAGTACCTCTATATACCGTCTCAGTAAATTTGGAACCATTGATCCTAAAATGTAGGATTTCACCCTAAGGTTATCATCCTTTTTATTTTTCAAGAACTTCTCACTCTTTAAGTGTGGGGTCAGGATCGATTTCAACAGACAATGGATTGATAGTTACATAGCTTAACTTTTCAAATTCCAAGACAAGACGGATGTTCATTTCCCACTCAAAGTAGTTCTCGGCTCCTTTTAGTTTATTAGAATTCAAAAGTTGCATCAATGGATTTGCGGCAACCATCTACAAGACAACATTTTAAACAGTAGTAGAATATTTTTCATTTCAAAATAATAACACTAATTGATTATGAAATTTTAAATCTATAAGTGCCCTCCCACTACTTTACGTAATTCTATAATCTCCCTTAAGGGAAAAATAGAAATTTAACTATCAAAATTTCATAGCGGGAAGTGGATCTCATGACATTTAATCCAGCCTCACACTAATGAAGATCTTGGCCTTTATAAACTCATTAGGTAGACCTCCAAAGTCAATCACATTCATGTGACTCTTAGTTCGGTCACGAACCGTTTCTTATCCTCACACTAATGACGATCTCAGATTAAGATATTTTCTAGCTGTATACTTGTCAATGTGCACTAATGAGATTCATATGTACGCCCTCACAATAATGACGGTATTGGGTGACTGCGTTAACTCATCACGCTACATCTAATATTTTACCGGAGCGACCTAAGTTACGAGCACTTATACCCTCACACTAATGACGATCTTGGGCATAAGTAGTAAGAACTCATTCATCTCCGTATTGACAAGACAGACCTTCCAATAATGCTCTAATATTAGTACTTAAAATAAAGTAATCACCTAATCGTGGGAGATTTATGACAATCAAGTCATTAACATAATTAAATCAAAATTTTAATTTAAAACATGCAATACATATCCAACATGACTTATGCATAATTAAATTAAAATACAGAGGCATAGATTCAAAAACATGTCAAACACGTAACATGTGTTGTGTGGTTAAGTTTTGCATCCGATACCATTTTGTTGGGTTGTAAGTGGAACCCATAGGATCAGATCGATGTCCCGCGCAGCAGAAGTGGGTTTAACCCATGGATATCTAGCATGGTGTAGACAACAGAAACTGACGACGCTGTTCTAGGCTCGCGGCCTAGTTGGGAGTACGAAATAACATGGAGTCGCCACCCGGTGTGAACCGGGATAAAGATTTCAGGCCACACTCACCCCTCGCAAGGGAAGACCTCAAACCGTTGGGTTCGGAATGGTCCCTTACTTATGTCACTTGTGATGATATGATTTTTGCAATAAACTAACTGAATCTATTCAACATTCATGCTCAAGGGTACTTAGATCTAACATGCTTTCATCCAAATAACTCCACGCAATATAACACAACGAGCATATTGAACCATTAAACCAAAGTAAACAAATAACTAATTAAACATAAACATAAACTAAACGAAACATCATGCATAAAGAATGAAGAAACAACATGCCTAAATAACACAATCATGCTTTGAAAATTAAATAACAAGACTAAATTAACTCATGCTTAAAATAGTAAATAAACGGCCTAGAACTATGACATGCTCAAATACAAATTTGGATGGGACAAAACATATGTCTATTAAGTGGTACGTGGCGTTGTATCCCGAGTACAAACCGCACTACCGTCCATTCGGAATCGGCTACGGAATTTACGTCCGGGTTTCCATCCGATATACCACAAAAAGGGAACACACATCCCGCTCATCCAACAATCACATCATGCCTCAAACGACTCTCATGCGATAATATTCAAATTAAATAAAATAAACGAAAGATAATGAATAAAAGGGTGCCCTCAGGTCTAACCTCTTTTGTCATCTAAGGAAGGGCGTTACACGTCCGTTGGAAGGGAGATTGATCCGATGCTTTTCCGATTTGTTTGCTCAATGTTTTTCCTCGTTGTTTTGATGTTCGGGCTGCTGTTTTTGGTCCGTTTTGCTGCTGTTTTCCTGTTGCGTTTCAGGTCACTGTTTTGGTTATTTATGGGGCTGTTTTGGGCGGTTTTGAAGGCTAATTGGCTTGTGGTTTTGGGTGGTGTTTTGCGGCAGTTTCTGGGGCAGAATTTAGGTGCAGTTTTGTGTCAAATAGGGGCTGTTGAAAGGTGTATGAAGGGTGTGTTTGAGTGAGGGTTAGGGCTGTTTGCGATGGCAATTATTTGCTGTGTGGCTGTGGGCTGTGGGCTGATTATTTGCGTTGAGGGCTAGGGCTGTTGAAGGTGCACATGGCAATTGGCTTTAGAAGGTAGTGGGGCAGGCTGTGAGTGGAACGGCTGGTGTGAAGGCTAATTAAGTAAAGGCAAAGGGGCGTTGTTGGCAGTGTGGCTAGGCTGTGAAGTGGAGGGGCATAGGGCAGGCTATGTGGCAAGATCATGGGCGTGAGGCAGGTGGCCTTGTGGTGAGTGAATGTGAGGGAGCTAGTCAAAAGCGTGGCTCGGTGGGTTTCACGTGAGGCTAATAAGCTGGGTTTAGGCGTGGCTTTGTGATGAGTAATTGTGAGGGTAAGGCGGTAATTTGTGTTGGCAGGTTTTAGGCGTGGCTTTGTGGATGTGTTTTTCTTTTCGATGTGGGATAGTGAAGCTGGGCCTTTTTATGGCGAGAGAGAGGGGCGTCTGCTGAAGAGTTGCACGGCTTGGAGGGGCCGAGTGACGGTTCATCGATGTGGGATTTGAAATGAGTTTAATGGGCAGTCAGGGCGCGGACGATTGCTGGGCGTGAAGGGCCATGTGGCTTGCGCTGAGTTGAATTTGGGCAGTATGCGAGCAGGGTATGTGTGCGGGTTACGTGAAGGAGAGATTGAAAGGTTTGTTTGAGTGGTGGCCGAGAAGATGAGAGGGTAATGGCTTGTTACGTGGGGGACTTTATTTCTTGTTTGGCTGTGTGGTGATGGTGTTGTTATGAGCTAGGGACGTAGTAGGGCTGGGGAGCAGGTGGCGTTGATTAGGGTTAAATGGGGGTGTTGTGCGTGTGATGAAGATGAAGGGAGAGGTTGCAGGTCAGTTCTCGGCTAGTGAGGGTTTAGAGAGTGCACAGTGCTCGGCTAGTGAGTGGTCGTGAGTGGACTTGGACTGTTAGTCGGTGCTGATCTGAGGGGTTGCTAGAGGTATGAAGGCTGATGTGTGGGTTTGATGAGAAGGGAGATCTTGCGTTATAGAGGATGACTTAGGGTTTCTGGTTGATATTAATGGCTTGTGATCGGTGATGGCTTCAACATGGTCAAGGGGTGCGTGAGTGAAGGCTTGTTGTAGTGTGAGAGGCTGCCGAGTGAAGGGAAGAAGATAGATCAGAGCTGCTAGGGTTTTTTAGTTTGGTCCATTACAGAGTGCTTATAGGTTGCAGGTACGAGAGAGAGTGATGATGAGATTGAGGGCCGAGAGAGGTCAAGGGAGAGAGTTATGCGAGAGGGGGAGACCAGCCAAGGCAATTAGGATGCTTATATAGTGAGGGGGTAGGGTTAGGGTTATGCATGGCTTTAATAGGAAACAAAATCAATTAATTTAATTTATGTTTAATTTTAATTATTTAAGACAAGAAATCATTTTATTTTGGTGGGTGATTTAATTAAAATTAGGAAGTGATTTATTATAATTTTGAAATTTAGTTTAATTAGATTTTAATTTAATTTAATTGGTTTTAATTTGATTTGATTTTAATTTTAATTTAATTTAATTTGTGACCTGTGTTTTAATTTAATTTAAGTTTAATTTGTGACATGTGTTTTAAATGTTTTAATTATTTTGGATTGGGTTTGGTGTGTTTAAAAACAGAGGTCCAACAAGCGAACCCGAAGCGAAACAAGCGAGTTAAATCTGACAAAATGCTAATTTCCAACTTTACCCTTCCAACGTCTGTTTCCCGTGGCTTCCACAACTAAAGAGGTAGTGTCTCCATACGAGACTCATCATCGGGCTAATATGCAAAAATACAATGCCTACAGTCGCCCCCACTTTGATGGGACTTGTGTAATGTGTAACAGTGACAATCCTATCAAAGTACGTGCAATGCATTTTCACTTACCTGGCTCGCCAGCTGCCACCTGGTTTGCCCGCAGCTTCGAACCAATTTGATGATGTAGTAGATATGGTGGCGAGGCGCCTCGACCTCTGGGCTTTGTTCCCTAACCACCGAATGTGAACTGTGATGATGATGCAGTGGGCCCTCGACCCTGGGACGCATCCCGGAACTGCAACCGACAACGAGGGTACCTCGACCCTGGGCACCTCGACCCAATACCGCTGACAATAGGGACCTCGCCCTCAATATGATGATGTAGTGGGCACCTCGACCCTGGGACGCATCCCGGAACTACAACCGAAAACGGGGGCACCTCGACCCTGGGCACCTCGACCCAATACCGCTGACAATAAGGACCTCGCCCTCGAACTGATGATGTGATGTGGTCCACTCCAGAACCGTTGATGTGATGTGGTACATTCCCGAACCGTTCGTATGGCGTTTGATAACGCGTTCGAACGAAACCAGACATGATGCATGATAAGACTAAGAAAGTGCGTGTGCGTTCACGTAGCGTTTGAGAACGCATTCGAACGGTAAACCGAAGGTTCGCGTTCGTATGGCGTTTGATAACGCGTTCGAACGGAACCAGACCTGATGCATGATAAGACTAAGAAAGTGCGTGTGCGTTCACGTAGCGTTTGAGAACGCGTTCGAACGGTAAACAGAAGGTTCGCGTTCGTGTAGCGTTCGAGAACGCGTTCGAACGGAGCCAGACCTGATGCATGTAACACAAAGAATAAAGACAACAATGTCAAGCTCAGCATGTCCGATTGAACGTATCTTGCATTCAACCGAACACACATCAATCGGCGCGGCAAAGTATCGTGGTAGAGGGCTTTAACCCCTCCCCGTAGGGGATCTTTCATTCCACTTACTAAGCCCATGCGCTCGATTGAATCATGCATACATAGAATTAAAAGCAATAATATCAAACTTAACATGCCCGATTGAACGTATCTTGCATTCAAACGAACACACATCGACCGGCGCGGCAAAGCATTGTGGTAAAGGGCCTTAACCCCTCCCCATAGGGGATCTTTCATTCCACTTACTAAGCCCATGCGCTCGATTGAATCATGCATACATAGAATTGAAAGCAATAATATCAAACTAGTATGCTCGATTGAACGTGTCTTGCATTCAACCGAACACACATCAACCGGCGCGGCGAAGCATCGTGGTAAAGGGCTTTAACCCTTCCCCATAGGGGATCTTTCTTTCCACTTACTAAGCCCATGCGCTCGATTGAATCATGCATACATAAGCAACATGCAGAATTCGAGTGACGAAAAATAAATAAATAAATCAAAGCAACATGAAACAATAGAAGGTGCTGTTTACTCAAGTGGTACGTGGAGTTGTATCCAAAGTACAGACCGCACTACCGTCCATTCGGATTCCGCTACGGAATTTACGTCTGGGTTTCCATCCTATATACCACGAGAGACGACACTCTTTTATTCATCCAATACCCACAACACACATCATACACAAACAAGATTCAACAAATAAGAAAAATACAATCAAAATAAATAACAAAAATCACATAAAGATGAGTGTGAAAAGTACCCACAGGTCTAACCTTTTAAGCCGTCTCTCGGACTCGCGTTTCACGAAGATCGGAAGGGGTAAAGCTCCGCAACTTTTCTGGTTCACTGGTTTGCCTTTTCCTTCGCTGTTTTGCCGCTCAAGCTATTGTTTCGACTCCGTTTTGCTGCTGTTTCCTTGTGGTTTTGCTGCCGTTTCCTCTGTATTTTCTGCTTACTATTTCAGGTCTTGTTTTTGGTGTTTTAGGCTACTGTTTTTGACGTAGTTTACCGCTGTTTTAAGGTGATTTTGGGCTGCTTTGTTTGGTGTGATTTTCGGTGATGTGTGGAGGTTTATGGGGCTGATTTTTGGTGGTGATTAGGGGTTTTTTTGGTGGTTGTAGGGGGTGTGAATGGCTACTGTATTTTCGGTGATGTGAGGGTAAGGATGAAGGGAATGATTTGCTATCTTTCTTGTGATTGGCGTGTAATGTCTTAAGGTTTCTTGTTGTGACTTGCGTGTGAGTATTGTATGAGCTAGAGGAGTGCATGTCTTGGCTAGGGGTTGTTTATATAGAGAAGGGCTAGGGCTTCACCTTGTCTCACAAGGAAGGGATTTGGCATTAAGAGCAAGGATTTGATTTGGTATTGAGCAAAGAAAGTCAAAGATTGAGGGTGGACAAATCTTGGCTAGATTAGGAATGCAAAATATTTAATTTGTTATGATTGATTTTAATTAGGCATGACATCTTTTTAATTTAGTATGTGATTTGTTTAGTTAGGAAGTTAATATATTTGATTTATCTTTATTAGGTATGATTATATTTTATGTTTTATTTAATTGGTAAATGGTTTAAATATTTTATTTAATATTTAATGTTTAATTTAATTAAATTGGGATGTGTTTTATGGGCTTTGGGGGGCTAATTGGGCTGGGGTGCGAGGCTAGCAGCAAAACCAGAAATACCGACTCCGTTCGAACGCCCATTCGAACGCGGCACGAACGTCCGCAATCTGTCTGACGTTCGAACGAAGTAACGAACGCAGCACTAACGAAGACAGTGAACTTGTGAAATGAACTTGATGACGTACTTATTCTGAATTTCCCCTTCCGACCTCCGTTTCCCGCAATATCCTTAGCTAAAAAGGTAGTGCCTCCAACTGAGACTCATCATCGGGTTTCACGTGCGAAAATGCAATGCCTACAGTCGCCCCCACTTTGATGGGACTTGTGCAGTGTGTGACTTTGAACAATCCTATCAAAGTTATGCAATGCATTTTCACTTACCTGGCTCGGCTGTTGCCTCGAGCTGAGTTGGTGCTGCAGTGGACCTCGATCCTGGGACGCATCCCAATAACTGCATCTGGCAACGGGGGCACCTCGACCCAACACCGCTGACTATAGGGACCTCGCCCTCGAACTGATGATGTAGTGGGTACCTCGACCCTGGGCACCTCGACCCGGAACTACAACTGACAACGGGGCACCTCGACCCTGGGCACCTCGACCCAATATCGCTGACTATAGGGACCTCACCCTCGAACTGATGATGTAGTGGGTACCTCGACCCTGGGCACCTCGACCCAACACCGCTGACTATAGGGACCTCGCCCTCGAACTGATGATGTAGTGGGTACCTCGACCCTGGGCACCTCGACCCGGAACTACAACTGATAACGGAGGCACCTCGACCCAACACCACTGACTATAGGGACCTCGCCCTCGAACTGATGATGTAGCGGGTACCTCGACCCTGGGCACCTCGACCCGGAACTACAACTGTCAACGAGGGCACCTCGACCCAACACCGCTGTCAATAGGGACCTCGCCCTTGAACTGATGATGTGTCTCCACACCCGGAGATGACATGATATGGGCCTCGCCCCCCAGCTGATATGGGCCTCGCCCCTTGGGACTCATCCCAAAACTGAAATTGTGTTGACGCTGCTTGGCTCATTTCTGCCGCTTTCTCCTTTCTTCGAACCTGCGAACACAAAACATAAACAAACACGAAGAGAATGAAATGTTACGTGTATGCATGAATGATTTTCTTATTCCGTTGGGTTAGGTCTTCTGCTAATTCCCGTGGTGACTGCTCGGTCTTCTCTCCCTCAGGCAAAGTATTTCTTCAATCTGTCTACGTTGATCGGCTCGGTGAACTCGTTCCCCTCCAAGTCTGATAGCTTCACTGCTCCATTCCCATTACCTTCTGCACTATGTAAGGTCCTTCCCAGTTGGTCTGAATTTTCCTCTCGGATCTGTCGTCGACGGCCTCGACTACTTAAGTACCAAATCACCCTTTCTGATCTTGGTAGGACGCACTTTCTTGTTGAATGCCCGAGCTAGTCTCTTCTGATACAGCTGCATGTGATACAAAGACTTCGTTCTCTTCTCATCCAATAGTGCTAACTGATCAAACCTCTGTGCGGCCCAATCCTGTTCCGGTAATTCTGCCTCTGTTAATACCCTCATAGACTGTATTTCCACTTATACCGGCAATACTGCTTCCATTCCATAGACCAAAGAGTAAGGTGTGGCCCCTGTTACTGTTCTCACTGATGTTCTGTACCCCCACAAAGCATACGGTAATTTCTCGGCCCAATCTCTGCAATTTTCTGTCATCTTGGCTAGAATCGTCTTTATAGGTCTGCTTGCCCTGCCTCAACTGCCCCATTTGCCTGCGGCCTGTACGGTGATGACTTGTGGTGGCCTATCCCATACCTCTGTAACATTGCCTTCGTCTCTCTTTGAAACTGAACTCCGTTGTCCGTCATTACATGATGCGGCATACCATACCGACAAATGAGGTTCCGAGCTATAAACTTTGCCATCTGCTTTGATGTAACATTGCGGAATGATTCGGCTTCCACCCACTTCGAGAAGTAATCTACTGCCACTACTATGAAGCGATGCCCATTTGATGCATTCAGTCGAATTTCTCCAATCATATCAATTCCCCATGCTGAGAAAGGCCACGGCTCTGACAACCCGTGCAACTCTGTGTGCGGTAAGTGATTCAAATTACCATGTGCTTGACAGTCATGACAGTGCTTCACCATCTTCGCGCAATCTGTTTCCATGGTTGACCAATAAAAACCTTGTCTCACTATCTTACGGGACAAATTCAACCCGTTCATGTGCGGACCACATATCCCGGCGTGTATTTCTTCCATTACATGCTGAGCTTCTTCTTTTCTCAAACACTTCAACTGAATACCGTTTGCCTACCTCTTATACAGTTCCCCTTTCAAAATCACATACTGGGAAGCTAACTTCTGAATGACTATTCTGTCTTTTCTGCCTGCTCCTTCCGGGAGTTCACCATGTTCCAGATACCTCTGAATGTCATAATACCAAGGTTTACCGTCGTCGACCTCAACTTCCAGAATTCTTTCTATCTCATAAACAGGTTTGCTTGCTGTTGTCAGTATCAACGGTCTCATCACTAACTTTTCTGGATTTTCCCAAGTCGCTGCAAGTGTAGCCAATGCATCTGCCATCTGATTCTCTTCTCTCGGTAAGTGCTGAAACTTACACTCGGGGTTAACCTGTGCCAACTTTCT